>LPNX010243570.1:14842-174671 GCA_001517045.1 Pseudotsuga menziesii | reverse complement strand
TTTTCTTTTACCACTTCAAGTTGTTCTTTGATTTGAGAGACTCTTATGACTGCATGGTCTCTGCATTTTGGATCTTCACATTCTTCAACTGGTTTCTTTAAGTCATATTATGATTTTGTTCTTCCCTTCAAATAGCTTGAAATTCTGGAAGACCTTCAACAGCTTTGCTTGCAATAGGTAGTGCTCTGTAATGCCAAAGCTCATTTGGCTCTACTGTGTCATGGATCAAGGCTTGTTCTGGATATCCCTTCAATTTGTACAAGCCTCCTTCTTGTTCTTTAATCACTACCACATCATCGATAGTCTTTCCTTTTGGCCATTTGATGACTTGACCATCTATGAATGCAGCCCGCATTCCTTTTGCATCAATGCTGAAATGGAGAGAAGGTTCTTCTTCAATCCTAGCACAAACAATACTTCTTTCATTGTTAGAGACTTACCAGAGTCTAGCTTGTATGAATATTCCCCACTGCCTGTTATTGGATATTGGTAGTCATCTCCTAGTTTCACCTTGTGAGGTGATTCATGTTCTGACAGTCTTACAAAGGATTCCTTGAATCCCGTCATATGTTTGGAAGCCCCACTGTCTATAAGCCAATCATCACTTCCATGAGTAATGTTACCTATGAGAGATGATATCAGAACATATTCATCCTTGCTTGAATAATCTTCACTTTCATATCTGGATCTCTTTCTGGATGGTTCATCATCCTCTGCAGCATGAGCATGATGTCTTCTTTGGCCTTGACCAAGTTCTTCTTGTGAAATGCTTCTAACCTCGTCTCCCTCTGAAACTAGAACCTCTATACTCAGGTAGGTGTCCAATACAGTTTCTTCAGAGAGATCGGATACTTCCAGGCTTGGAAGTTGTCAACTTCCCCAAGCTTGTCACCAAGCTGATGTGATATATCATATTGAAATGAGAACCTCAAATGGAAATAGCAAAGGATTAGATCTTACCGATTTGAGGTGTCCGTCCTTGTCCCGGAGTTCACTGATCTAGGGTTTGTCACAGAAACCCTAATTTTCAAAACTTGGAATCTTTCAGATTTTATTGGATAAATATATAGATATCTTCAAATGGAGCTGTCCAATGTACTCCTTTTCTGAAAATAGTGGAGGGAAGCTCCCGGAACAGGAAACCCTAATTTTCCAATTTCTTCTACAGAAATGCATGTTACTGTTTCTGTGATATCTCAGAAATTACTGCTCCTCTGTGTCTGAAATTTCTTAATTAGGTAACATATCAAGTCCCTGATCCAACACCGCAAGTTTCATCATAATTGGTTTCACCATTTTTTATTTATGATCCTTTTCCCAAGGTGACCTGTTACAGGACTGTTCAGAACAGAGAAGTTGTATGGCATGCCATGTGTCACTGGTTCATCTTCTGAGTCTGATATTTGGACCACTGAAATTAAAGTCCATGCCATTTCTGGAACATCTTCAAGAATTCCATTTGGACCTCTGTAGCTCAAGATATTGCAGATCTCCCCAGATATCCTGTTTAGGGATGAATTCTGGAAGAGGCTGGAACCCTAACTTGGAGAGATCATATCTCCTGGAGTACAGCGAATATGAGTCTGATTTTTGGAAACAGGCTTCATCAGGATTGTTTATTCGGCCCCTGCAATTTTTAGCTTCTTATACTTCGCCAATATCGGAATATAGCAACTGTACCAAAACTTAGCAGTTTTAGTATTTAGGGTTTCTCCTAGCTCAGGGTCAAACTAGGGTTTGACTTTCCTGGAGTTTCACCTAGCCAAATTTCTTGATCCAGGTCTCTGAACTTCGGTTTTGGTGAGGAGAAAAATCCTATGTAGGTCTCACTCAAAAAATTCCTCTTCTGTAGAAAGCCCTAATTTCCACATCGAAACTGAAAAAGCTTGAAATTGAATACCACATCGACGGAAAGATGCACCCTTCAATGGAGAGTCATCCTAGCATACTTTTGCTGAAAATATGTGGAGGAAGATCCACAAACTAGGAAGCCCTATTTTCTGCAGCTGCACAATGTCTTCTTCTCAGGTTAGCTCTGATACCATGTTAGTTTTTCATCACATTAAGCTATCATTATGATCTTAGGATCTTTTCACTGAGAGAATAACAAGCACAGCAATAAAACATAATCACATCACAAGAGACAAGAAACACAAAGAGTTTTCCTCGGGGAAACCATAAAGGAGAAAACCCCGCAACTTCCTTAGAGATAGAATCAGCACCAAAACAGTAAGAGATCTCCCAAAACAGCAGTAGTCTTCTTCTTTTGTCTAGTCCCAAAATTTCCTTCTTCAGTAGTGCGCCACACTTGGGAGAGCAAGTGATGTATTTCACAATGTGATAAATATAGAGACTCTCACTCTCTATTTATATTCATCCGTTCACTTGAATTTCATTTTCACACGTAGGCTCAACCTAATAATTATTACTCGAGCCTACACCTTAATTAGTGTATAATAAATCAAGTGCCCCGAAACTATGGGGACTTACCTAATGACTTGATATGACTTGATTACATTATTAATCCTCCCGATTGGAACATCAGGGCATGACCACATGACTCAAATACATAATAGAAACATCCCAGAATAAACATCGGGTTACAATACATAAGATACATATAAGAATGCATTCTGAAGTTACATATACATCAACAAGTCGTTAGTTCAGGATAACTCACATACACTATCTATCTCAGAAAAGTGATGTCACCCCGAGGACTTGTCACTTAACCAAGACATTGTAACATGCTCATATCCCAACAAAGAAGCAATAGGCATAGTACCACCCTTACTAATTCGTATTGATATCATGCTTAACCCTTGTGTTAGAATCTCTTTCCTGGCAAGCACTCTTTGCTACTAATGGATTTAACTCTATTTAGTTAATGGCAGTTTCAAAGTTTTGTGGCTTTAGGGTGTTAACTCGCCATCTTAATCCAAATCCATAGACTAATCTTGTTGGTGATATCAAAGATAAAATCTTGGTTGTTTTTAGATTAAGCGTTGATTTTAAAGGTAATTCGATTAGTTTTGAGGAGTGGTGTTGCGACTTATGCTACTTAACCAAACCAATGCATAGATGTTTTTAAACCTATCTTTTCATTCAATGAAATTCTATACTATGGGAGAGTAATTTGTCCATTGGTATCCTTTATATGTGCATATTGCAAAATAAAATCACTTTCAAAAATTTGAAATCACTTTCAATTTTTGAGCAAGGGTTCAAGAGGCTGGCTTCAACTATTACTTAATTAGAAACGATAAATGTTTGAATATTTAATGTTTTTCTTGTTTCCAATAAGTATCTTAAATTGATGTGTACATGTAGTAATGTGATTCAATTTTGATTTTTCATGACAAGAATTTACACTTGAGATCCACTTTCTCATTCACAAGACCTCCCAAAAGCGCAAGTAAAGAGGATACTCGTGGCTCGAAATTTTGCTCAAAAAATAAACCTATCTCTTACACTTGAGATTCACTTTATTGTTCATAGGACCACCCAAAAGTGAAAGTGACAAGGATACTCATGGCTTGAACACAACTTATCTTAAGAAGCTTGACAATAACGAAAAAGATCCTCTCATTGTGTTTGAACTGATCTTTAGTGGTAGGTTTGTATTTTGAGGATTTATGTGAATTTTATATTAAATGATGGTATGAAGAGTGTCTTAGTGGTGATTACAAGTGGTGTGGAAGGTCATCAAGTCCATGTGTATTTAAAATTCATGGCTAAAATAATTCATAAATTGAAACAATGTTGTGTTCTTTAGTTTTTTCAATAGTTTCCTTATGTCACTATGTGATAAAAATGACCAATTTAGAAAAAAATTGAGATAATAAAGAGTGAAATAAATGACTTAAAGGGTAAACATGTCAAAAAAATTTAGATTTGAGCATTATTTTCAAAGAAAACTTTGAATAATACTAAAAAAGAACTACTTCTAAAAGTGTTTTTTTCCTAGTTTTTAAAGAGTTTTCCAAACCTTCCAAAATTGAGGGAAAATGTCCCCAAATGCTTCAAAAATTCTCCTAGAAGTTCATAATATGACTTAACGAGTGTTTTAGGATGTTAATTAAAGTTCTACAAAGTAGCAAAAGAACTCATCAAAAGCCAAAAATCAGTGATCTCCAAAATTTCAAACTTAAGCTAAATTACACACCAAACTTAAAAATCCTTCAAAAAAACTCTAAATCTTGATAAAAGGGAGGAAAATACTATCTAAAACCTCTGTTAGAAGATTCCTAAGACATGTATAGCAACAAAAATCAACCAAAATGACCCAAAAATTGTAGATCTGGCCGTCAAAAATCAATAACCGTGACTTTTTCAAATTCCAACCACATGCACACAAAAATTCCAAAACCTTAATCAAAATAGATGAAATTAGACTATAAAATCAATTAGAGGGTTTTGTAAACTTTCCATAGAAAAAAAAAACAAATCACTCAAAATGGACAAGAATTGAGTATTTTATGTCCAAAATACTAGACTTTGTTCCATACGCGATTGTTCATAGAAAACCAATGTATATACACGAATTTTCAAAGAAAACACACGTGTATATACTTTTTGTAACCAATGCAACCCACATATATCAACAAAAAGGAGATCTTGTGACAAAACCCTTAAAATTGTCAAACATTTTAACTATGAAAATGTAGATCTATGCGGTTTTGACCTCTAGAACTGACCTAAATCCTTCTAAAACCAAGATAAAGCATGCATCAAAGGATTTAAAAGGAAAGAAACACTCAAACAAGGGGAAACTCTCAATAAAACTAGTTTCAGGAGAAGAACCCCTTAGCTCCCCAGTATGGTCACCATTCTGTTATTAGATTTCTCTGTAGAGACATGTCTACAACCTAATCTAACATTCACTATAGGGAGGTGAATCGTGATCAACAAAATACTGCAATAATTGAAAGATTCCTGAAATTTCTAAATCTTTTCAAAGAGGAAAGAGGGGAGGAAGAAAGGATATTACCTCTTGAATTGTATCGTTTGTGGAATATATCTCTGCTTGAGCATCCATGGCCTTTAGGCCTCCATTCACAACTAGATTGTTATTTCCTTACCTCTATCCTTTGGAAAACTTTGAAAAAACTTGAAATATATCTACCAAACATTAACAAGAACATATTAGAATACTTAGATTCATTCACAACATTTGTGGAAACTTGAATTCCATTATATTAAAAATAGGAGGAAATTGATTACAACCCAATAATAGGTGAATCCTTTTCTCCTTTGCTCTAAACCATATTCTCCTTCAAAGCTAATGATCACCAAAACTCTTGATATAAAAAAATATTCTATCTAGCCTCCAAATCCTACAACATGCATCTGCTTTTATTACTTGTCCTCTCTAATTCACCTCATATGCCTTCCATTTATATGTTTGGGCTTTGAACATCCCATCCCTTGATAATGAATGTGGGATTAGTATTTTTGAATTTTTTGATTATTTCCTTCAAAATAACCACTTTCCTTAGTTTTCGGCATTTCAAATTGACTTTTAGTATTTCTAGGACAATTATGCCCATGTTAGGTATTTTTCCACTATGTGAGTTATAGGAACTGGTATTTGGCCCTTAAGTGGTCACATACTTGGCCTATTTAGAGCCAGCTTGTCTTCAAACATTTCTTCCTTTGTGGAAGAAGTGGTCAAATTGTTCAAAAACTCTGATCTTCATGTTGTAAGCGAAGTAGAAATATGTTTTCATAAAAACACTCTTAAGGGTGTTAATTTTATTGTTAACACTTCTTATAGACTCTTACATGTCTCTCTTAGACCACTTCATTTAGTTAGCCGACAGGTTGTCATTCCTATTCTAGTGGCATTTTTCAGTAGGCACTAATGGCCCAAATTTAAAAAAAAACTTGTATTCCTTATAGCATGTGTGACTTCCACCAAGTCTAACCGACCTCATACCCATGATCTTCCTTAAAGTATTGTTTTCAATAGTTTCACTGTTTTGCGTCTTCTATAGCATGGTTCATTTTGTTACGGTTGATATCGTCACATTTTTTCCTCCTATTGTGGCTTCTCTTATTTTGTGGCTTCTCTCTCATGTTGCTAATTCTTCCTTCTGACACAACTTCTTTTGCAACTGCTTCTTGCCTTAACTCTTTCTTTCTTATATGCTTATGATATTCCTTCTTTGATTCTGCTCTTCCTTATCTGCTTATGTTATTCCTTCTTTGCTTATTCTCTTCCTTCTTTTCTTTTGCTCTACCCTCTTTTATTTTGTCCTAGCTTCTCTTCCTTCCTGCGACCAGACTCTTTACCTTCTTGGGCAGAATTATAACTGAATTCTACCTATATTTCCCTAGGGAAAACATACAATATGATCCAAATAATCTACCTCTTTTACCCCAAAGAAACATTTGGAAGGTTTTGCATATAGTTGTTTCTCTTTTAGTAGATATAGCACCCTATCAACATTTTTGACATGTTCTTCCCCATAATTTCTATAGAATAGTATATCATCAAAAAATACTAGCACAAATTTTCTAAGGAAGGGATTGAAAATGGAATTCATCAAGCCTTGATATGTGGAAGGTGCATTTGTAAGGCCAAAAGGCATAACTAGAAATTCAAAATGACTTTCATGAGTTCTAAATGTTGTTTTGGGAATGTCCTCTTCCTTCATCCTAATATGATGATACCCTTAACATAAATACAACTTTGTGAAGTAAACCGATCCATGTATTTCATCTAACAATTCATTAATGAAAGAAATGGGAAACTTATCTTTAATGGTGATATTGTTGAGCTCTCTATAATTTGTACACATATGCCATGATACCTTCTTATTGTGTACCATTACCACTAGTGTAGAGAAAGAACTTTGGCTAGTCCTATTTATTCCAGCCTCTAACATTTCTTCAACCATACACCTAATTCACTCTTCTTTCCATAGGGGTATCTATAAGGTCCGATGTTAGGAGGAATGCTTCCTAGAATTAAGCGAATAACATGATCAAAATCTCAAGAAGGTAGAAGACCTTTTGGAATATATTCAAACACTACAACAAAACCATATGATTATCATCTCTTTTAGCTTCCTTTTTAGCATCCACTATCCTTTTAGTGTAATTTTCATCATTTTTTGGATAAAGTGGATGATTTTCCATGGGATGGCGCTTTTAATGGCGTTATTTGCATCCCTTTTTAAAAGTTGGCGCTATTTTGGAAGCTAAATAGCATCCCAATTAGCATCCCAATTAGCATCCCAGTTAGCGTCACAATTAGCATCCCAATTAGTATCCAAAGTATCATCCCAATTAGCGTCCCGAATAGCATCCCAAATAGCATCCCAATTAGCATCCCAATTAGCGTCCCTTTTTAAAAGTTGGTGCTATTTTGGATGATAATTAGCATCCCAATTAATGTCCCAATTAGTGTCCCAATTATCATCACAATTATCATCCCAATTAGCATCCCAATTAACATCCCAATAAACATCCAAAAAGCATCCCATTAAACGCCCATAATAACCTCCAAAAAAACGTCCTGAATAGCATAGCACCATATATTAATCCAAGTTTAGCAACAGGAATTGCGCCATGAATTTTGGCAGGAAAAACATCCAACATAGAACCAAGTATAGAGCCAATAATTGCGCTTAGAAAACATCCAACATAGCTCCGGGTGTAGCATCTGAATAATGCCAAAAATTTGAAAGAACCAAGCTAGGAATTGCACTAGGTTTAGAGCTAGGAATTGTGTTCGGAAAATGTCCGACATAACGTCATATATATCAATGTCAATGTAAATGATCATGATTCATGTGATAGTACTTTTGGATCTTGATTTATCATAGTGGCACTATTGCAGCTGCAACCTTTTTCCCAAATTTCTAAAAAAAATTGGACCCTCCTTTTAATTTTATTTTGCCTAAAATTGTTTGGATTCCTGAACTATGTTTTTTTTTTCCTATGCTACAAATTTGGATTTTTTGAGGTTGAATTGAGATCAACTATTTTCCTTCATTTCGGGAGTGAATGATCTAAAAAATGCCTTTTGTCTAGATAATTATTTTGACTGTGGAACTTAAAGTTTTGATGATTTCCTTTATCGCTATCAGAAGACGGTTGAACAATGGATTGGGGCATTAGTTCTCTATGCATCTGTCGTTTCGAAAGGTAAACAATGAATGACCTGATGGACAGTCCCATTTTTGCCGATGTGCTTTTTCACCTTTGTTTATGTTTTTCAAAACTTTTTGACTATCAGCGATTTTTGTTGTATCACGGTCGGGGCAGTGGTTCTCTATGCAGCCGTCGTTTCAGAGGGAAGATAGCAAACATCCTGACAGACAGTTCTTATCCTTGTTGATTCTATGGTTTTATTGCTTAAACATTTTGCTTTCATTGTTTTGTTTTATTTTTTCTATCGAAACGGTGTTTGACTATTGATCGGAGGGCTAGTTCTTTGCATTGCTAACACAGTGGCAGCATTGAGCTTTTGGTCACCGATACATAGTCCTCAAATTTTTTGATCACCGATGACTTTTTTATCGTGGAACCCATTGTCTGTCTACTTTTCATCGTTGCGGCTGCATAGTGATCTATAGGCCTAATGTTTAGAGGTCCCACTTGCCGATAGATGTGGAATCCGCCAACGCATACACCTTAGAGCTTTTGATCGTCGATGTTTTATTTGATCACAGAATTTGTAGTCAATATGTCTTTCATCATTGTGGTTGCTTAGTAAACTAACCATCCGACATATAGTTTCTATGTTCACCGATGAAGAGTTTTTCTGCCGATGTTTAGTATTTTTCCCACTAGTGAAGGTTTTTTCCCGTCGTTATATTTTACCATGGATTATATATGGCGGTGGTATTATTTTATTCTTATCCTTGGGGAAAAATCGTGTCTGCTCCATCCTTGTCGAATTGAGTTGTACAACCGTTCCCAGCTGTCTAATTTTTGTTCGGTTGGATTGCTATCGTGGAGTTTCTTGGGTCGTCCTTCCAACTGCACCGCATTTTTCCAGGTAGGCCAACCCCGGTCCCTTTCTTTTTTATTTTTATTGGTTGTTTGAGAACCCACAGTCTACCCTGGTTAGGTTTTCCTGTAGTTTGGGACGATTGTCTGTTATAAAGAATGTTTAACCTTGCGGTAGGCTATTTGATGTTTTCTTAATAGTAGGGGTTTTGTGCCCCTGAGTTTTTTCTGAGCCATTATGATTTTTTCATACTTGTCTGAAGGATTAGGTAGTTGGTGTAGACAAGCATTACGATGTCTGCAATGACTATTTTGGGGTTGCTTATGTCCATCCGGGGGGGAAGTTTTCAGTTTTCTTTTCGTTGTAGGAATTTACTCTATTTTAATTTTTTTTTATGAGACGTTGGAGGGTTTTTTATTTTCGGTCAGGTTGGGGATGCCTGTGATAAGAGCACTGCATAGGGCCTCACATTCGAAGACTAGATTTATTAATAGTGTGGTTCTTGTTATTTGAAGAGTTAGAGTATCTCGATTACTATTCGGATTATATGATGAGTTTCCTATCAGGGCTATGTTTTAGTTGCAGACGGACTTAGAGGATTTTTAGACCCAACTTGCAGAAGCTCCTTTTTTACCTTGTCATTTTCTTCTATGCATTAATATTCGGTGTAGTTTATTTATGAAAATGCATATGGAAGAGGTAAAAAGTTTGATGCAGTTTTTCTTCATTCTTAAAACACTAACTAAAAGCTCCAATGGTCTAAGAACATGCTTGGTTTATGACAGGGTAACTATTCCAAAGGAGATATGTCTAAAAGACAAAATAAGAAGGCTCATGTTGCATAGGTAGAACCAGAGGTGGAGATCATCACCAAGGTGGAATATATATATGAATATACCAAAGCCACCACCGGGGTAGATCCAGACTATAAATGGGGTGAGATGTACAGGATGATTGCAAATCAGAATGTGCCTAATGCAGGATTTGAAGAACTAACGATTTATGCAAACATTGAGAAATCTGCCCTTATGAAAGTAGCCACGAGACCTGATTTGTTTCCATGCTCAGAGGTGATCAGTTGGATTCTTCCTAGGGCAGATGTGACCATGATGATCTTAGAAAATACTACCAAATAGGGCTATGCTGCATACAGTCCTGCTTATGTCTCAATGGCATACCACTTGCCTCCAGCTCAAATTTACTTAACTGAAAGCTGGTTGAAGGAGACAAATTTGGACCTGGTTGAAACTGTCAAAAGAATGATGATACCAGGGAATAACTTTCAAACCAGGCCCTCAGGAGAATATGATACAGCCACTCTCCAGACCTCTTACAGATTTATAGCATTGATGCTGAACCGAATTTTTGGGAGAGCTCATGGGAGGAGCTTCAAGTTGGGATGGATGCCAATTATTTTTTATGTGGCCACCCAAGGAAACATATTCAATTGGGAAAACATAGTGTCCAATATCCTCTAAGCATGCATATCTTTAGCTTTAGGAGGGGTATCACAGAAGAATTCAGAGTTCTACATAAGCTCTATCTTAGTTGATTGTATATTATGTACCCAGTCCTTTCCATCCTTGAGGTGTAATTGGGATAGGGACAAGACCCCTATATACACCATATACAAATTATTTTGGGCACACAAATACTATAGCCACTACAAAGAGATATGTGAACACTTCATCATGCCTTTGTACACCCTGATTTTCCTGACTGAATGCAACTACATGTCAAAAGAAGCATTCAAAGTTATTGAAGAATATGGAAACTATTATCTGACTGGTGAGGGGATGTATATCAGAATGTATGGTGGCTCTAGGGCACCTTATCTACTCCCCAAATATGCCACTGATTATGTGTTACATAAAGAAGTAGTCAGGCAGGTATACATTGATGGTGTTGGAAGCTTCATGTTCGAACATAAGAAGGAAGCATATCCCACCATACCTTTCTGGCTGGGGAGTTATAATTTTACAAAGGTTAAACAGACTACAGAATTTGTGCAGGAATTGGAACACTTTCATTTTGGAGAGATGAACTTCCATAGGAATGACTCCCAAAATAAAGTTATGGAGCATTGCAAGGTGTCAAATGTTCATTTTGAATACACAAATTTCTGGGACAAAGATGAAGAAATCTTCATAAATGCAAAGAATATGACTGCATTAAAGAAGATATTTAAACAGAAAATCACCATTGTAGGTGAAAAGGGAAAAACCGTACAGAAGACAGCTGAAAAAGAAGAGGCCAGAAAAAGAGAAAAAGATGCTAGAAGGCTAGCACAAGAAGCGAAAGGCTAGCTAAAGCATGAAGAAGAAGAAAGAAAGAGAGCTGCAGAGGAAGTAGCAAAGAAGGAAGAGGAGGAGAGAAAGAAAAAACAAGAAGAAAAAATAAAGAAAAAAAAAGAAGAAAGCGAGGATCAGACGTTAACAGGATCACAAACAGACCAGCAAACTACTAAACAGATGGATGCACAAGGGGCACATGATCATACAAATCAAGGGCATGGACAGGATAATCCTGATCTTCAAGAGCCTGCTACAACTTCTGGAAGCACTCAAAAACAATTTGTCTTTTCTGGAATGAATTTGATACCTTTTATGAAGAAAGAAGGAGAAGAGGTCCCTGATTTCAGCACTATCTTCTATGACAAGGAGAAGAAAAGGATTGTCAAAAGAATCAAAGAAAAGGTTGAAACAAGAGGACAATCAGGTAAGATGATAACTAATAAAACTTTGGTGTATGGAACGGATGCAGATCCAAGATTAACAACAAGAGATGGGGTGGCATTAACCCAATCCACTGAAGATAATGTAGATAGACTGATGATGGATCTGTAGCAGTCAAGAAAGAACGCAGCTCAGTTAAAAGAAACACTAAATAAAGAGAAAGATGAAGGTTATAAGCTGGAGAGGAAATTTAAGGACATGCAAAATGAAGTGAGGACTTCAAAGGCAGAACTCCAGACTCTGCAAGCAAACAAGATGACCTTAGAAGTTTCCATGGAGAGAACAGAAAAAGATGCTCAGAATAGCTTAGTGGAATTACAAAGGCTACAGCTAGAGTATCAAGTGTTGAAGACAGAGAAAAGTGACCTCAAGGTCTCCTATGAAACTCTGAGTGCAAAAAAGAACCAGCTACAAAGAGAAATTGTTGAGTTGGAGGCATAGAAGGCCACCATAGAAGAAAGAGAAAAGAAATATCAAATGCAAGTAGCAAAGTTTGAGGGACAGATTGCTTCATTGACAGCATCACTAAAATATGCTATGGAACAGAAGATGGATGTCTAGCCTCTGAAGGGGCACATTCTAACTCAGAGAAGAAAGATCCACCATCTACAAATGTGCATTAAGGAAGAAAGGTGTAAGATTGTACAAATAGATAGCTGATTAGAAGAAATATTGGACACCACTTCATATTTTGTAGACAGATCTTAAGATATTTTGGAGGTCTTAACAGGAAGGATAGTGTGGATAGAAACAAACGAGGAAACCCCTGCAGAGATACCAGCCAAAGATAGACATAGTTTAAAACAGGATTATGACCTATTGGAGTTTTCAATAAATATTGTTGAAGAATTCAAGAAGACTGCGAAGAAAACGAAAGGATTATGTGATGAATACTACAGAAGAATGCTAGCCACATACAATAGATTCCAACTTACTGCAGATAAAAGACTGGATGCGATACCAGAGCATGAGCTTTTCATAGAACAACTACAGAATAGGTATTAGGAAGATGAGTAGGAGATCCAACAAGTTAAGGATCTAGATGAACAAATTCTTAAGAATGCAGTAGCTCATACAGCAGTAAGCATTCACTTACTTGAAGATCAGCTGCGCCTGAGTCCGACAAGAATAGAAGTGGTTAAGAATCAGGCTTTTAAGTATGAGATAAACATTCATTTTCTTGAACCCTCAGATTTTGAAAGCATAGCAACAGAGGCCCAGGCGTGGAAAAAGTTCATTAATGACCAAGAGAGGCCCTCTTCATAAAGTGCTCTATTATTTTTTTTGTTTTAAATTTAATATATTGTATAATTTATGAGCACTCACTACAAGACAAAATGTGGGATTGAAACATTGGGGAATCCCAAAAGTCATTTGGGGGCAGCCCAAAATGTTTTCTTTTTGTATAAGTATAGGAGAGTTAGATGTAGAGAGGGACTTTTCTTTCCCATGCAATTTTTGAGAGTTATTGTAAGAAGAACTACTTCCTTTTGCAATAAAGAGTTACAATTTTTTCTGCTGGAGAAAGTTTGGTGGACTGTTTCAAATGCTTTGTTGTGGATCAGTTGAATGTGAACTATTTCATTTTCAGCTCATGTCCATTAACTGTGAGATCATTCTAACTCATTGCATTTCTACTTATGTTATGAATTCCTTATAGTTTATTCTATGAAATTTCCACTATGAGTAATGGAGGTTGTCATAAACAATAAGCTATCTTGTTGTCAATATTTATCTTAATGTTCATGTGTTCTAAAATAAATAATAGATATCTGTAATTGTTCATAATACATGTGTAGAAATACATTACTCATTGTCAACTTTTAATTCTTCTCCCTAGCGATAGGTTAGTTAGTTAAATTTATTTTCTTGTTGTGTGTGATTTAGATGCGAGAGAGTTAAGACGATAGGTAAGAACCTACACATCACATCGTGACTGCTCCTCGTTATCTCTATCAATCTGCATTTTAGATAGGAACTTGCACATCATACTTAAATACAAAACTAAAAATTACAGAGTGGACCGGGCCATAACCGATAAAACCTTTTATTTTGTTACTTGACCTGCAGTAGTCGGACCTTAAACCAGATAGATTCCCCACACCAAACAATAATGGGCTAGTTGGGAATGTTATTGGGGACAATCCCTAACTGTTATTACCTGCGATTTTTTAGGCCTCCACAGGCACCTAAATGATCGTAATCATGGTACTTTTGGATCTTGATTAATCCTAATGAAGGGTAAATTACCTTAATTTCACCTAAATTTCTCTAATGCAGGCATTTGAGTGTCCCCAACAACATTTGATAGACCCTAATTGCACCTTATTAGACCTAACAACATGACGTTGATGCATTACGATAATTATGATGGAGCATATGGATATGATTTGAAAAGTATAATACTATACATCCATTCTTATGAGGTATTAGGGCTCCTTGGTCATTATTATCGCAATTATATTGATGATGACTATGATGACGACAATTATGTTGATTTATTGTATGACGATGACGATGATGTGGATTTCCAAGATGATTATGCATGTGGTGGCACTTTTGGATCCTAATTGATTCTAATGGTGCCTAAATGTCTGTAACGACATCTAAATGACCATATTACCATTGAAATGGATGTAACGACATATAAATGACCTTAACAATTACATGACATGAATCTTAATGGGAATGAGTGATTAAGAACACTAATGGCATATGAGGGACCACAATGACAATGATGATGATGATTTTGTTGATTTTGTACTTAATGTTGATGATGATGATGATGATAATGAGGATGATGATCAATATGATTTTGATGTACCATATGAAATTGATGATGATGATGACAATGTCAATGTCCACAATGATTATGCATGTCATAATACTTCTTTATACTGCAGGATTTGAGATATTGGAGTTAATAACAAGTAATAGAGGTTGTGAGGTGTTAACCATAAAAATATTGTTATCCATTGGGTTTTACATTGACTGATTTGGCCATTGGGTTTAGCCCCACCCCCCACGTCTCCACCCCCCCCCCCCCCCCCTCCCCCCCCCCCCCCCCCTCCCCCCCCCCCCCCCCCACTACACCCCCCTTGCATAAAGGTATCACAATACCACCTATCATGGTGCTACCAAAATGTCACCCTACAAGATTGTTTTGTACAACCCCCCATCCATACCCTCATTTTTACCAAGAACATCTAAGGCACAAGAAGTGGATGTCAATCTTAACACAAAAGCTAACTTTCTTTGTACTCTTAAGGACATTTTGGTCTTAGTTTAAAATGGAATGAATCAACAAGCATTTCAATAATGCTCATAGTGTTACTTTGAAGAAGTGGATCAATTTTTTTTACATCTTTGGCCTTATAAGAAGACATCTCTTAAGGAAAAAATCAATTATTTGCTCAAGTTTTATGGCCCCTATCAAATATTCCATCATTACGCTACACTATTGACCAAAGTTTGATTCCGATGGGATTTATTTTACATAGTAAAAGAGTGATTGAAAACATAGAGGTAAATTCCCAACTTATATTACTAGAATATGGGCATTCACATGGACACACAATTCATATCTAAGCTTGTCTCTATGTACTCTTAGAGATTGACTTTTACTTAGAACTTTAAGTTAATCACAAAGGAATTTAGAGATATGAGTTGAACTTATAACACCAACACACAAAGACTTGTATAACTATATTACAAACCTAGGGTCACCTCCATATTCTATTTAGGTCTACCATTTTTAATGTGTATGCCCTACTTTTTGTCCACAATATTCAAAGATGAACTAATAAGATTTTATCATTCACCCCCTAGGGCCTACTTTTTGTGTACAATATTCATATATGAACTTATAAGCTTTTATCATTCCCCCCCTTTAAGAAGGTAATGAGAAAGCAAGTGTCTCAAGTCATTGATACCCGTACAAGTGAAATTGTGAATGGATAAACAATAACAATAAACAATTAATAATAACAATCATAGCCTCACCCTTCATAACATAATAATATAATAAAAAAGGCACTTGAAACTTGATAAAAATGAATTATTTAGGAAAATAAATCATTCCCATGTCCTCTAAAAAACAAACGTAAACACAAAGATAAATGGTTCATGTTATGTTATAACTAAAAAAGTTAAAATTTTGAAAAGAGGGTAGAATATCTATAATGACACTTCTAGTGGTGATCCTTTAATGACCCTAACTAATACTCTTTATGGTAACTTTTGGCGATTGTAAAAAAAATGTTAGTTATCATTGATCATTCTAATGAGTTTTTGATGATGTTATGTGACCATTTATATAGTTTTTGATAAAACATAATGGCTTAAGACCACTGTTCATACCTCAAATTGGTTCCCTTATGCTAATTTTACACACACACAAAAAAAAACTCCTTGTGCTATATTACATTATATATTCTAGCTCACGGCTCTATGTTAGCTGGAATATTTCACCTTCTGTGGATAGTAAGGTGTTCCACTAGTCTGAATGGTTCATATCCAGAACAAATGGAGGACAAAGTTTGAAGACCCTCCCTGGACGCCGTAGACACCTGGAATGTGATGCTTTGATAGTAACCCTATGTACCTGCAATCATATTAAACATGCAAACACATCAAAGCTTCCAGAATATAATCTACTTATCCATGTTAGTGACTAAGGAATCTAACAACATATACATGTGAAATCAAACAACAACAGTAATGTGAGACAGAAATCAGCTTTGCATTAAGATAAAAAAATGGAGAAGTTTACAACCAATCAATCCTTAGTGTTGACATGCATCTCCATGAAACCAAGCACTCTCATCCCCATAAGCTTCAACTTTAGCTCTCTATGCTCTGCAATGGATTGGGCCAAGTGATCAATCCAACAGCATAACAATACCTTAAGAGTTCTCTCCCTCAACCATAGATATGAGCTTGTATTTATAAGGCTCAATGGATAGGGATGGTTGAGACATTAGTGGATGAGGTGGCCTCTAAGATCCTAGAATGAGGGATCTCGAGCTCAATTGGCCCACAATGATAGGGATAAGGGAGGACACAAGGCTCATGATCTAGAAGCCTCGAGAAACTTCTCTTTTTCCCTTTTTACCCAAGGTACCACGTTTCTCCTTCAATGACAGAGTGGTTCTAGTAAGAAATGCTTATTGACTAAGGGCCATAAGTGGTGGCACCACTTGTGGACAACAAGGGATAGGCAGTGCGAACAAGGTACCGCTCCTGGACAATAGGGAAAGCACGGTGCTGGCAATTTTCATGAAAGATTGACAATTAGCATGGGTTTCCACTCCAAGTGCTGGGATTAAGGGAAAATAAGTATGTCAAAGGTCTTATCACAGGATGATGACAGGATTTTGGTATAACACTCTACACATTGTTGATTAGACTTGAAATAAAAATTTATAAGCTAATTCCCTAGTTTTTTCCTTGGACCATGGTTAGGGAATTATCACACCTTTCTATATTGTACTAAACCTTAAAAGGGTTCCATATATGTTTAATAGGGAAAATATTCCTTCATAGAGGCTATGTGGTGTTATATTTCCTTACACATATTGCATGAACCATTAAATAAATAAAAATGGATTGATTTTTTCATTACATTCAGTTTTTCGTTAACTTAGTAAAGGGACAAGACCTGTATCCATACTTTTGGCCTACTATCCATCAAAGTCCTTTGCTTCTACTAGATTTTCAATTCATGTAGATATTGGTTCGTATGGGTATCAGATATTTTGGATTACATGGGTATTTTGATTGACCAGATCCCTCTATTCATATACTCACCGGATGCACCTGGCCATCTCTTACCTACCAGGAGAAAGTTGTATAGATTCATCCAAGATGGAATTTACAACTAGTTTATAAATATTACTTAGATAAACCTTAATGATAGGTTATGACCGAAGATGGACTTCTACACTAAGTACTTCTTCAAGTTGAGAGATGAACACATTGTCCATCCTCAGTACACACTTCACCATTGGATGCACACTCTTTGTATTCCCCTGTGCCAATTTAGAGTGGGTTCACATAGACTTCGAGTGTAGGTTGACTACCAGATTGAGAAACCTATAGCTAATGTGTTAAATGTTTTTTAATTTAAATCATTTGAAATTTTCACATTAATTACATGAAAAATTCCTTATGTAGGGATTTTGGGTTTCCCTTGGCTTCCATATGTCCCCATCAATTGTATAAGAACATATATGGCCTAATACATGAGCTATTTTCCTTATACCATGGCCCAGGAATCCAAAACTATCTTCCAATTGATATACCTCAAAAAATATCCCTTGCATGATAAATATTATGTATGCAAGGATTAGTTGTGTATTTGGGCCTTAAGCATGGCCCTTCAACCTCGCAAACTAATGCTATGATCTAAGACCCAAAATTGTGTACATGTACCATCGCATATGTTTGAAGAACCATCCATGGTATACTAAACCTCAAGATGACATTAATATCTTGCTCACATGGGAAATTTTTAATATTTGAATTTGTTACATGCTCTTTGTCCCTATGCATATCCCAACAACCATGTACACAAATACTATCACTTAATACCCTCCCTTTTGTCCCTAGAGCATGGCTTAGGCCTTGACAATTATTCATGGTGTGTTAAACCTCAACATGACCAAGATATCTTACTTATATACTAAATGTTCCTTATTTAGGGCTCTTGTGAAGGAATTTGAAACCACTTATGACCCATAACTCCCATAGACAAAATTTATATTTGAAGATCCCAATTTTTGTCCCTATAACAAGGAATGGATATCAAGAATCATGTGCATCCCATGAGTCCATTAGGTCATTGGTATCACCTCATAATCTAAGTTTTGGCCATAAACCTTAGAAAATACTATGCAAACAATCCATAGTGTACTTAAAAATATTAAAATGGGAATAACATCCTACAGGCAAGACAAACATCCCATAGATCCTAGCTTGATGAAATACATATAGACCATAATAACAATAGGAAAATGTTATAGACTAAAACTTTGATCTTTTTAACTCGGACTAATCTTTAAGAACATTATTATGTACCAAACTTGAAATGCCCAACATATCCCATTTACATGACAAATATATCATTTTTAGGGACAATGCAAATGTTAGGGTATAAGACCATTCATTTTTAGCATAAAAAATTCCATATTCATGGTTAATTCATTGAGACCCATCGATGCATCATTTACGCATGTGGATGTGATAGATCATTTATGTGTGTGGGTTAATTGTGCCATTTATGTATGTGGGTTAGGTATGTCACATGGGTTCAACAATGCATCACAACAAAACATTGGATTTAAGTGTGCATGAGCCACTGAGGCATTAGTAAGGGTGTTTATTCATCATTCAACGCCTTATCCAATTAGAGCTCTATTGTTGAGGCACTCAAGCTAGGGAAACAATTACCTATAGATCACAAGCTCATGGGAGGAAAGGATCATCTTTTTCTTGGAAACTCCATAGGCGACAAGGATACATTACCTTGTGGAAGTCACTATGTAGCCTATGGTAGGTTCTTAGGGCATTGTACTACATCATTAAAAAGTAGGCGGGTTTCTCATTGTATTCTAACCCCAATTCTATCCACCCACTTTCCATAGTGAATAAGTATTGGTTCCCAAAATATTGCAAGGATGGATGTAAAAAGGTTTGAGTTGGAAGGGGCTCACCTTTAATTTACTTCACAAGGCCTTAGGTGGGAAGGAACTATTATATTTTTATGGTCATGGTTTAACCTATGGTAGGTTCTTGGGGCATTGCACAACGTCATTTAAAAGGTGGAGGGTTGCTCATTCCTTTCTATCCTTGTTATTTCATTGTGTGGCCTCTCTCTCGTTGATTGTTGTTTTATTACATATATAAGAAAATACTATTGTAAATTGCTAAAATAGTGACAAATCTTGAGGGTGTAGACTTATTCCATATTTTATCCCAATGAATGTCTTGAAACCTAAGCGGTCTATAGTTCATTATATCATAGGAAGCCTCATTCTTCGTACCTAAGGCAAAGGTAAAGGATACAACCTAATAATTTCAAGATTGAGATTCTTATGCTAGGGATGATGAAGAATCATGTGTTTCATATCAAAACGAATAGATTGACAAGATCGTGGTCCAGTTCCTTATTATTGATAGCCAGATCCAGATGCCCTTATTGTTCACTTTGGCTTGGATTTATTTGGTTCCTAATAGAAATGGCCCATAGAACAAGACTCCCACCATCTCCAGCTCGTCTTTCTCCTTCAACACACCCATACAACAAGACTCCCAGTGTCTCCAGCTTGTCTTCCTCATTCAACACATTCTGCAGTTTTCAACATTTTGAAGAGAAATCAAGGTTTTCCCTTCAAGTTTTTGGGTTGCCCCTTGACTGTAATTAAAAATAATCCACCAACACATAGAGGAGCCTGCTATCTGCAGACATGGTAGGAAATTCTTCTGGTGCTAGAAGTAGTTTCAACTTTCCTGCCCAGTTATTGTTCTGCTCTTGCAAAATATTTGATAAATGAGACATGGATTTTGATAATGGATACCGATACGAGGAATACAATCTCCAGAACCCCCACTGATATGGTGTGATATACTCTATGTGAGTCACTATGTATGTTTGTAGTCTTGTTTTATTTTATATTTCCTATAACATCCACATGAACACTCCATTCATCAAGCATTTTAGTATTATATAAGGGGCTTGTGTCTCATTACATTGTATCCATTCCCCTTGTTGTTTTGTGTGTTGTTTCTTGGAGGAAATGGGGGTTTTTGCATTTGTGGTTTTGATTCTTGTCATTGTATTATCCTCAGTTGAAGCATGGAGGCCATGGCCTCAATATTTCAATCAGACTACTACTGCTTTGGGACTGAAACAGCAGCCCAAGAAGGCATATTTATAGTTTGGGGCTTTAAAGAATCATGAAGGGTCTTCCACGTTTGTGAATATGAGGTACCATATGGGGCATGTGCTGAATTCTACAATCAATGTCCATAAAATTTGGTATGGAAGATGGAACAAGAAGGAGAAGAGGATTATCAATGAGTTTTTTCTATCTATCTCTAATAATACCAAGATCCCTTATGTGGATCAGTGGTGGAAAATAGTGCAGTTCTATACTGATCAGACTAGTGTCGATATTAGCAGAAACATAGTTATTTCTAGTGAGAATGAGGATTACTATTCCCATGGTAATATACTGAGTAGGATGATTGTTCATGAAGTGATATAGAATGCCATAAGTTCCAAGATTAGTTCCCTTCCTATTGATCCTAATAATGGTCTTTATCTTCTCCTCACTTCTAGTGACGTTTCTGTCCAGGACTTCTACAAGGAATTATGTGGGTTTCATTATTTTACATTCCCTTCCATTGTAGGATACACATTTACTTATGCATGGATTGGGCACTCTGGAAATCAGTTCCCAGGATTCTATGCTTATCCTTTTGTAGTGCCAAGTTATATGACTGGAATGAAGGTATTCAAGCCCCTTAATGGAGATGTTGGTATTGATGGGACGATAAGTGTGATTTCTCATTAATTGGCCAAGATTTATTCAAATCCCCTGATCAATGTCTGGTATGCCGGTGAGGATCCTACTTCTCCTACGGAGATTAAAAAACTGTGTGAAGGCCTTTATGGTACTGGAGGTGGTGGATCTTACACTGGACAAGTACTTAAAGACAAATTTGGGGCTAATCACAATGTCAATGGAATTAGGAGGAGGTATTTAGTGCAATGTATATGGATTCCTATTTTGAATTCATGTTCTGGACCAAATGCATTAGATAGTTGAAGGTGATATAGTGCTCTTGTTAGTACAAAATGGGTTTTCTAGTGTCATGCTTAGACTTTGGGGTTTGTCTCAAGCCTTACTATTGCAAATGATATTTTTGGGTTAGATCTAGATAAATTATTCATGGCTTATTTCTTTCTATGGACCTCAATATGCCTCAAAAATGTTGTGGAACACTTAGGTTCTAGTCCCATTTTTATTTCTTGACAGTATGTAGTGACTGTTTTTCTTTCGACGGTTATCCCACTATGTGTGCGTGCATATGCTTATAAATATTTTTCTATTTAGACTACTCTCAGAGAAATATTGAACAAAGAGCATTCATGTCTATTGAATTTTTGAGACCTATTATGCTTAAGTAGAGGAGTAAATCTATGTGCACTCCAAACTTTAGTATAATTTCCATTTTTGGTTGTTGGGATCCATGTTTTGATTCTCTGACTAGTCCAGATTCACTTGTGAGCCATTGGATACACCGTTTTAATTTTGGAAATGGAATTCATTGTTTTGAATGGTGTTTTAAGACCTGCCACAACTGCATAATGTTTTAGAGGATACAGTGGATATTTAATTGACATATAAGATCTAAATTGATTGAATACTTGAGAACTTCACTTGATTTTCTGTTTTAAAATATCTGATAGGACCACAAATTTTATTCTCTATACTAGTTTCCTAAAAGTTTTGTATCTAAATATATTAAATTCTGCTCTCTCTTCTAGTTTCCTAAAATCTTCATATCTAAATTATATGACGTTTTGTTCTCTCGTTTAGATTCCCAAAATCTTGTATCTAAAAGATACGAATTTCAAGCTATGTTCTCTTCTAGTTTCCTAAAATATTGTATCAAAAATATATGAAGTGAAAACTAGAGCACCCAAACTTCCATATTGTAACACTAATGGACTTCCCAGTATTATTGAGTGTCTGTTTAATAATATGATATGAAATGTTTTTTTAAAACATGTCACACTAGTAAATTTTTGTTTCTGAAACATGTAACAACAATGTAGTTTGTATTTTGTTTCAGTGAATAGAAAGCAAAGAATTTGTAAGAACATCAACAAACACATATTCTTTGGATCACAATGCAAAAAGATATTCTTTGGATTACAATATTGAAGCAAGTATTTTTTTACACTGCTTTCATCCAATTCAATCAATGGATATTTATTTCAAACCATCTTCTAACGTATGTGTGAAGATTCTCTCAGGAAAATTAATAAAATTAATTTTAATCATCTTATCTTCAATTTCTTCAGTAAAGGATTAATTTAAATCCATACCGTGTTGTTAATATCTGAAAAATTAGGTCACTAATATCCTTTTGAAGCAAGTTTCCTCTATACTACTAAGAATAGGGGGTATGCTCCTAGATTATTGTGGTTCCACAAATTTAATTATTTTAGTTCAAAGAGAAATACTTAAACCTATAAGCCTCTAACTCCAAGAGATGGACCCATTCTTCCAGTTACAAAAATACATGAGCTTTGATCAAGTGTACTCTAACACCACTTATTGCATGGAAAAAATAATAACAGCAGACGTCTGAGCCCTCAAAGCACAAAAATAACACCCAAGATCACAAATATAAATATGATCAAACATTGAGATAGAAAGTTTCCAATAATGTGTTCTTTATGAATACTTTCTTATTTATTGTGCTTCCCCTCAAAGAATGCAACCAATCCATTAAATAAAGGTTTCTGCTCTGTTTTTGTCTTCTGGCATACGAAAAAATAGCTAACCTTAAAAGACAGCTTTATGTTTATTAATATCTAATTCCAAAAACTCTATCTAATAATAGCTTTCAAAAACATGCTTAATTTTATGCCGCCGCTTGGAATGGAGGGCTTGCTCCTGGAGCATCATGGTCGTGTGACAATTTTAGCCACATGTTTACTAGTTTTATTTATGTGCAGTAATTGTGTGTCATTTAAGTAATAGAGTTGTTTGTACATACATCATCATTATCTAGGTTTTGATACTAAATGTGTTACATTGATGTTAGGATTATACTTGGTTCACTAAAATGAGTATTTACTTTCTACTACTGGATTTAACTGTGACTTTTAATGAGTGTGGGTTATGTTCCTGATAAGTGTATAGTTATGTTAGAGTTCTAACTCTCAACAGTTTAAAATAACTTGGAAATCATATTCGAGCTCAATCAATTTAGATTGTAGGAAATTGTTGAATTAAACTAAATATTTAGTGGAATTTTTGGTTTAATTCTATTCTCAAATGGTCTTCTTCCAATCCTTTTAGACTCATCTTTTCTTTTTGAAAAGGTTATGGATACTCCTGTCAGTGCCCTTGTTTGTATATGTGAATCCTTATAGTTTTCGCACCATCTTGTCAATGCCCTTATTTGAATAAGTGAATCCTTATATTTTTCCCTCAATTTTGGCAGGGAGAATGTCGTGTTCATATTTATCTTTGTTTTTAATGTACATTTCAGATTCTGGGCCTGAATCACTATTGAATCTATTTGATATGTGAACTTACTCTCATGAATAAAGTTGTAGTCGACTTGCATTCAGTGTGTGTTTATTGTTGCAAAGTTGTATTTTATTACTTGTGGTTAACACTGACCCTCCACTTCTATTTTTAAAGATGAATTAGATGTTCAGATTCCCTCCATTTGTATATTTATTTCTATTTTGGCGTGTAAGAGAGACTATTTGAGTTGAAACTACTCTCTTTTATATTGTTTCCTTTTTAAAAATTGCCTTTGTTTTCTCATTTTCTATTTGTGTATAGTGAACTCATGATTATGTACTAAAGTTTATTTTTGATAAAATTTACCTGCACTACTACATCTAAATATGGTCATGAATGGTCTAACATAGGATGGCTTATTGTGAATGTTTATATATTTACAGTTGAAAGTGTGATTTGTGCATATGTATAGGAATATTATCAACATTGTGGTCAATAGGCTGCTGATAACATGTTCAACCAAAGGGATTCACAGGATAGTTATCAGCAACAGACACAACAGCCATATCAACAAAAAATGCAAAAACAACAATCTATGCTCTAACCACAGTATCAGGATGGTAAAGGAACTCCTTTCTATATCTTCCACTTTTGTAACATGTGCAATGTCATTGGACATTTTTCTTTCTTTCTTATTGCCAATATTTTATTTTATGCAAAATATGGCTTATTTTCTTCCTCAATATCTAATGTCATTGAAGTGTTCACATAATTTTATTTATTCATAAAATAGTGTCTTTGGTTCTTAATTAAATCCATAGTTTGAAAACATTCTCAGCATCCATATGGATAATATTATGTACAACCAGCATAAAATTATGTACAATCGCAATGACAACCTCAACAGGGCTAGTTTTGGTCCCTTTTTATTATTATAGAAAGTTATTTCTATGAATCCAAGATTGTGGTATATAAAATTTAAGCCATTGACAAGTACTATGCTTATATTTAACTTTTTAATTCCTATAGTATTCTCATAATACCCGCCTTTCAGTTAATTCCTATTAAACTAATGGTTACCCACCTGAATTACTAGACCTTTATCCCCTATACCACTTATTTCATTAATCACTTAACTTCTTTCATTAATCACTTAGGAGGAATTGCTTCTATTTACCCTTCTGCAGGACCGGATGGATCCCTTGCCTCTTATTTTATTTATCCCTTACACACTACCACTTCACCACTCTATGCCTTGATTTTAGGAAAGACCCTGGTCTACTGGATTAATACTTATTTTTTCTTTATGTGTGATTATTTATATGCATAGTGAGAAATATGGATTTGTGCCTTTATTGGTTGGAATTCTCTTCACTAGTTACTTCACACAACCCCAACTACTTCAGTGCTTCCTGAATCAATGAACTTAAACTACACATGCCCAGATTGCATGGAGGGAGGACCCTTTCACCCTAATTTAGCCATTTATATTTTTTACAGATCAAACTATTCTTTTATCATCAGAACTACTTTTACTTAGGAACTACGAACATAATTGATTCCATATGTGCTTGGGCATTTGCATTATTATCAATCGTATTTACTTTTACAAGCCTACACTATTAATTTTTTTATTGGGGGGGTAGCGAACAACATTGCTTGGAGGGATCTGTGTAAGAACTTCCCTCGATGGTGGATGGATTACTGCATGCCTTGTAAGATAAGGGCTTCCAGATGATGCTTCTTTGTTGGTACCACTATGACAACCTGATCGAGCTCAGGATACAATTTATTCATTATAACCCGGTATCTAGAAATAGAATTGCATTTTAGTTAATGTCTGAACGTTATGGTTACCCACCCACCTCAAGCTACTTTACCATTGGTTGGTGAACAAACATACTTTGAGTTGGACTTACTTATTTTATAAAACAACTCGAATTCAACCATTGGTGGAAAATCTTCGAGTTGGAATTAGTAAAAGGGATACAAAGCTCATCATCAGGAATGAGTATAATGACTCTAAAATAGGTTATTTTCTAATGCAAAATAAAATTCCAAAATTCTAGATTTCCAACAACGATTAGACTAACTAGCAAATGAGATAAAAAATAGATTCACATTAAAGGAAGAAGATACCATGCAAATCGAATTACCATCTATCCCAGGAAATAAGCTAGAATATTTTATCATCTACTAGTGCCAAGAAACTAAGAAATTACTCAATAAAATAAAACCAAAAACTAATTCTTACCATGGAACAAAGCATTAGAAACCAATAGAGAAGCTTACCAAGCAATTACACAAGAATTTTCAAAAGTATTCCTCCAGCACTTCATTAGCATTCCAATGATTCCTTTACCATGCAAGACTCCTTCCTTTTATAGATCCAAGGAGGGTGCATCATAGGATACAAGTAATAGGTTTAATGATTGATTCCAAGTAAAACCACAAAAAAAATACTCCACTAAGTCCTTCATCAATGCCATCAAGTGAGAATCCAGTTGGGTTCACACTTATACTAGAATAAACCTCCATGAGAAAAATAAATAAAGGGCCAGGATTTAATCTTCTGATGAGATATAATCACCAAATAGTAGCTAGGTGCCTCAGCATGTGTTCCAAAGTTCCAAATAAGACAGGTCACCCTCCACATGTGTGTACAAATCCTAGTAAGCAAGTCGGCCCCACTTGAGCTAATAAAGTGAACCGCTAGAGTGGTAAATTCAATGAAGAATTAGAAAAAAAGTGCATTATGGGTGTTTAAGTTAAATATTTACCCCAACTTAGGCAAATATGAACCCTAACCATAGTCTGTATCTCAATAATACATGCACCTACTGATCATTGCAGTGATAAAGTATAAAAATGTCCAACTTTATGTATAAATATTTCTTGGAGATAGAATATGACCGAACTTGTTGTGTAGGAGGACAATTGGTCCAACTGGGTGCCCAAATCCATCTCAATACTCTTAATGTAACCAATTGATCAGATACATGCATGATCATAAAAAAATATGAACCCTGCTCACTGAGATTGTATGCACATCACCCTGTGAAAAGTGACTGTTCCAAAGTAGTAAAGACCAATAAGAAGGCATATCCAATGTAAAATGGCCAAATGGGTATCCAAATATGTACGTTGTATGTATGGACCCCATGGAAAACATAGAAAAGGCCAAAATTGTCCCTCGGAGACGGGACAAAATGCACTGAATATTGCATGATATCACTATATAACATTGAATGAATAAAGGAGGATCTCTATGTGTCCTGTAATGATATGGATGATGTTGATTGTTGTAGAACAAGTGTCCATGATAGACTGGTAGAATGAGTACACATGTAGTGAACGATGTACCTAGTGAGGCATGTAACATCTGATTGCATTTGAGTTATCATATAGTAAGCCATGTAGACATATTATAGACCCCTTAAATATTTTAAAGGAATGCATTAAGTTAATAGGATAACAAGACATCATGTACAGAGGACTCAACCAATTTATCACACTAAGCACTTGCTTGAGAACTAGTTCTTATTTGGGGTGGAATGAGATGGAAACAACCATGGCTGGAAATTCATAAAGTGGCATTGACTAAGCCTGATTGTATTGATTTAAGAAAGGGAAAACAGGGAAACTTATTTAGCGTATTCACCATATACCAAACACAATGATATTTTTCTATCTAGTAGGTTGTTGTATGAGATATACCTTGTTACCCTCATTTTTCGTCACCAACGTTCGTGCTTAGGTGGAGGGTTATTTTTTCCATGGAATTTTTTAGATCTATGCATATTTGTGGGGACCAGTGTTGCTTATAGCATGTGGTTAATATTTTACGCCATTTAGAGAATTCTGGTTTTTAGTCAATTTTACGGGGTCTAGAACATTCTATAGCATTATAGGAGGTACTTTGTGAACCCCAATTGAGTCACACTTCCTCTTTTTGGAGGCCTGGGGCGAACTATCCTAGAATATTATTTCTTTCACTTGGTCGACCTAGACTGATGGTGCATCATGTGAGAAAGCTTTCTCAACCTTATTTTTTTGGTCTCATCCATGCTATTCTTTCCTCAAGAGAAAGCACCCTCCTTATATATTTTTCCTATTTTTGGATACGCTATTATTGGAGTTTACTTATATTAATCTCATTGCTATTTTAAGAGTTTTCTTAATTTTTAAAATAATATAATCATCGGAACCTAGAGCGTACTTCATAAGGAGGTTTATAATGCACCATTTTTGGTCTCATCAATGCTACATTTTACCTATAGAAGTGTGCCCTCCCTCATGTAAATAAGTTTGAATTTTTACTCATGCATGGAGGTGCTTTATGGGTGCTATTCTGGGAAACCAGTGTGTCATTTTTACAGAGGAGGATGTCTTCTGGGAGATTCCTTCCCTCTTACTCCATCAATTTTGAGGAATGCCTTGTGTTATCTTCAACGGAGTTCTATTCCTACCAGTATTTTACTTATTTTTCCGTTGATATATTCTCTTTATTATACACCTACTTGAGGAATTTTATTAGACTTTCCACTATTATTATCTATTCTATTCAGAGGAAAAGTCTTTGTTCATCCCCAAGCTCAATGTATAAGAGTCAAGAGATAGTGAGAGTTCATGATCGATTATTTACTTTAGTTCTATTGTATTCTCATCCTATTAAATAAATATTCCTTTTTAAAACTTTAAGCCTAAGGCTTAACCTTAAATATTAATTTACAACATAAATATTTCACTTCTCTTCAACCCAATTTCACAAGGCAACCCAATAAAATAAAAATTATTTAAGTGTACTTAAATACCACAAATCTACAATCCTTAGGGAACACTTTCCAAGCATATAACAGATCTTAAATGTCTTAGTACAGTGGATTATAAAAAGTTGTAAATATGCCCCTTGACCTTCAATATCTGTGTTAAATCACCGAACAAAATATGCTCAATACTATGTTAAATCAACATGCATAACCAACGCCAGAATATACTCCATCGTGAATATAACATAAGCTCAAAATCAAATCTGCAAGTACACAATATTAGGACAGCTTGAACACTTATTATGTAAGATTAAGTACAAGTGAATATCTCCAACCCTTACTAGGGAAACCATAATAAAACCCTAGCCATCTTGCATCACACAAGCACATAACTTACAGGACAACTCTAATGCTAGCCTCCAAGTCTAGATGTCCATCCTAGGGGTTTAGTCCTAAATCCCCATATCTTTTACTCTTGGCTCAACACAACCACCAAGACCTCCATGGGACATAAAGAGTGCAAAAATTATTCTTCTAAGCAAGGTATCATACCAAGATCAAGATTCGTCAATCTAGAGTGTCCATAATCTTGCCCTAACCTCTATGCATTACACAAGAAAAAGGTTGAAATATCATCCAAGGCATTAGCTCTTCTCTTCTTGTCTTCTCTTGCGTGTTTAGACTACTTGTATATTTTTTCATACTATCCTTTTTATAAGTTTGAAAGTACCTGGAAGTATTTATGTGTTGTTTTGGGCACGATTGTCCTCCACATCAGTTGCAACAGAGTGTGCAAATGTGAGAATGTTGGCGACTATGAGGCCTCACCTTCTTGGCAGGAAAGGCCAACAATATTGACAGTGAACTAAATGCAAATAAACCTAGATCATCTAACACATGGCTGCAGTGAAATTGGTTAACGCTTGAAAAGACTATGGGGGAACCTCAAACCCTCAAAACAGTAGCATAAATCATAAGGACAAGGGGTTTTCTTCTAAATCTACTTTTCATTTATAAGTGTCGAAAAGAAAATACATTTGGAAGAAACTCACATATTGTCTTTGACCAGTTTGTATTTTATTATGGCATGGATTCATGTTATGGTTCCCTATTATTTCCTACTAGAAAGATTGAATTTAAGTATGTTGATTTTGTTGTGTCTAGAAGGCTCCACTTGCATTCCAGAGAGAGAATATCAGAAAGGATTATCTTTCTTAACCAATCACCATTGATTAGATCCTGACCTAAAAGAGCTTACAAAGAAACCACCAATAATACATACTGACAAAGAACCCATGAAGCTTGCAATCATAAGGAGACTGATTGGAATCTGTGACAATAAACCGTGGTAGAAAATACAAGATTCATAAAATTTTGCAAAGAAAAATATGAAGAACTTGAAGTTGATTGACACTGATTGGTTTTCATAGTGACAAACAATATAAGATTCAAAAAAAATTACAAACAAAGAAAATTTGATTGACAGGAGTGAGCATTCAGTGTGGAATACAAAAACAGAGTCATAATGAAATGCACAATGGAACTGGTTGAAGACCATTCCAAACTAAAAGAATGTGGAGTACATGCTCAGTGAACAGTGTAGGAAATTTTCATTTGGCATTTCACCTCATGTCTTCTTATTTGTGTTAATGAAGGGAACCCAGACTAATAGTCTACATATTTGAAGCAAACATTTTCTTTGAGATGACTGAAGATCGACCTTGAATGATATAAGAAATACATTATGTGCTTTGCGAGGATCTTCACTGCCACATAGATTTGGACAAGAAAATACCATACCTCCACACACTTTGCATCTGGAATAATGGGAGATGGAATGGAAGAATTTATAGTGCTAGACCAGGAAAGTTGATTATTGACAGTTGTTTGCAACTTAGTGATAGAAACCTATCTTTTTGATGCATTGCTTATTTGCTCACAATTTTGTAATTTTGTGATGTATTTTATTTTATTCTTGTAATTTTCAATTCATCTTAGAGATGACTTGGGCACTTCCTTCACTGTACATGTCACATAATGTATTAGAAGTCAAATTTCCCCCCATTGGGTCACATGTGGATATTAATGGAGTGAACATGATTGTACTCTTGAGTCTTACCCTTGTTGGTTGTACTTCTGGAATATGGATTAAGCAGTGAATTTTGATACTCTTTTTTCAGTCTGCCAGGAAAATTAGGGAGTCTAGGTTCCAAGGGATTGGAATTAGATGATCTAGACATGAGCTCAGTGTCCATTTGTCAAGCAAAGCAAGCTTAAGGTTTAATTACCACTTACGAGCTACGTGATTACTAGAAACTTCCATAGAACATTTATGTGTGTTGTGGGATGCATGTCTTTCATATTGTCTGTAGACATTTGTTTTAGCTTTGGGGATTGTTATAGTGGCCGTATTTACCTATTCATTATATTAAATTTTAATAACCTTTTTTGGAACATGCTTCTTCTTTTTAGTTATAGAACATTGAAAAAAGAGCTTTTTACAGAAGGAAAAATTCAACAGATAGAGCACCACCACAAGGAGAAACCTCAGATAAAATAATAAACCCCTATCTGAAAACTGAAACTCCTACCATCAGAGAAGTCAGAATCAAGTGGCCAACCTATTGCAAAACTTTCTTTTACAGAGCAGTAAGGTTGGAATCAAACACTAACACTAGCAAACCAAAACATTCTCCCTTTAGAAAACCACAAGGTGTCATGCAAGGGAGAAACATGACCCTAAAATCGAAAATCAATTGCTAAGATGTTCATAACAAAGGCTACAACTTCAACATGGGTCTCTACAGCCACCAAAATTCAACCTGCAATCAATATCGTACCCCCACTCAAATGTTGTGTAAGTATGCTGAGGGATTTATCGTTTTATGATAGTTATGAGGAAAGGGAAGGAGAAAAAATAGATGCATGTTGAGAGTTTTTTCTTGTAATTATGGTACGGGAGATAAGTTGCAGGATACTTCCTTTTGAGGGAAGGCCTATTTTCAAAATATTTTAGATATTCTTGGATATTCCATGGTTATGGACAAACTATAAATCCTTATTGTGTATGGTTTTTTTTCCTCTCTATAATGTATTGCATCTATCTTGAACATGGGCCATGAGTGTGGCCTTTTGGGATCATCATAGTCACCTCCCTAACTCAAACTATAGCATAAATAATTGTAAAAAAGGATGGAGTCTACTATAAGTTGATCTAGTCCACCCTCCAAGTAATGACTGAACCAAACTATAAAGACCCTGCTAAGAGTTGGATAATTTTTGGAAGTTGGAACTGACTGGTTATGTATTTTTGGTTGGGTAAAGTTACAAAACACTTAAATGCACATATCTAGATGTCATTGTATAAACCTAGTAGTCCAGATATGAATATTAATGTCAACTGTCACATGCCTTGGGTGGTATATTTTGTCAAACACTTTGTCGTATCTCTGTCTAAACTAATTTTTTGTCTTAGCACATGGAATGATTGTTTTAGGCTTCATGTGTCATCATATTGTTATAAAATAATGTGTATGTAAATATTTCATATACATGGAAAACCAAGACATTCACCACATGATAAGAAAAAGAACTGTAGACTTCATTGGCAATTCAAAACAACAATGCATACTAGGGAATGATTTTTAAAAGGGATTTTCAGATCTGTTACTTATTTGAAATGAAAACCACTTACTGTTAACATAAATATTCTCAAACTGATAATGACTGGGATGAATGGCATGCCCAAAAGATGGAACACAATAGTAGAAATTTATTCCACAAGGTACAGTCTCTTTATGTCAAAGGTATAGGCTAGGACGTCCCTTTTTAAAGGATTCAAAACTTATATGAACCTTGACATCATCCTATCCTTACAAAACAATTGAGAGAATATTTCTAATCATCCACAGTGTTGTTAGTATCCCACACATATTGACCAAGTCTTCAACCAAACTCAAAGAAATTAAAAATTTATACTCTGATTTGGTTAGGGACATTACAAAGTATGTGAGGCAAATAGAGGGGGTGTGTATATGTAGGTTGATTGTCATGCTTAGTGTCCTTCTAGAAGGTTCCTTTTTATTTTATTTTTTGTGTCGATTGGGGTATGTTATATTTTTATTATTTAATCAATATGATCTAAGATCTTATCTAAGAGAATAACATGCACGGCAATAATAACAAGCGACAATAGACACAAAGTGTTTTCCTCAGGGAAACCATAAAGGAGAAAACCCTGCAACTTGCTCAGAGATAGAATGAGCACCAATGGAAAAATTAAAACCCAAATATAGAAAGATGATCTCCGACAGATGTTCTCTCTCTCACTTGTGCGAGCTTCTCTTCTCTCACTCATGTGCTACAATTGAGTGAGTTTATCTTGAAAATAGAGATTCTCACTCTGTATTTATACTAGTTTTCCACTTGACAATTACTTACCAAGGCCGAATTCACTAGGAGAGTCTAATAACCATAGTACCCCTCAACTGTGAAAACTTTTCCCCGATCAACAAAGGAGGGTGAACCTCTATGACTTTACATGACTTGATTACATTAATGATTCTCCCAATAGGAACATCAGGGTACAATTAAATACAATACATAAGATATACAATTGAATACACTCCAAATTTACATATACATCAACACTCCCTCCTAACTAGGAAGATATTCTCTTGACACAATTCATCAGCACAAGTCTTCATCATTGAATCATTCATCAAAGCTGGATCATCATCATCAGTGCTCCTGTTGTCTCGAGAAAATGGTGATATCTCTCAATTCTACTCGTCATAGGAAGTTCTACAGAGCCATCCCATTTTCATGTTGTTTGTAGGACTAGTATCCATGTAGGTCTTATTCTTCAGCACTTATATCATCGACATGGTAGGACACACCTACTACCATCCGAGAAAGGCTCCAGCACTTGCATCCACCAGCATGGTAGGACACACCTACTACCATCTAGGAAAAGGCCCCAGCACTTACATGCACTGGCATGGTAGTACACACCTACTACCATCCAAGAAAAGGCCCCATCACTTACATCCACTGGCATGGTAGGACACACCTACTACCATCTAGGAAAAGGCTCTGCACTTACAGCCACCAGCATGGTAAGACACACCTACTACCATCCTGGGAAAGGCTCTGCACTTGCATCTGTCAGCATGGTAACACACACCTACTAGCATCCGGGGAAAGGCTCAGCACTTACATCCACCAGCATGGTATGACACACCTACTACCATTCAGGGAAAGTCCCTGCATTTACATCCGCCGGCATGGTAGGACACACCTACTACCATTTGGGGAAAGGCTCTACACTTACATTCGTCGAAATGGTAGGACACACCTACTACCATCTGGGGAAGGGCTTAGCACTTACATCCATTGGCATGGTAGGACGCACATACTACCATCTGGGGAAAGGCTCTACACTTACATCCATCGGCATGGTAGGAAACACCTACTACCATCTAGGGAAAGGCTCAGTACTTACATCTGACCATGGGAGGAACCAATCCTGCCACCATGTCATAAAATCACAACACTTGTATCTGACCATGGGAGGAACCAATCCTACCACCATGTCAAAAAGGCACAACACTTACATCTGACCATGGGAGGAACCAATCCTTCCACCATGTCAGAAAGGAACAACACTTACATCTGACCATGGGAGGAACCAATCCTGCGACCATGTCAAAAAGGCTCTCAAAATCATCACTTCTCCTTGGAAGGAACCTTGATTTGGAGAACACCAAGCTTCTCCCTGAAGTACTAAAACTTCACTTTAGCCATTTCTAGCATAAGATCACATCAGGGCTGATTATGTCCAAGGATAACCTATGAGCTTCACCAGGACCGATTACATCCGAGGACAACCTACACGACCATCTACATCTGAGCAACCTACGAGCTTCACCAAGATTTTACACTCAGACAGCCTATCTAACCAGCTATTCTAGAATTCATCACTCCCTATTTGAGAGATCTCGATCTAGATCACATACTAGACCTTCACTACTCTTCTTCTACTTTGATTGTAGTCAGTTCCACGTAGGACTACTTCCTGCTAAACCAAGAGATCATGCCTAATCCCATACTGAAGCAGCACCCCAAAGTGCTCTTCCTATCAATAACACTGCCTGCCAAATCTGAATCCACATAACCATGCAGGTTAGTCTTCTAATTTGTATCATGTTCAACTGTACCCTTCAAGTTCCTCACTGCATGCTATGCAACCAAGTGAGCATGTTTCGGATATTTCAGGAACATCAATGGAAAAAACATCTGACAATACATCATGGCATCAACCGTCTCTAATGAATCATCACTCAATAGATTCAGGTTTGATGCCATAGGTGTGGCCATGTCCTTGCATTCTATCATCCAGAACCTTTTTCAATGTCTCTACTGCATACTTCCCTTGTCCAAGGAATATTCCATATTCACTATGCCACACCTCCATGCCTAGAAATTAGTACATCATACCCAAGTCCTTTATCTTGAACTTGACAACAAGTCTCCTTCTTACATCTCTAATGAGTTCATCATTTCTTATCAGGAATAGGTCATATAATAGGAGCATCACTGGTCTTCTTCCTTCAACCTTGAATTAAAGGTTGGAATCCTCTTTACTCTCAATAAATCCTAGATACATCAGTAAGCTTTTCATCCTGTTGTACCAGTAGAACCTCGGGATCTTTTGCAGTCACTCGCTCTAAAGTGGAGCATCATTCCCCTCTGCCTTTCGTACTATGTGTATTGACACGTTTTTACTGGAGTGACAAGTAGCTTCCTCTACTACTAATATTATATGTATCCATCTAGGGTAACTGGATACCAGGATCCTCTATCTTGAACCTTTTCAAAAGTTCTTCTCGCACCCATCTGTGAGCTTTCCATCCTCCATAGACTTTCATCTTCAACCTTGTAGCAAAAGATTAAGATCTCCATTACTCTATCCTGATCTCCAAGCTTCTCATTTATGTTTTATCCCATGGATTCCTTTTGGGCTCATAGAAGGCCTTATTTAATTTGCACACATGATTCTGACTATCATGTGTCTCGACTTCCAGTGGCTGCAAATCTCTCTTCGTAGTCTATACCTTCTTTTTGTGAGAAGCCTCATGCTACGAATCTTACCTTGTATCCCACAATGTTGTCATCTACTTCATGTTGGATCTTGTAGATCCATATGGAAGATACTACAGACTTCCCTTCAGGCCTTTGACATTGCATTCTAGTCATCATTCTTCATTTTAGATTATCGGAGTGAATCTTGAATTGTCATCACTTGTTCTTTGGAACAAGTCTCATCCTTCTTTTCTTGTATGCAATTATACGCAATATTTCCTACAAGTCAAATGCATTAGTTGTATGGTTAGAAACATTTCATAAGGAATATGGCATAATAAAAAATCTTATGCATAAATATATAATCATGCAACCATTTTAGCCAATACAACATTCATCCATATCTCACGGAAACTTTCTAGATTCCTTCCATCTCTATCATGACATCATTGAGATTGTGCAATAATCCAATATGTCAGCAAAGAGGTTTCATTCTATATAAGTAGCAATGGAGTGTTGTATAGCACCATGGGCTACTTACCCATCACATGCATATTAGTAGTATACTTTCGTTAATGCAAACATTCTATAATGCATAACACATCAACTGAATATAAACAAATGCAGAACAAAATAATATCATGAAATGATAATTGGATACTTATCTTTATTCATTTCATGGGTAGATTCCTTCTTGAGCCTCATCATTTTCTTCATTCATAACAACATCATTTCTTATCCAAATTCTCAGATGGATAATAGGTTCTTCAAGAGTTGAGTCCTTCATATTCCTCATCGCTTGAGGGATCTTCTTTGGATTGTGAGAACTTTATATTCAACTGCTCCCATTTTCTCTTCTCTTATTATGAGTCAAGCTTCTTCTTGTGTGCGCTCTTCCTAGAGTCTGCTGAAGGTAATCACTTCCTTCAAGAACACATTCCTTGAATGAATTAATCCCAAGGTCTTTGGAGGCCATTCAAGGTGGTTATAACAATATCTTATTCTTCTTTGATTGCTTCGTCATAGCATCGAACACTTGCTTTTAGTGTCTTCAAGGATGACATAGGAGGAATGAGATTATCTTTAATAGAAACTACAATTCTTCTGTTGGCTCTATCCTTAGCCTCATCTCCCTATGGACCTTATAAATTATTTACTGAAATACTAATCTAAGTCAATTTCTTCAGGGATCACAAAGTTCCTATACTTCTTCTGATTTATATTCTTCCTGTTATACCAAAATCCTATCTCCATCATGTGATAAGACATTTGACATACCTACTTACCCTGAATCCCAGCTTCTGGAGTGGAAACTCATATCATTTGTCAATATTTTCATACAAATTCCCAGCACCACACTTGACCCTTTATCCATATGTGATACCCTTCTTCGCACTACCCATACTCTGTTTCCCACAAGCGGTGCCACCACTTATGGCCCTTAGTCCATAAGTGGTTATTACCAGAACCGCTCTATCACTAAAGGAGAAACATGGTACCCTAGGTAAAAAGGGAAAAAGAGAAGCTTCTCGAGGCTTCTAGATGATAAGAGTCGATATATCCCTTATCCCTATTGTTATGGGTCTGTTGAGTTCGAGATCCCCCATCCTAGGATCTTGGAGGCCACCTCACGCACAAATATCTCAACCTACCCTATCCATCTAGCCTTATAAATGCAAGCTTATGGCCATGTTTGAGGGAGAGAACTCTTAAGGCATTGTTATGTTGTTGGATTGATCACTTGCTCCATATCATTGGAGAGAATAGAGAGAGCTAGAGTTGGAGCTTATGGGGATGAGAATGCTTGGTTTCATGGAGATGCATGTCAACACTAAGGCTTGGTTGTAAACTTCTTCATATTTCTTTAATGCAAGTTGATTTCTATCCCACATATATTGTTGATGTTTGATTTCATATATATGTTTTCAGATTCCTTAGTCACTAGGATAGATTAGTAGATTATATTCTGGTTGCTTTGATCTGCTTCATGTTGAGCTTATTGCAGGTACACAGGGTGACTATCAAAGCATTGTATTCCAGGTATATATGGCGTCTAGGGAGAGTCTTCAACCTCTGTCTTCTATTTGTTCTAGATTTGAACCATTCAGACCAGTGGAACACCTTGCTAACAAATCTGGCGACTCCGCTGGGGAATGAAGTTTTGTATCAGTCATTTTGATCTTCCTCAGTATGCAACTCTTGTCCGAATCCAAGCTCCTTCTTCAACTCTCTTCAGTTAGATCTACTCTCTGACTAACTCCGTTTGGGTTTGAAACCTCCAAATCTATTCAGATATAAGTCATTTCAATTTTTTATGCTTTGTTTCGATACTCAATTCAATAGTATTTGCCTTGATCTAGCCTTTTTCTGACTGGATATTTCATTCTTCTTGTGTTTTGGTCATCTACAGGGAACCATGCCTATGCTATGTATGAGAATCAGTGCCACCACCTGAACAAAGTGGATAGTACATGGTGCCACCACCTATAACCTGTTGACAAGAAGCGATGTTGTCTGGGAAACTCTCTGTCAACACTTGAGAAGCACGGTGCCAGGTAGGAATCATTCCAAAGCCCTTTTTCCTTATTTTTCTTTGCAAAAATTTGGATTTTTATTGCTTTCAGTTCTGCTAGTCAGACTTGTGTTACTGAATCTAATGCTTGTGGTTTGAGTTTTTATGGTTTGAGATTGATTTGAGTGGAATTTCAAAAGTTTGATTAAGTCTTTTGATTGTTCATCTGCTTCTATGCTTGTTGGTTGTGTTTACGAAAGTATTTCTTGTTGTTTGAAAAGCTTAGGGTGTTATTTAAAAATCTCTTTTCATTTCTGCTACATAAACTAAAAGAAGAACACTAGATTAGCTTCTAGGTTTCATTTCCTATTTGCATAGTAAACTTCTTTTTCCTTCCTTTAAAAAAGAAAATTTTTGACTAAGACAAGGATATCATCATTGAGCGTTGGAAATTGGTTTTCTGATTGGATTTACAAGCTTTCAAAACCTTTATGATCTTTCATCTCTCATGCATTTAAATCTATCTCGATCAAAATAATAAAAAAATGGTAGTTTTAAGTTAGATTTTCTTATGTTTGAGAAATTGGAAAAAATAGAGTGCATTTGCATACAGGTGTGCTTCTTGTTTTTCTTTTAGGAAAAGAGATTCTTCCCCTTATCATTTTCTTTCAGAAAGAAGAAATCAGTTTGGAAAAGTGTTTGCTTGTCTTTGTTTGATGTTCATGACTGTTGTGTGGAAGTATTTTTGGTTTTTGAAACAAAAGGAAAACACTCTCTTTCCCTCCCGTAAGTAGGCATACTGAACGGTAAAGTGAACATTTTGCACTAGCATACTACATGGTTTTACTTTTCTGTCAAAACATCATGCATTCACCTAACCATAGAAGTTAAAATTAACGGTAGTTGTAGGTTAAAATTTACGTAGTAACTTGAGTGGTAGGTTAGAGACATGTTCGGGCATCGTTAAGCGTAGGAGCTGTCGTTATTTGTCATCATTACATTTCGAGACTCGCGTGTTTCTTCCACGTACCATTGGTATATCGAACGGCCTTTCACATACCCTTGAGGTATATAGAAAGGTACTTCATGTACTCAATTGTATATCGGAAGGCCCCTTGTGTACGGTTATGCATTAGATAGCACTACTACCAATTCGAGCTCCCACATACCTTGAGTATATCAGGAGACCCCACTAGGGTACCTTATCTATCTGAGAAAATCCGTTTGGCCATCGTGTTTGGATCCATACACCAAAAATAGCATTCAGGGAGATTACTACACACGTACCCTCAAGGTATATTGCGAGTGGTGCCTTCTTGACAATCCTAGTGAGAGACATGACTTTTGAACTCCTATCATTTTAAGTGTGCTTCCTTTGACCTATAGCTTGTGTAGGGAATTTATTTTTGGTGTGTTTTCTAGATTTTCAGACCCTAGGTTAGTTAGGAACTGTACAAACTGGATGAGTTAAGATAGTCCAGAAGAGTACACGGCTTGCCACCTAATTTTATTCCTGGTTCAGGAGAAAATCCTATGGAAGCTATCGACCAAGGAGCTGCTACCACCTCCCAAGTGGGAGATAATGTGGTTGTGGAAAGTGGAGTACCATATTCTTCACACTTTCCTCACTTGGTCCAACAGCCTTCTCGGGGAGATTCCTCGTTCCATTCTCCCATGGAAGGACGTGTTGATGATACTTCTCGCCCGGATTTTGGTCCCAATGCTTCATTTTGGGAAACCCCTATAGGTCAGGCCATTACTTCATTTGGCACCCGTGGAATCTCTTCTAAAATTGAATAAGAAGGTAGGCAATACCATTCTGCCATTCTCCATGCAAAGGAGATTGATAAGTAAATTGATGACATTTTAGGCCCAACACTACCAAGGTCCACATCTGTTCCTAGGGGATATCGTTCACTTGCTGAATCTATGAGACCCATTGAACCGATTATAGATCATCCATTGACACCCCGCAACCCAGGTCAAGATACCACCCCTACCACCTCTCATGTTATGTCTATACCTAATTTTCCCAGGTCTTCTATACCTGAGATTCAATCTTCAATTATTGTTTCGTCTACACCTTCTAGTGCCAAGGGGCAACCCCCGGAACAACCTACATTATCTGACACCGAAATTGTTACTAGTCAAGGGCATACCTCTAACATAGAACCATCTACAGTTTATGTCCCTCCCACCCATTCTAATGTGGTTAATCCCCCATCTAGTTCAGTTCAACCCTCTAGGGCCCAACCTGTAACCATTCAATATTCTGGAGGTTATGGTTATCAAATACCTATAGGTAATATTAATCATCCACCCAATCCTACAGGAATTCCATACCCTAGTAATACGTTTACGCCATGGGGGCAACCCAACTAGTCTTACATGCCAGCTATGGGGGGGATACCTATACATACTGTGGGAGGTGTCGAAGGACCCCCTTATGGAGGTCATCCCCCTATGGGGCCTAATGGTCCTGGAGGATTTGGAAACTTTCCTCCTTATGGTCCTGGTGGCCCTAGTGGTCCTTGGGGACATGGTGGATTTCCTCCTCCTGGTGGCCCCGAAGGGTCTAGTAGTCCGCCCCCTGGTGGTCCTGGTGGTCCTGGTGGTCCCAGTGGTCCTGGTGGTCTTGGTGGCCCTAGTGGTCTTCCTCCTGGAGGCCCTGGTGGTCCTAGTGGTGTGGATCCCAAAAATCAACCCCCTGTAAGCGGATCTTTCGGTATTTCTTCATCACAGAAACATGTTTATCAGTCCACTTATGGTCCTACTGGTAATTATATGCCATATCAATATTACCAGTATGTTCATCCCAATCGATAGTTACCTTTCCTAGAAACTTTGGACTTACCTAATCTGTCCAAGTTGATTAATGACCCCATTTGACCCAATCCCTCATAACCCCCTATTCCGATAAAGTTACCATCGGACATCCTGAAATTCGATGGGAAATAAGGAGACTATATGAAGAACCATGTGATGACATTCCATTTGTGGTGTTCTTCAAATTCCCTCATGGATGACTCCATTCGGTCATGAATATTTCAGCAAACTTTGACCGGTATGGCTACGAAGTGGTACATTGAACTCCCACAACATTTGTTTGTGGATTTTGGATCGCTGGAAACCGTGTTTCTTACACACTTTTAGATCCCTATTCATTATGAAATGGGTACTGATATTTTAACCTCTCCATGACAGAACACCTCCACCCACATATCCGATCATATTCATGAGTGGAGAAGGCGGAGAAGGCTTATTCAGGCCCCTATTCAAGATCAGTTACTAGCTGATTGGTTCACCAAATCTATGTTGCCTCCTATTGTCTGAGATGTGGTTATGGTCGGTGTCGTTACTGAAGAGCAGGCTATTAGTTGGGCTCAGTACCTAGACTTGGTTTATTCCCAAACTAGCACTCTTTATGACCTGATCCCTCAAGCTCTTTACCCCGACACTGATCCTACCAAGCCACCAGCAGAAGTACCTATTGATGGGATTGTTGGTTCAATCCAGTCCCCATCAATGGTGAAACCTTCCAAGCAAACCCAAACTTCCCCATCTACTCTTTTGACTCCTAAAGTTTCCACCAAGTTCAATTCTATTCAAAGTACTCAAACCTTGGGTAATAAAAAGAAAGGCAGAAATTGAAATAAAAAACCTAGAAACCAGCCGGAGACTCCATGACCAACCAATGGTGATAACAACAAAGGGAAAAGAAAAGCAAAATATCCCTGTCTACTATGTGGTGGTGACCATTTTTCAAAGGAGTGTCCTCGTCGGGATGAAATCTCCCAATTTTTGAAGTCCAATCCCACACCTGCAGTACTTATGGATCCTTTTCATTCTCAGCAATAGCTGATAGACCACATGTCTAATCAGGGTAATTCTGGTTCGTCAGAGGAAATTCGTATGATGTCCTCATATACCATCCATCTGTAAACTTGAAGTTAGAATTATGATAAACCTACAGATAAAAATGAAGATCATTCTTCTTCAGGGAAATCCCCTTCTACTAGTTCTCCTGAGTCCTCGTCTACTATCCCCTTATCTATCGAGAAGCCTACTCTCGACATGATTTTGCACCACCTAAGAGTACTCTTCAGAAGGAAGTATTTAATCCCAATGTCTGAGCTACTCAATTTTATAATGTGGTTGAAGATATCGCTCAGGCACCTTGTGCAATGTCTACCCTAGAAGTGCTCCAAAGTTGCCCTACACAGCGCAAAAACCTATTGACTGCATTAGGAGCTTTAGACCCGGATAACACCAACTTGATTCATTTTAATGTTGAGAACTATAAGTCTAGGTTACCACATAAACTTGCTTTTCAAGTCATTACGAAAGTAGTTGGAAAGAAATTTTTTCGAACGATCCTAGATGAAGGAGCTTCAACCTCCATGTTGTCTCTATCTTGTTGGAAAGCCCTTGGATCTCCCAAGATTGTAACATCACCTACGACCCTTAAAGCCTTTGAAGGACAGGGTTTCCAGCCCCACGATCTCATATCAGCCCTCGTGGTTGAGCTAGGGGGCAAATTTGTTTCCATCCAAGTAGAAGTGGTAGATGCCCCTTTAGATTACAATCTCCTCCTAGGACAAAATTGTTTCTATGCTATGACTACTGTTGCTTCAATAGTATTCTGAAATTTCCAATTTCCACATCTGGGGAGAATCGTTACAATTGACCAGCTTTATTTCTGCACACCGGATGTTACTACCTCCATAGCTAATAACATCCCCATGTTAGGCCAATACCCTCCTCCTTACCAGTCAATTGGGGTAGGCATGTTGAAGGATTCATCCCTCATGGGAGTTTTTCCATCCACTCCTCCTAGCACAGATTCTACGTTAGTCAATATGATCACCTCATTTGATTATGAGCCTAAGGGCCACTATGTTGTTGATTCCACTTCATTAATTCCACATGAAGCTATGTATGACACCATTCAAACCTCTTCCGATGATCACACTGATGATCTTCATTTAATGGCCTCGGATCCTTACCATTTACTGTATTGGTTAGAACCTCCTCTTCCCACTCTAGATTATCTCTCTGAGACTTTTCCTTCCGATGAGTCCATTACTGAGATCATGAGCATGGATGAGTCCATATGGGAGGATCATCATCATAGATCCATGTTCCTCCCCAACACCAATTCGGTTAACCATGATTTTGCATACTTGTTTCCTATTGATATTTTCAACGTTCCCCAAAGTACTATATTGTTGCAACATACAGATTCTCAAGGAAACCTTTGCAACATTACTCAGATGAACCCAATTCATATATCAGCCAAGCCTGATGTTATCGAGCATGTTCAAGTTGGGAAGAACTGCTCCGCAGATGAATCTGAAGCCTATACGGCACTTTTTAAAGAATTCCATGATATTTTTCCTTGGTCCTATGAAGAGATGTCGAGGATCGACCCTTCCATCATGTTCAATGAGATTAAAACTTATCCCTTGGCCAAACCTGTCAGGCAAAAACTTAGGCAAGTCCATCCTCGGAAGGCCGCAGCAATAAAAGCTGAAATTGAGAAGCTTCTAAAATCAGGGTTTATTTATCCTGTACCCTGACAGAATGGGTATCGAATGTTGTCCCTGTCAATAAAAAGTAGGGTACCATTAGAGTCAGTATCAACTTTAGGGATCTAAATAAATCTTGTCCCAAGGACAACTTTCCTACCCCACATATCGATCATATTATCGACAACTATGCTGGAAGTGTCATCTTTTCATTCATGGATGGCTTCTCTGGCTATATTCAGATTGAGATATTACCCTTCGATCAGCATAAGATGGCATTTATTTTCCCATGGGGAACCTTTGCATATAAGAAGTTTCCGTTTGGCTTAAAAAATGTTGGAGCTACATTCCAGTGTGCGATGTCCTATTCCTTTCACGATGTCAAACACATTGTTGAACCATACCTTAACGACCTCCCTACTCATTCACAGGGACAGAAGGACACCCTGGTCATCTTAGAGAGATATTCCTGAGATTTCATCACTATTATATATGGCTCAACCCACATAAATTTGTTTTTTGCATTGAGACGAGACATCTACTAGGTTTTGTGGTATCCAAAGATGGCATCCGGATAGATCCTTTAAAAATTGCCGCCATTCTTGATCCACCAGCCCCAACTAATCTCTTTGAACTCCAAAGTTTACAGGGGAAGGAAAACTTTCTCCGTCGTTTGGTGTGCAATTTCGTAGAGAAAATGTACGGTTATATGCGTCTCCTTAAGAAGAACACTCCATTCTTCTAGGATGACCAGGACCAATGTTCCTTTGATAATCTTAAGCATGCTCTGACTCATTCACCCATGATACAGCCCCCTGATTATTCAAAGGACTTTCTCTTGTATATTGTTGCCTCTGCTACTACCATCGCTATGGTCCGGAGCACGTGATTTATTATGCCAGTCAGAATCTCTTGGATTCTGAAACCCATTATTCACGTGTGGAAAAGTTAGCATTGGCCACGATCATTTCTGTACAAAAATTTTGTCATTACATTTTGCTCCACACTACCACCATATTGGTAGACCAGAACCTGATGTACTACATCCTGACTCGTCAGGTGCTCGGGGACAGGTACTCCCATTGGATAGTTATCCTTCAGGAGTTCAATCTGGAGTTTACCAAGGCTACATCAAAGAAATCCTTGGTCTTTGCAGAGCTTATGTGTGATCTCACCTATGCTTCGATGGAATCCGATCCCAGTGATTCATTTCTGGATGAATTCATGTTCCTGATAAGCACTATTGATCCTTGGTATCGATATTTGCTTATATATCTCCAGACACAACGTTTTCAGCCGCATTTATCCCGCGATGATCGCCACCATATCCGTCACCACATGAAATACTATCTCGTCCTGAATGATACTTTGTATAGATGTGGGATTGACTCTATTCTCCGGCGATGCCTCACTCATGAGGAGGATGAACTTGTGTTGAATGATTGCCATTCAGGAGCATGTGGCAGTCATTTATCTGGGATGGCTATAGCCCAGAAAATCCTGCAGGCTGTCTATTTTTGGCCTTCAATCTTCAAAGATTGCCATGAGGCTGTTAAGAAATGCCCACCTTGTCAACATTTCTATCCTAAAAAGTGCACCCATCCTGCTCCGCTACACCCTGTCATTTCCATTGGCCCATTCACCAAATGGGGGATTGACCTCATGCATTGTAAGCCTACCTTAGCCAGGGGGCATGGTTACATCATCATAGCCATGGATTATTTTACTAAATGGGCTGAGGCCATGCCTACATATGCAGAAGATGGTAAGAATTCTTCCCTCTTCTTGTTCAATCATATCATAGCTATATTTGGAGTTCTGCAGTCCATCATTACTGATCACAGATCCCATTTCTGTAATCAGATGATTGAGGAAATGAGTGCCAAGCTAGGGTTTTTCCATGAAAACTCTACGCCATATTATCCACAAGCTAATGGTCAGGTAGAGGCCAGTAACAAAGTTTTGAAAACTATGATTCGTCAGATGGTTGGAGATCATAAATCCAACTGGCACCATGTTCTTTTCTCCACCCTTTGGGCTTATCGAACTTCTGTGAAAATAGATACTAGTTTCACACCATTCCAACTTGTCTATGGACTTGAAGCTATCTTACCCATCCAATGTCAGATTCCATCTTTACAACTTGCCGTCGAACTTCTCCCAGACACTTCCACGGAGGAAGAAAGATTTTCATACTTGAATAACCTTGACGAGACTCACAGAGATGTTTCCTTGGCTAATGAGGCGCATAAAAAACACGTCAAGGTGCAGTATGATAAATCCATCCATCCTCATGTATTTAATCAGGGTGACCTAATCTTGACTTATGACCAGAGATACGACAAACTAGGGAAGGGTAAGTTTGAATCCATGTGGTATGGACCTTTCGTTATTTCCAAGGTGTTAGAGAAAGGAGCTTATGAGCTCGTTGATTATGATGGGATTCCTTTTGGGAAACCTCGCAATGGGTTGTACTTGAAAAGGTACTATGCCTAGGTTTTCTTGGGTAGTATCTTGTATATATGTATATTGATTAGCTTTTAGTGTGCTTTTAGTATTTCCAAGATGGTTTTGAGCTTCATGTACACATCTGTTTATACCATGTTTTGGTCATATAGATGGCTTTCTACAGTTTTGTTGATGGTGCTTGCCACCACACCTTGAATCTCACCTCGACTGCTTGGGTTCTCTATTCCCCGGCTGAAGATTTGGTCAGTTCAGGAGCAGTTTGTATAGGTCCTGCTACTAATAACATTGCTGAGTATGAAGCAGTCATTGGTCTTCTGACTGAAGCTGCCTCCCAGGATGTTCGTGATCTAGTAGTCTTGATGGACTCGTAGCTCATGGTTCACCATTTGAACCATGTCTACACCATTAGGAACCCAGTACTCCTCCGCCTATTCCAGAGAGTGCATTTGTTAGAAATATCATTCGAAACTATTACTTATAGGAATATCCCTAGGGAACATAATGTAGTCCTTGACTCATTGGCTAACTACATCCTAGACTGGCATATTTCCCATTCATGATGGTAAATCAAACATGGTCCATTATAAATAAACATTTAGAGACATGTAAAACTCATAGAAAATGCATTTTCCATTTGAAACATTTAAACACCGTGTAAAAGTCTATATATATATACAAAAAAGTTTACAAAATAGGTCTCGAGACCTCCTCTAAACCATGTAGGATTTCAGGAAAAATCATCATACAAAATCCTGAAGCTATCAGCTTTTAGTACATATCTCATACACTAGTGGTGCGCGTGATAACACATCACTACTCGAGCTACCCTACGCAGCAACCTAGTGAATCGGCTCGGTACTCCCGCTGTGGATCTCTGATATCTCATCGGGAGGTCATCTATGTCAGCATCTGGGATGTCCAAAGTCAACCTCTCCAGGTTCTCCTCCAGCTCCTCGGTGATATCATAACCATGTGGTACAAAGCAAGCTCCTGCTCTCCTATCCAATGGATATGCTCGTCCAGGTCGTGCTGCTCCAACATCTGCATGAAAATATACAGGTCTCATCACTTAACATAAAAAATATAAAAAATAAAAAACATAAAAACATTTCATCCATTTTAGGGTTTCTTTCTTCTTAACGATGTTGCCCCACTGTATTCCAGGATTTCCTATGAATTTCGTGCCTATGTAAGTGTAGTCCTCAACCATGAGGATCTGATCCCATAGCCATCTGAAGAATGGATCATCGAGCTTCACCCTTCCCCTACCCGCTCCTATGCGAGCCATGACCTAGACCCACCTCAGCATACGGGGGTCTCATGCTCTCAAACTCCGTAAGGTCACCTGTGGCCTCATTTGTGGAACCCGCTCGAAGAAGAAGTAGGCTAAGATGGAACTAAAGCCGAACTGCTTCAGCTCTCCTTGCCCACACTTAGTCAGCTGATCCTTGAATATTGGAAGCATCGCTTCCGCTCAGTTGAACACCGTGGATGCCATAGCCTCTATGGAATATAGCATGTGTGCCCTGGAAGCCTGGTGCACACCTTGACTTCCAGACACCCTCTACATAGTAAACAAGATAGTCCATAGAGCCCTATCTGTCACTGCCTTGATGGGGATCTTCTTCCCTGATGTACCTGTTCCTGGTGCACAGTGTCAATCTACAAGCTCTTTGGTAGTAATGTCCCCGCCACGGGAACCTGTAAATGAGATAGGGGCACCTCGTTTCGATAGACCAGTTAGGAAGTAGATATCCTCTACCTCCAATGTAAGTATGTGTGCCCCCACCTTCAAGTACTGTTGCTTTGGATTCCACATCTACAGTGTGTGTTCCAGTAGTCGTTCGTGCGACACCATGCTTGGAGTCCAGAATAAATTCAAGAGCCCATAGTCCCATAATGCGGCAATACAGCCCACATTTCTCTCAGAAGCAGCATCCTCATTGTCATGAGTTCTTTCCTTCCATATCACCATGTTTTGAGCAATCTAGACCTGCCAAAAACCACAATGGTATGCATTAAAATCATCCTTAAGTCATTGGAAATCAAAAGAATTAATTTATATCACCCATACCATTAGTTTAACTTATCCATGGCCGGCTCTGCTTGTGCACCATTGGAGACAGGTGGTGACACCGCCTGTCCACTGTATTGTTGGCGCGGTTCTAGGGTGGAATCGCGTATCCCGCAAGGGGTAGCATCGATGCCCGCATTTTGAGTTTTAGGGCTCTCCATATGGACCGAAAACCCCACCAAAACTCAAAATAGATTCCATGAAATGAAATATAAGGGTCTTAACTATCACCTGCTACTGACGATGCTGAAAAAGGACGGTGGAAGCTCCCGGTATCAGCTGTGGATTATCTGGCTAAGAAAATGCTCCAAGTGCTCTCTGCTAGAGGTAAATAGTGAAATGGTTTAATTTTTTACTATTTACTTGACTTATATAGAAATTTTTGGGTCTGACTCGCTATAGTTTTGATGTAAAATCATATTTTGGTCAAAATTTATCTATCGTAATCCCTAATGCTAGTTGTAAATGCATTTAACACTTGTTTCTGAGACTATTGCAGGATAGGAGAACTCTAGCAAGAACCTTTGAAAGTTTGTTTATGGATTTTTCGTACTTTCATAAAACAAAAAAGGTCGATCACGCTCTCTAAACCTAGTATCAAAGGTTCGAGTTTTTTTCTGAATATTTCTAGGCTCGTAAAATTCGACATTGTGCAAAGAAACATCATGGAGTCTTCTTTTCACATCTTTTTCAGACTCCTTAAAACATGGAAAGATTGTCGAATCCATTTCTGAATCTTTCCAGCCTCGTAAAAAGTAACATTGTGTAAAGAAACCTCATGGAGTCCTCTTTAAACTCTTTTTAGGCTCCTTAAATACGAAAAGATTGTCAAGTACTTATCTCCTTCATATTCATAAAAGTATTTGAAGAGTCATCCTTCCGATGGTAGGTTATCTCTTTTTCGGTTTGGATAGGACTATTTACGAGAAAAAAAATACTCCAGCCAATCATGACTAGAAGAGTTCACTAAGGTATGATTTTATACTTTTTCAGGCCTTAGATACTAAATCATATGAAAAAGGACCCTTTGGAGTCTTCTTCCGCATTTGTTCAGACTCTCTAAACATGAAAGATACCGAGTTTTCTTTCAGTGGACTCGTTAAATTAAACATTGAGAGACCCGTTTTGGGATCGAACCCCTCCTCTCTCAGGTTCGTAAAACATATGAGTCTAGACTTTTCTTCCGATAAGCTATACTCAGTGTTTGTTACCCTCTTTGAACTCGTAAAACTGAAAAGAAACACTCATCAGTCATGATGGGGGAAATGGGAAGGGAATCATTTTGCAAATAATGGTAGTTTTTTGTCATTACCTTTGAACGTTGCACTTGTATGCACAATCATGTCAGTCAATTGGGTATTCAGCTGATCTCTATGACGATTCACTTTCGTGACTCATGTCACTCCTTTGAGTCTTTCAAAAGAATGCATTGTCCACTATCACATTGTGTGTTTGTCTCATCTAGTCATGCTGCCAAGTCTTTTGTCGTGCCACCCGATGTTCAAAGGGGATCTGAAGAAATGTCACCTCTACAGTCCACATGGTCTTTGTGTCAGTATCTTTTAGTTAGTCATATGGTTACTACATGCACATCATTCTAGAACTATGTTTCAATTTTTGTGTCGTCGATGTGGGACTCATCATGGCCCTCCTTCGACGAAACTTTTCCCATCGACATCAGCTAATCATCTGGGAAATAGTCTTAGAAACAATGATTGGTACCTTGAGATCTGTATGCCTTAATGACATATTCTCTCGCTCTCTACATAGGTTCACATCATTGACCTTTTATCGATAGAATCGATTGGGTGTTCAATATCAGGACATCTATTCACACTCAGTAGATTGTACTAGAGTACCTTGGGAATCATTAACATTAATGGTGATCTCCCTCGCATTTGTTAACGGTTATCATTTGCCAGTAATCAAGTGGTTTGTACCATGTTCAACTTCAAATCATTGTAATCACATGGATAGAATCATACTTTGTGGAAGACGAGACAAAGACCCTAGGTATTTGTTTAAAGCGCTCATTGCTTTTCCCCAGGTTGTAATGGAGTTTTGTATATCTAGCATAGATCCAAATTTGTATGGTCATGGCTATGCTCAAATTTACGTCTATATGACATAGATCTACATTGTATGTCTGGTAGATATGTCCAAGTTTGAGTGCTTTATCACATGGATATATGTTGTATTCTAGTAGCCATGCTTGTTTATTCCTCTCATGGATCTGCCTTGTATTGGTCTGCAGCCATGAGTTTAGTTACTTGTGTCTATGAGTCAACATACTGATGTACTGCAGATGCCTACTTGATGACTTGCGTCGATCGCGATGACATTTTCGCCTCATGGCAACGACTTGTTCTCTCAAAGCTCTTGTTTATCATATCCCTCTAAGACTCATGCTTTGGGGGGCATCCTTTTATACCAAAATCCTATCACCATCATGTGATCAGACATTTGACATACCTACTTGCCCTGAATCCCAGCTTCTGGAGTGGAAACTCATATCATTTGTCAATCTTTTCATACAAATTCCCAACACCACGCTTGACCCTTTATCCATACGCGGTACCCTTGTTCGCACCGCCCATACTCTATTTCCCACAAGCGGTGCCACCGCTTATGGCCCTTAGTCCATAAGCAGTTATTACTAGAACTGCTCTATCACTAAAGGAGAAATGCAATACCTTGGGTAAAAAGGGAAAAAGAGAAGCTTCTCGAGGCTTCTAGATGATAAGCCTTGAGATATCCCTTATCCCTACTATTGTGGGTCTGTTGACCTCAAGATCCCTCATCCTAGGATCTTGGAGACCACCTCACCCACAAATCTCTCAACCTACCCTATCCATATAGCCTTATAAATACAAGCTTATGGCCATGGTTGAGGGAGAGAACTCTTAAGGCATTGTTATGCTGTTGGATTGATCACTTGGTCCATATCATTAAAGAGCATAGAGAGATCTAGAGTCTGAGCTTATGGGGATGAAAATGCTTGGTTTCATGGAGATGCATGTCAACACTAAGGATTGGTTATAAGCTTCTTCATATTTCTTTAATGCAAGTTGATTTATGTCCCACATATATTGTTGATGTTTGATTTCATATATATGTTGTTAGATTCCTTAGTCACTAGCATAGATTAGTAGATTATATTCTGGTTTCTTTGATCTATTTCATGTTGAGCTTATTGCAAGTACACAGGGTGACTATCAAAGCATTGTATTCCAGGTATCTATGGTGTCTAGGGAGAGTCTTCAACCTATGTCTTCTATTTGTTCTGGATCTTAACCATTCATACCAGTGGAACACCTTGCTGTCCGCAGGAGGTGAAATATTCCAGCTAACACGTCCCTTCCAAATAGTTTGGTCAAGGAATCAAACATCTCTTTAGGTTTCTTTAGGGAAGACACTTGTGTTATAAGGTGATCATCTTGGCCTTGACCAAGTTCTTCTTGTGTAAGGTTTTTAGCCTCATATCCCTCTAGAATTGGAAACTATCCACCTATGTAGGTGTCCAATTATTTTTCTTCAAGAACCAGTGAGATCCTATACTTCCATGCTTGGTAGTTGTAAACTTCACCAATATTGTCATCAAGCTGGTGTGATTAGTCATTTTGAAATGAGAACCTCAAATGTAAACAACAAAATATTAGATCTTACCGATTTGAGGTGTCCGTCCTGGGTTCCAGATCTGGATGATCTAGGGTTTTTCAGAGAAACCCTAATTTTTAGAACTTGGAATCTTTTAGACCTGATTGGATAGAAATATGTTCCTCCTTAAGGCAAGCTGAGCAGCATACTCATTTTCCAAAAACTATGATCAAAACTGTAAAATATCTTATGCCCTAGTTTTCTTCAATTTCCTCTACAGAATTTCCTTATATTGTTTCTATGCTATATCCGAAAGTACTGCTCCCATGTGTCTGAAACTTTGTACTAAGGTATGCTTGTCTGTCTTATTTTCAACACCATAGGTTTGAGAAGAATTTCTTTCACCAATTGGTACTTCTGATATTTTTCCCAAGGTGACTTATTTCAGGACTATTCAACATGGAGAATTTGTACATACCTCCACTGTCACTGTTTAACCTTCGGTGTCTGAAACTTTTACCACAAAAATTAAATTCCATGCCCTATCTAGAACATCTTTATAAATTTCATTTGGATGTTTCATAGCCCTAGATATAGAAACTTTCCCTAGGTGTCCTGTTTAGGGATGAATCCAAGGAGAGGCTGGAACCATGATTTGGAGGAATCATATTTCCCAGAATATAGTGAATCAGAGGATGAAACGTTTACAGAGGGTACATCAGGAATTTATATTCGTCTAAAAAATTTTCTCCTGAACTTTCTCCAATCTCGAGATATAGCGAATGCACCAAAATGACTAGTTTTAGTCTTTTAGGGTTTTCTGGTCCGGGATCAAATTAGGGTTTGACTTTCCCAGAGTTTTACCCAACCAAAACTTTTGATCTTGGTCTCTAAATTTTGATTTTGAGGAGGATAGAAATACTATGTTGGGGTCACTCAAAAATTCCTCTTATGTGAAAATCCCTAATTTCCCGCAGTAGTGACAGGTCAAAAACAAAAAATGCCCAAAATCAAATTCTTCTTCGACAAAAATATGTGCCCTTCAATGGAGAGTTATCCTAACCTCCTTTTGCTGATGATATGTGGAGAGAGACCAAAAAAGTAAGAATCCATAGCTTTCGTAGCTGCAAAGTGTTGGTCTCTTATTTTGACTATTTAGCATCATATTTCTAGTTTCAAGTCACATGAGATTAAGTACTAGTCAGCCTTATTTAGTGTTGTTTTGTACATGATTATGCCTTTTTGGGAGATCAACATTGCTAGGATTTGGTAAGTGATTTTTAATTACTTATTCATTACTTTGCCTTGTTTTATGCATATAATAGGGCCTTTAAGTTTCATTTAATGATAGGTCAAGTAATAAGTCTTCGTTCTTTTCTATGCAGGGCTCTTTTGCTACTCGACTCAACGCTTGTCTCGGCGCTCCAAGTAATATTTATGCTAGATGAACTAGCGATTTTGGGGATTCAGTCCATAGTAGAGATGTTTTTCTTGGATTCACATCACCTTTCAGATGCTTATGAAGAATATCCAGTGCTGTTCTGAGGATGTCATTTGCTCAAAGTGGCATTCCCGTCCTTGATCAGGAACCCGATTTCAGGCTCAATTTATGAACAATCGGTTGAGAATTGATCAAAACGGTTCAAAACCCACTTCAAAAATGGCCCCATTTACCCCTCAACGCAAGCAATTTTCAGAATTTCTGAACGAATGTGGAGAAAACCTTTCCGGAACAGACGTGGTTTTGCCAGATTTGGTGTTGGCCATTTTCTGGGTAGTTGCACGAATTTCAGATATTTGGAATGGATCCTGCCCATCTATCCATGTATAAATAAATACTGAGAAGGATTGATGCAGGAAGAAGACTGTAAAACTCTATTTTATCAATAGATCCAGTGTTTATCTTCTTTAAAGCTGTGATTTAATACTGGAAGGCGTTGAGGGCAGGGCCCCCTTCAACACCGATCCTTTATATTTTAGCGTTGTGTGTTTTGCAGTAAGTAGAGTAATGTTTTTATCCTTTGACACTGTTTTTATGGAATGCTAATGGTTTTTTTTCATTGGTGAGTTGAATTGGAACTTATATTTGCAAAGTATTAATTGACATCATTTGCATTCAATCTAGTCTGTAAGAATCGATTCAAGAGTGGCTTTGGTTTAAAATGTTTTTTTTTTTTCAGCGTGGATTGCTTATTGATGGTTATGATTATTGTTTAGGGTTATGGTATTTACAAACTGTGTGATGGATTTGATTTAGGTTTGTTGTATAATCTATTTCATGAAGGATTAAAAGTAGACCGGTTTTCACATTTCCTTTACTGCCAGCGTTATAGTGATTAATGAATGGCTACAAGATTGGTTTAGAATCCTTTTGTTTGCAGGACTGTAGGATATCTTTATTTGTGTTGTGTGGATTTGAACAGCATTTGCAGTATTTTGTGAAGTTAGCAGAGGATTTGAATACTTTAGTCTACAGAGTATCTAGGGTTTGTCAAGCAGCCTTTTGGATTGGTTATGTAAGGATTGAAGTATGCTTTTGTTCATTTTATGAGCTGTAACAAACTTCAAACAAAGAATTACAGTCCACTAAGAATTTGACAGCATTGTTTTTATGGTATGAAAACAGGTTTTTCAAGATAGGTAAATGAACTTGAGTGTGTAGTTTTGAATAATTTCAAGATACTTTAATATGCATAGAGTGCAGGTAGAATATGCTTGACACCAACAACAAGCTAGATTTCAGTTTGTCAACTATTTATGAGTGACATAGGATTAAAGAAGAGACAGACTTTGTTTCCATAGTTGCTTGAGAGTGGCAGTTGTTTGCATAAACGTAGACATTAGATTATGTAGGGTTAATAGTGGAGTTTTCAGATTAACTGAATATATTCATTCTAAAACTAGGCTTTTATTTATTAAGTTCTTTTATTTGTAGAAAAGATCATCATTGTTGTAGCTGAGTGTAGACTGTTGATTGTTTTAAAATATTGCTGTAGTTTAGTATTGTTTTGAAAGATTGCTGTAGTTTAGTATTTCTTTGGAAGATTAGTATTGTTTTGGAAGATTGCTATATGCTACTGTAGGTTAAATTGAGTTTGACAGTAAGATAGTGGTCAGTAAATTGATTTTCTTTTCTCTAAGAATAGATCTAATAATACTTAGCATTTGATCTTTCAATACAGTAATAGTTTCATCTATTTCATTTTCGTTTGAAAGTAGACTAGAATTTCTTTAAGTTGCTATCATCATGAGCATTGAAACTACCTTGCCCACACATATAGTGTAGCAGCTCAAAGTATACGTACCCTGGTTGACAATTAATTGAAGGTAAATTAATCAATGATAATTTTACCCAACACATAGTGTCTTCTTCTCAGGTTAGCTCTAATACCATGTTATATTTTTATTATTTAGTCGATATGATCTAGGATCTTATCTGAGAGAATAACATGCACAGCAATAATCACAAGAGACAAGAGACACAAAGAGTTTTCCTCAGGGAAACCATAAAGGAGAAAAACCCCAGCTTCCTTAGAGATAGAATGAGCACCAATGGAAAAAGTAAAACCCAAAGACAGAAAGATGATCTCCGATAGATTTTCTCTCTCTCACTTGTGTAAGGTCCTCTTCTCTCACTCATGCGCTACAGTTGAGTCAGTGCATCTTGAAAATAGAGATTCTCACTCTCTATTTATACTAGTTTTCCACTTGACAATTACTTACCATGGCCAAATTCACTAGGAGATTCTAATAACCCTAGTACCCCTCAACTGTGAGGAATTTCCCCCCCAATCAGCAAAGGAGGGTTAACCTCTATGACTTTACATGAATTGATTACATTAATGACTCTCTCGATAGGAAAATTGGGGTACAATGAAATACAATACATAAGATATACAAGTGAATACACTCTAAAGTTACAAATACATCAGCATGGTATGTCCTAAACAATGATGAAATCAACCATTTTGGCCCAAGATAGCCAGGTGGAGTTGTCCATGCCTGGCTTGGCCACTTTTAGTACAAACTAAAAAACCAGTTTAAACAACTAGTCCACACAGGTTTGAGTGAAAACAGGTCAGAACTGGGATTTTCTGATAACATTTTTATATGCACCATATTTCTTTTCGTTGCTAGATGTATAATATTTTTGTTTTATTTTTTGGTATAGTATTGAATTTTCAATATATGATAAGATTATATTAACAAAAAAAGAAAATAGACAGTTTGGCTATTGAAATTTGGAAAATTCTCTTAGTACATACATATAAGGCCTAGCCAAATTTTGAATCTATACCAATATTGAAATATTTTGAGGGAAGAATCAGAAACATAAATATAATTTACTAATTTACCCAGTACTGTATTTAAACCTAATATACGATGTTGATGGACATGATTAGGATGGTTAAAAGCCTTCCACCCGTTCTTATGGCAATTTAAATCAGTATTAATTTTTATAATATTTAGAGAGATCTCATAACACACCATAAATGTCTTGAATATGATTGGTTAGAAATTTAATTAATTCATCTTCTTGGTTTTCAATGTGAAATCACTCAATGGAAATTCAATACAAACATAGTTTTATTCTAGTAGTAATTGGATTCTAGAAAAATACAAAGTATTATGTAAAACATTTTAAATTGCAGAAAGATAAGATTTGTCTCATGTTTGTTTCATAGATCTTAACTCATATGTTGTTGAAGAAATATTTCAGAATTATAGGGTGCACAGGGATGAAATTCATTCAAAGGAGAGATTAATGGTCCATCTTCGTGTATTGTCACAAATTGCTAAGAGCTAGAATAAGCCAGAAGATAATGATACTCAAGCCAGTCAGTTTGCATGAGCTCTAAAGAAGGTGATATTCTCCTGATGTTTGATTAATAGATTTTTTAATTTGAAGTTGCATTTGGAAATTCATTGTCAAAAGTATCTTGAACTGAAATATTTGTTTAATCCACTTGATTTCATGTTCTCCTGCATGTACATGCACATGCACATATGGGGTCATGTTTATTGTCATAGTCATAGTAATCTCCATGCCAACATTGGGCAGCCTCCAAGTCTGTTTGAATTTTGCAGCTTATTACAGAACTAAAATAAAATCGGATGATTTAAAATAATGTTATGATCATGTAGGTTCCTTTCCTTGTATGGCCAAGTTTCATCCTATAAAATTTATTGTGAGCTGAGCTTGAACGTTTTCATCCCTCGCGGCTAAGCTAAAACTGAGTCATATTGGTTGGAAGCTTCATGTGCTAGTGGAAGACCGAGAATTAGCTTTATAAGTAATGTGGTTAATTCCTCAAATGGAAATGGTTAGGTGAGTGGAATCCACATGATTCTCTTAGAAATGGCTTCCATACTTGATGTGTTGATCATGATCATGCATGTATGGAATGGCATGATATGTTTCAGGTGACTATAGGAAAGTATGTAAACTCATATGGAATAGCTTATACATTTGCATGGATTGTACCCTCAAAGGACAGGACATGACACAAGCTTTGATACACTACATCAAAACATTTGGATCGACGGGAAGGTTAGTCAATTATTTAGTTTAAATGGTTTAAAATTTGAGCATCTTTTGCACTGGCTTACAAATAAAGTCAAGCTGAGAATAATATTATATTGCAACTATAGTGAATTTGATTAGAATTTTATTTATTTTTATACATGATTTATGTTAGTTTGTAGTAAAAAATCTCTTTTTGGCTAAAAATAAAAAAATTCAAAAAAGTTTGCTTTGTAGGTCAATTGTACTCTTTGAAATATGCCTTTCAACATGTAACCATGGATCCGGTTAGCTCCCCAAAATCTTTAGATATTATGAATAAAATCAAATAGAGGGCCTTTTAGCTAGAGCTAAAACTTTACCCTAGGAATAGTTCGTCGTCGTCTTCTAATCAAAGGCCATTTCTGAAGTACTTCAGCAAATTATGTCAATTAGTAGTTAAGGGAAAGAAATAGAGGGTAAGAGAATTTAATTTATGGATTTAGAAGAAGAAACCTCTCACTTCAGCATTCATGTTCCTAAGCTCACATTGGAGTCTATTCAACTCAATTTCAACTGCTTCTGCATTACCTCCACCATTGATTTCTATCAAAGAAGCCGACAAATTTCCCACTTTCACTTACAAATCCTTTGGCAGTCTTGTTTCCACTATCAATTATTTGGATTAACACCATTTCCTGCTGCCTTTGGGGGTGCCATTTATCTTATATGAGAAACCTTTTTTGGAAGAGTAACTACTATTTTTGTAGGTGGGTGTGTAAATATGGTTGTGCTCACTTTAAAATGTTATATCCATGCTTGGATTCATGCTAAAGTGAATGACTGAGCCACTATCACTAAATTCACTTCCTTTTAATTATCGAGTGTGATGACCTTCATGTCTCTAACTAACAAGACAAATACTTTGCTTGATATGAAACAGATTTACCAAAGAGATCTCCAAATATTTGGCTGCTAAATAGCAACTGCCCAAGCTAAGCACAAATTTTCATTGCTTTCACCACAAGGTTCTCATCCTTCTCCATCAAATATTCCTATAATTATTTAATTTGTCTGATTTTCAATTCTCTTGTTGACTAGGAAATATACGAGTTTGTTTAAATTCCATAAACATGATTGACACTAGCATTTTCAAACAAGTCTATGATGTGATTAGTCTCTGGTATCTCTTCCTTCATTTTTAAGTAGCAGTTGTTTCAGTTCATTTTAACCACCTTTGTTAAGGATTGAAATCACTCCATTTCTCAAATTTGTAATTCAACATTTTCTATACTTAATAAATATCAGGATCACATAGTACCGTGCAAAGAGTAAAATGTTAATGACTCATAAATGTCGAAAACATTCCTTGAGATCACTTGAGATTAGCACATTGCGGTGAAACATTAATCCTTCAAACATTACTGTAATAAAAACAAATATCGAATCAATTCCAATCTTGTATCATTAGTACGTGTAAAAAAAAATTGAGAGTCAAGTGCTGATATAAATTTTATGAGTGTCAAAATCATACACAACAATCATTTCCAGCTCTCTACAAGTCCTATTTTCACTTGAAAATAAAGGTATTTCTGAACTGAGGTTTCTTACAATCATTTTTTCCAAGCTTTAGCATCATTATATAGTGTGTTGATGACTTAAAATTACAGCAGTACCCTCTTATTGCAATATGGTGTAAACAATGGCTATTTTGCTTGAATATCATTTTATTCCCATTTAAGGATGTGTCTTCATGTCCTCTTATCATGGGTTTCTTAATGGAGTATGATTAAATATCAAACCTTAAATAAACATAATGGTTTCTAGGGAATAGTGATTTTTGCAATCCCATTAAGCCAATTTCTTGAGTTTTGTTCAAAATTCCTAGAAAAGGTTTACGGATTTCATAACATGATTGATCATATATTGTGAACTTATACAATCTATCATCCTTTTCTAGCCATTATATACTCAAATTTGTGTATTGATCCTTTTTACCATTATAGAGGACTCTGTAAGTTAGGTTCCCAAATTCTTAAAGGGTGATAGCTCAATGGAAGAGTGTTTTCCTTACAAGCAGGAGGTTGGTGGTTCGATTCCTCCATTCCCTAATGATATTATAATATCGGTTAAAAACAACTAAATTAGTAACCAAAAAATAAGAGATAAGTGACCAAACAAAATGACCAAAATTCACATATAAAATTACTAAAAACGACTAAATTAGTGACCAAAAATGAGAGATGTGAAACTAGTTATTAAAAAGTATGCGACACATGGCACTAATGATGAAGCCAAACATTGCATGGATATGGTAGCAAAATAAGACATGAAACTAGGCATTAAAAGGGATGCAACATGTGGCGCTAATGATGAATCCAAAGATGGCTTTGATATGGTAGCAAAATAAGACGTTACTTTGGATGCAAAACATGACGCTACATAGGAAGCAAAATATGGTGCAACAATAGAAGAAATATTTGGCATCATTTTGGTAGCAAAACATGATGCAAAAAAGGAAGCAAAAATTGGTGCAAATTTGGAAGCGAAAATTAACGCATATTTGGAAGTAAAACATGGTGCAAAACGGGATACTAAAGTGGTAGCAAAAATGGATTCAATATTGGATGCTAATATGGAGGCTAACATGGTGCTATTGAGGATGCAAATATGGCACTAAAGTGTACGTCATTTAAGAAGCAAAATTGGACACTCTCTAGGAAGCAAAATAGGACGTTATTTAGGAAGCAAACCTCGTCATTGTTTAGGAATCAAAGTTGGATGCTATTCTAGAAGCAAAAAAATAGACACTATTTTGGATGTCATAAAGGATGCTATCTAGGAAGAAAAAAAAGACGTTTTTTGAGACGCTTTAAGTTTTTTCCATGATGTGTCCTATTTAGCATCTAATTTGACCACTCAAAGTAAAAAACTATTACACTAAAAAGGGACTCTAAATGGGATGCTAATTCCAGGATTTGTTGTAGTGAACTACCTTGGAATGCTTGTCATTGGGACCTTTGGATATTCATGGGAATAGCAGGTTTGTATGTTTGAACGTCTAGTGGGCATAATTGTTTAGTTACATCTTGATGTCCCTTTTTCAAAAAAAATTCATATCTTTAGAGCTTGTCACCTTGCTTGGTTTCCTTGTGATACACCTTAACTCCAATGCTTTTCCTTCCCATGAAAGATTCATGAAAATCTCTTGAAAATTAAAATCCACTTTTCCCAATGATTGTAACCATTGAACCCATAAGAAAACATTAGCACCAACCATTGGGATAGCAATCATTGGAATATTCAATACATATTCCCCCATAGTAAGAATGATATTATGGAATTTCCCTAAGCAGGTGATAGTTTCTCCATATACAATCATTACTTAAAACTCCAGTGTTGGATATACAAAGGAATTGAGAACTTTGGCTAATTTATACAGAATGAAATTATGAGTACTACCAAAATCAATCAACATTGTTACCTTTTTCTTTTTGATATATCCTTTGATCTTGAGAGTTTGAGGAGTAATAATTCCATCCAATGCATGATAGGATATGGTAGGATTGATCTCCTCAGAAGTAATTTCTTTTATTTCCTCAACTTGATATGGTTCATCTTCTTTTCCTTCTTCCTGTTACAATCTATGTAGAATAATTTATTCTCACCACACTTATGTCCCTTACTATACTTTTTATACTTGTTGTCATGATTAAAGAATATATGTTTTTATCTTCTTTCATATATTTATTGAGGTGCCAAACTTTGAGGTGGGTTATAATACAGAACATTATTCTCCCTATATGTGTTGGAGGTGGTCCTTCTAGTACTTATCGTCATATTTTTACTTCCAATTATCCTTGCCAAACTAAAAGCATCCTCCAATGATTTAGGTTCAAGGATATGTATCTCATGTTGAATATTCTCCTTTAAAGTGCACATAAATAGATCCAACATATTATATTCTGAAATATTGTTCACTCTAAGACTTATCTTCTGAGATTTCTTGATGTGCTTTGTAACTATACCTTTTCGCTAGATATTTATCAACTAGCTAAAGAAAGTGTTTTTATTAATATCCTCATAATGTTCAACCAAATATTCTGTTAATATATACCAAGATATAATAGAGTCCTTTTTACACTCATAAATCCATTGGTACCTTACAAATTGATCAGGCTCTAAATATAATTATGCTATAGTAACCTTTTGCAAAGTTGGCACGTGGTGTAGGTCAAAGAATTACTCCATCTAGAATATCCATGGTATTGGATCATTGCCATCAAAATTTATCATGTCAATATTGGGAATAAAGTATCTCCATGGACTTGAGTTGAACCCATGATGATGCAGTGGATCATCAAATTTAGGGGACTCGACGAACCTCTTATTCTCTATTTTTTTAATTTTCTCAATATGTGACTAGAATAAGTCCTAATTTTCCTCTTCTTGAGTAGATGAATGTGTAGGAAATCCTAGTCTAATCTCATTTAGCAGTACCTTAAAATATTAATTATCATATTTATAACTAGCTATCTCATTGGTCATCTTTACTATATCCTCTTTTATATCCATCTCATTGGTCATATTTACTAGATCCTCTTTTCTATCCATCTCATTGGTCATCTTTACTACATCCTCTTTTCTAGCCATCCCCTTGAGATCCTATTTACTAGCCATATTTTTTATATTCTTTTTTAAATCCTTCTCCATATCACTTTTTTGTTTAGCGATTCAGAATTTGTCACTACTCTTCCACTCCATTCATCAAATTTTTCACTCTACTTAGTGAAGTCATGTCTCAATTCCTCATTATTCATAAATCATATTTGAACTTTCAGGAGGTTTACTAGGTGTAACATTTTTTGATACACATTTTTCCATTTGATACAAATGATGTTTACTATTATTATTATTTGGTTACTCTTTATCACCCTTGTTTAATCACCCAGAATAGATATTCCAATCAAAATTTATCAAAATGTCAAGATGGCATACCATTAAAAATGTTGATTTGGATATTGTTTTGTTGGTTCAACTTCCACCTAATGTAACTATGATATTTTGGTCCCTCTAAGTCTTAAATATCATATTGTGGTATCCTTATATATCCTATTTCCAATACCACGGGTTTCATTGAATTTGTATGTGCAAAGGAAAATTTGTATCAATTTTCCCAACATTTGTTATTTTTGGGCCTTTCATAAGAGAGAAAGTGTACAGCCTACCACGTGTTCAATTTTTTAAATATTATTATGGTATTGCTAATACAAATACTATGTTTTGTCTTCTTTCTGATCAAACAAGTCTTACTCAATTTGGATTCCACATGCTCCAGATATAATTGTTTTCCATAACACTTGTTTTAGACTAGTTTTTGGCTTAGTTAGAAACCCTAAATTTCATTGGGAATAACTCCAAACATGTAATGATACCATAGATATATCATCATGTCCTCTATGTCCCCTGTGAGTTTCGCTATCTTAAACGTTCTAGAAAACAAAAAATTAAAGCGAAAATTTCAAGATGACTCGTTTTGGAAGCGTCCAAGATTTGATACCAAATGTCATGAAACAAATTCCCCAAAAGAGCATGAAAAGAGAATAAATAGACTAGAACCTCCTCATATAATGTACTAAGTACACAAGACAAGACAAGACAAGACAATATGCTTCAAATGAAAAGGTATCCTTCCTATATATAGAAGACAGAGAGGTACAATTACAACTAATGGACCCTAGACTACATCAATAATATAATAATATTAATGACAATTACCACTAATGAAACCAATACAACATCAATAATATGTAATTTTTCACAATAAAGGGGGTAATGTGCCACCATTTAGAGCTAAACACAATTACTATCACACATAAACCTTAATACCCTTACCCTTTGTAATACTAATACCTAAAATCAACACTATTATTCTAGCATATGTCCATTGAAGTTCTAAATATCTATGAGTCTTAGCCCTATTACTCATATAACCTCTACAAGCCCTAAGCTATATAACCATTAATATCTATCTTACATGTCTCATCATCCTTGCATACCTTTACCTTTCAAATATTATAATTATTATTACATATTAATTCATATTCTTATAACCTCTCTAGATTTCTCCATCAACCATAACCCTTTAAAACGTAACCTTCATTGCCACTAACACCTATAAACATACAAATTAATACTTAACACCTACTTCTAACTCATACACCCTCTAATCAACACATATCTTATAAAACCACTAAATATTATCGTCCTTCTTTATACTAACCCTTAGCAACCAAAATCCGTAGACCCACAAATCCCCATAAACCCTTTGCTCTATAAACCATAATACTTATTGTCTAATTGGCATAAAACTTAATTTCTATAACGTATATAACCCTTGACCATTGTAAACCCTCACCCTACACACTATCCATTAACACAATACCCATCATATTAACTCAAATAGTCCTTACAATCTCTAACCGTATAACCCCTATCATCCCTAACCCATATTCTGAATAGCACCATAATTTGAATAAACTACCAAATTTAATACATAACCTCAAACACTAAAAAGTTAAGAACTATAACTCCTAAAACACAACACTTATAACCTTGATCATATTAACCCCTATAATCCTTAATCCATAGCTTCCCAAAATCCTAATTTATAATCGTTAATGTATATCCTTGTAGTACCTTACCAATCCCTCGACTTATATAACATGTAGAAATACTAATCGTTTTAGTCACTATGTTCCCTAACCATATAAAAATTATCTCGAATAATCTATAACCCTTTAACACATAAGACTAAACTATTAACCATAAATTTTAAATGGTATAACATATTAGGACATATAATAATTTTAAAAACTAACTCATATAACCTCTATTACATCTAACCCTTTACCCATATATTACATCTAACCCTTTACCCATATATCCCCATTCATGTGTAACCACCAACCCTTATATCCACTAACATATAAACTTTATTAACCTTTAAACATAAAATTTAAAACTAACTCATATAACCTCTATTACATCTAACCCTTTACCCATATATCCCCTTTCATGTGTAACCACCAACCCTTATATCCACTAACATATAAAATTTATTAACCTTTAAACATAAAGTTTATAATTGTGCTAATGCATGTATGCTCATACATATATTTTATATGTATCTTTTGTAAACCATAACCCTAACAATTGAAAAAACAAATAGATGTCGATAAGTGACATTTGGGAAACCCTTAGGCTATGAAATAGATGTCAATAAGTGACATTAGGGAAACACTCGGGCTATGATGTCGTCGTTTAATAGATTTAGACCATACTTCAATTTCATAGCTTGAGTGTCACCCTAACGTCGCTTAAGTGACATTTATTTGTTTTTTTAACCGAACAATTGTTTAATAATTTATTTATTTTTTTATAATAAATATATTAGAAGACAGGACAATGGTGATGGTGAAGAGTGTCATTGTCGTCATCATCAATGTTGTCATAATCACCGTTGTCCTCGAAATGATGAACCATGTGAAATGATTTTGTAGAGAAGCGTAAAGTTGAGAAGGAACTAAAATATTGAATTGGTGTTAGACTGAAGACTCAACTCCTTATGAATCAGCATGACACATAAGAGGTTGAAACAATATCTACACTGAGATCTCACTTTACAAAATATTATTTTGTTTGTATAGAATATTTGGGCCAAAGTTTTGTGAGGGGATAAGTAATGCCCCGTTTGTTCCAGATTTATTTTGTGTATGATTGGGATGTCTATCATTAATTGGCTTGATGACTTGTATTACGTATGGCTTGGAAATTGGTAATTATATGCATTTTTTTGGATATTCAAAACACTTCTTATTTTATAAATATGTGTGTATAAGTTCATACACATGTGATATGTGTGATTGTTGTATGATTATTAGTTGATATCGTTATTCCTATTTATGGAACTAGATAGAATGAATAGAGCGGTGTTGATATGATTTCTTATGTGATTATCAATGAAATATCATCTCAATACTTGGATTATCTAACTTGAATATATGATGATGAAGCAATCATAATAATAAATAACTAATAATTCTATTGAACAAGTGTTTGTTGTGGCAATTGTCTAAATGTACAAAAATCATATATGGAGAAAATTAGCGTTGACCTAATATAAAGGTCATAGGCCTTAATCATTTACTAGAACATAATTAATTATGAAGAATTTTTTAATGGTGATGGAATTCTAACTGCAGTGTAGTAAGAATATAATATGAGAATGTTGTAGAAGCATGATGAAGCTACCATAGAGTGCATGTGATGATCTTTTGATAAGGTTATATACAGTGTGTGTGTGTGTTCACACACACATGGATTTCATGTGGAGATATTTTAGTTAGATTACATATCTTAGTCTAATAGTAAGACTTACAAATTATAACTTCTAATGTGAAGCAATTGATTTTGACTATGATATATATACATATTTGATATACTTAATATATGTGTATTCATGCATGTGTAGAACACAAGATGAAACCTTTCTAGCTTACCAAATATGGGTATAGGACACAACCATGAAGCTTTGGATTTGTTGTGTTGAGTTTAGTAGAGGTGTTTCATCTTTCCTAATTGGTATTTTCATAGGACATGATAGATAAAAGAAGTTGAATATATGAGTGTTGATTGCATGGGGTGAGCTCTCCCTTCTCGGCCGCTCAGGTACCGTTGCCCCTCTTTGACTTTCGCATCTCAAAAAGTCACGGTTTCCGGCTCTGCTCTCCAGCTGGAAACGTGCTACGGCGTCGTAGCTCTGCCTTAACTTATTTCCGCTAACGCTTGTCATTCCGCCAAAACTAGCAGCTTCTTCTGTAGCTGCGGGACCCTGCTCCAACAATGAGCATGTTTATCTAGGAGTGGATATAACACGCCTACATTGAGTACTTTCACAATGGGAGGTGACATGCCTCATAATTATTATTGAGGACATGATAGATAAAAGAAGTTGAATTTATATGAGCATGTTTATCTAGGAGTGGATATAACACACCTACATTGAGTACTTTCACAATGGGAGGTGTTATCAAGAATATATCACCTTCTGCGGACAGAAGTTGTTCCTCTGGTCTGAATGGTTCAAATCCAGAACAAATGAGTGAATAACTCGATTGAAGACCTTCCCTGAACATTATAGACGCCTGGAATGTAACTCTGATGAAAGACCTATATACCTGTAAAACATATCAAAAATACAAATACATCAAATCTACCAGAAAATCATCTACACATACATATTAGTGACTAAGGAATCCAATAACATATATGTGAGATTTACCCAACAAACATGTGGGAAGGATATCAAATTTGCATTAGAAAATAAATGAAAGAGCTTACAACCATGTGCCTTAGTGTTGATACACTCCTTCACAAGACTAGCACCTTGTCCCCAATAGCTATAACTTTCTCCACAACTGCTCTCTGATAGATTAGGCCAGGGTATCAATTTAATGGCATAACTTTACTATTCTTCTCTCTCCCTCAACCATGGAGTATGAGCTTGTATTTATAGGGCTTAAATGGATAGGATGGTTGAGATATTGGTGGGTGAGGTGGCTCCAAGATCCTACAAAGAGGGATCTTGACCTTAACCAACCGAGGTGAGTAGGGATAAGGTTAGACACGAGGCTCTTGTTCTAGAATCCTCGAGAAACCTCCTTTTTTCACTTTTTACCAAGGCCGCTGCTTCTACCCCTTTATGACAGAGCGATGATGGGTAGGAACCGCACCAACAACATAGGTTAAAGGTGGTGGCATTTCTTGGTTCTCACACAACTAGAGCGGTGCTGAACAGGGTACCGCTTATCTGCTTGAGGGTAAGAGTGGTGTTACAATTTGTATGTTGGAATCAACACCTAGAGTAGAATTCTCTTCAAGTTTGGGATTTGAGGGAAAATTTCTTGTGTTAGGGATCCTATCACATGCTGGTGAAAGATTTTGAGTGTAACAGAATGCCCCCCAAAGCATGAGGCTAGAGGGATATGATAGGCGAGAGATTTGATAGAGCAAGTTATCACTTCAAGGTAAGAGCTAGCTTGATCAAAAAGTGTCATCCAAAAGGCATTTGCAATACATCAATACTTTGACTCATGAATAGATGTAACCTCATCATGGTTGTATACCAATACAAGACAAATCCATGAGCAGAATAAACAACCATGTCTACTAGAATACAGCATAGATCTATCTAATAGAGGACTCAAACTTGGACATATCTACTAGATATACAACATAGATCTATGTCATACAGACGCAAATTTGAGCATAGCCACGACCATACAAATGTGGATTCATGCCGGTACTTCATACAATATACTCCATCGCAACCTGGGGAGCAAGCTATGATTTCTTAACAAATACCCAGGGTCTTCATCTTGTCTTCCACAAAGTACGATTCTATCCATGTGATTAAAAAATATTTGAAGTCAAACATGGTAGAAACCACTTGATTACCAGTCAATGAGGTGAACCGTTAACAAGTGCGAGGGAAATCACCAGTGATGTCAATGATTCTGTTGGAGCAGGGCCCCGCAGCTATAGAAAAAGATGCTATATCAGAACAAGAAAGTCAAAGGAAATAGTACCTGAAGCGGCCGAGAAGAGAGCTCAACCACTGCATTTAAGGTAGCGGCGACGACAAGAGGGCTCAGCTACCCTCATGAATGGAGAAGGAGCAACGGGCCGAGGTATTAAAGACAAAGGACAGAAGGGGAACAACCGAGGAAGCGGCGACCATACCTATGATCAGCGTCGAAAATCATGGAAGACTGCAGAAAGCTACAGTGTGACCAGTAAGCAGCAGTTCAAAGTACAGATAGGCCGACTGTCACAGTTAGGGTTTTGGGTTACTATTGGGATAGGCCCACAGTTTTGTATCATGGTGAGACCTTCGGGCCACCTATTTAAGAATGTATTTTGTATTATGAAGAGTTATATGGTTAGACAGTTAGAGGGTTAGACAGTTAGATGGTTAGAAAGTAAGTTGGTCAAGGTTGGGTCTTAGGTTGTTACTAGTTGTCATCAGTATTGTAAGACCTTGAAAAAGAGTCAAGCTATGGTTCTGTTGTTAAGTATGTAGTTATCTTAATGTAACCAGCAGCCGACTCCTTGAGCATGAATGTAACAATCCATAGGGATTGAGAGAGAGAGAGAGGGAGAAGATATATTGTAAGAAGAAAGCATAATAGGAAGAGGAGATCTAAGAGATAAGGGCTCCCGGCTAAGTGCGTGGAGTTTCCCAGAAGATCTCAAGTTGCATAAGAGGTTGCAGCGGAACTATGCTACTCTCTCAAGTTATAATATAAACATAATTCCTATGGATCTAGCTTCCTCCCTAGAAGTGAACCATGTAAAATCCGTGTGTTGTGCTACTGTTTCATGTGATTGTGCTTTACTTATTTGCTATCTGTTATTCGTTACATGAACGTTGCTTATCAGTTAATGAATGCATGTATGCTATCCTTCAGTTTACAGTCACATAGAAGGTTAAATGCAAGTTGAATGTGTCGAGTACTCTGTATATGAGTTTATCAGTGCTTAATTCATGACAGTAGCAGTTACAGTGATAAGTGATTCTGTATATTTAGTTCAACAAGTTGAGCATGATTACTGTTAAGTGTTTTAGACTGTAGAGGCTAAGTGAAGTTGGCTAACACCTTGATGAAGGTTACTGAGCTATTATACCCAGAGAGGAAGCCTCTGGACCTTGAGAGTTGACGAGCATATCAAGTCCTACTGTAGGAAATATCGCGGTGTAGAAAGGCGATATCGCACTGTCGGAGGAGCTGCGGTGTGAGATATCACATGTTAAGAGTTAAGCAGAAGAGTAAGTTTGTGCATCATCCTAGAAGCTGAGATGCGATAAGAGCTAGTCCCGTAGAAGAGAGAAACAGATCATGAAGAGATATCCCACTAGTTAAGTAGAGTCAAGAGAACCCAGGATGCTGCAGAACCTGGTTTAGGAAACGTGATTCTTCAGAAACCCCATCTAGAATCACTTCGAGTGAGACTTCAGGCCATTCCGCGGTCTGTCGCCGAAAGGGCCAGTGAGCTAGGGGTTTTGTTGGTACAATAAAGTAAACCTGGGTCTGCATAGATATAAGCCAACAAATGGTTTAGTTGCCAGGACTTGAACCCGGGTCTCTCGGGTAAGAGCCAAGTATCCTAACCAACTAGACTACAACGGAACCATTTGTTGGCTTATATCTGTGTAGACCCAGGTTTACTTTATTGTATCAACAAAACCCCTAGCTCACTGGCCCTTTCGGTGACAGACTGTGGAATGGCCTGAAGTATCACCCGAAGTGATCCTAGATGGGGTGGCTGAAGAATCACGTTTCCTCAACCAGGTTCTGCAGCATCCTGGGTTCTCTTGACTCTATTTAACCAATGGGATCTCTCTTCACGAGTTGTTTCTCTCTTCCTGGCTGACTCTTCTACGGGACTGGCTCTTATCACATCGCAACTTCTAGGACGATGCGCAAACTTACTCTTCCGCTTAACTCTTAACCTGCGATATCTCACACCACAGCTCCTTCGACAGTGCGATATCTCCTTTCTACACCGCGATACAGACTCAAGGGCCATGGTGTGAAATCTAGAGAACAAGAGGACATAGACCACAGGAATTCCCTTTACTTCAAAAGTATGTACAAACTCCTAATAATTTATACTGTAACTTCTGTAAGTCAGTAGGACATGATGAAAATAATTGCAGAGCTTATGATCTCATGATAGAGAGAAAACATGACTTCTACAGAGTCCAATCAGAGACATCAGGACCAGCAGCAGGACCACAGCATGAACCAGCTCATAGTGAAGGCTTTGGTCGTGGCCATGGACCGATTGTTTGTTACAACTGTGGAGTCGTAGGACATTATGCTAGAGATTGTCAGAACCCTACTACAACATGTAAGTATTGCAAGTCCTATGATCATACTATAGAAGAATGTCCTATCTTGATAGCCAATATTAAGGATCCTAAGCCAGCAATAAACCAGAATATCCAGCTTATTGCTGTTGAGCAGAAAGAACCAGAACCAAGAGTCAATATTGTGACTCGCAGTGGTGCTTCTACTGGCAAGACATCGCAGGATGCCGAAAAGAATACAGGTCCGAAGTGGGTGCATAAATCCACTGATAAATCTACACCACTTGACCTGCAGAAGAACAAAGAAACATTTCAGCAAGCTAAAACTTTATTTACTGACCCTACACCAGCAGGATCGCAGATATTGCCTCATAGGGGTGTACAACAGCAAAAACCTTGTGGCATTAGTCTTGTGCAGATATCGCAGGCTACCACATCGGGAAGGTGCGAAGAGGATGAGTTGACAGGAAGTGTACAATCCTTCCTGTGGAGCTGCTTGAAACTCGTAAGAAATGAGAAAGCCATAGGAGAGCTTCAACGCATCATAGATCAGTATCAACAGTCTTCTTCCGTGAGCAGTATGCAGCGTGCTGTTCATAATATTATGGGCCATACAAGAACAGGAAGAGAAATGAGACTCACAGCACAAATTGGAGAATTTGAAATGGATGAGGTAATCCTAGATTTAGGATCAGAGGTAAATGTTCTTACTAAACAGACATGGGAACAGATGGGTAGCCCTAAGTTAGCCAGATCACCTATCCATCTGCGACTAGACAATCAGCAGAGGGTATCGCCATTGGGTTGATTACCGCAAGTACCAGTTGATATTGAAGGAGTTCACAGCTTTGCAGAATTTGAAGTCATAGAAATTATTGGCGATAGCAGACCATATCCAGCTTTATTAGGTATTGATTGGGAAATTGATAACATGGTTGTTATCAATTTGAAGAAAAGACAAATGACTTTGAGGATAAACAGATTCGATTCATCGCACCATTGGATCCTTTTCAGGGTCCTTGATACATTGAACCTATCAGAGCAGAGGAAGAGGTGCGTAATATGGAGAGCTTTTATCATATTACTGCTAACCAAAGTGATTATATCAACCCCACCACAGAAGGAAATATTAGTTGGCGATGCGATAGCTCATGCGCATCAGATTCGGATGTTGGTTTAGAAAATTGGTAGAATAGACTTTATGAAGTTTCAGCTTGTAGATGTGCATTTATGACTAAGTCACTGCGATGGATCAGCACAAAGGTTAAGGATATTTCATCGTTTGATGGCTTAGCAGACGTCAAAGACTTTTTACAACAGATTGAGCAGGAAATCCCTCATGAGCAGAGGATGGAAGCTATTGACCTTGCAGTAAGAGCCACACCTGCAAGATGGTGGCATGCACATAAAGAAAATATCCCATCATGGGATGATTTTAAGAGATTGATGGCAATCAGATTCTCTAATGACAAGGAGCGTTTCCAGTACAAATATATAGGAGAAAGTGACCCCAGGTCACATATTAAGATTTGTGAACAGAATTGGTTGGACATTCCAGAGGATGAATGGGTTCACCTATTCATTCACACTTTAGACACGGTCCCAAGGAATTGGTACACTAAGACAGAGTTGCGCAGAGGAATGATTACATGGCCAATTATGATAGACAGCTTTCTACTGACTTTCACTTTTGAATCTGAGTATCCAAGCATTTATCAGGCTCTAGATATTATAAAGACTAAGATATTTGATGAATGTACCCTACCAGTGTATACTCAACCTAATTGGGCTATCCAGTTAGAACATGCACTAGAGTGTTACAACTTCACAGAAGAGCCAGGTGATGAGGATGAGAATCCTCGTAGTATCAACATTCCAGAGTCAGAAGGGACTCACGAAGTTGAGGGACCTAGAGATTCCAGCTGTCACGGAGCCTATTAAGATTAGAAAGATCAATATTGGCACAGAAACAGAACCAAAGTTTTCCTCTATTGGAGACTATTGGGATGATGAAACGGTAGGACACATCGCAGATTTGTTACATGACTATCAGGACTTATTTCCCACTAATTTTATAGAAATGAAGGGAATAGTAGGAGATTTGGGAGTCATGAGGATACCCTTGAAAGAGGATGCTAGGACAGTTAAGCAACGTCCATACAGATTAAATCCTCGTTATAAAGAAAAAGTTAAGGATGAGATTGATAAGATGCTAGCAGCAGGCATCATTGAACCAGTAGAAGAGAGCGAATGAGTTAGTCCCATGGTTGTGTAGGAAAATAAAACTAAAGGAGAAATTAGGATTTGTGTCGATTTGCGCAAAATCAATGACGCATCACTTCATGACCCGTTTCCAACACCTTTTACTGACGAAGTTTTAGACAATGTAGGAGGACAGGAGATCTACTCATTCACTGATGGATTTTTAGGTGATCACCAGATAAGAATCCATCCAGAGGACCGACATAAGACCACCTTTGTGACAGAATGGGGCTCATTCCAGTATACGGTAATGCCCTTTGGTTTAAAAAATGCACCATCTATTTTTTCTAGAGTAGTAGTTGTTGTCTTTAAGGAATACATCCATAAATTCTTAGAATTCTATTTTGATGATTGGACTGTATTTGGATTAATCGAAAAGCATATAGGAGATTTAAGGCCCGTGTTAGATAAATGTAGGCAATATCAGATTTCTCTTAACTTGAAGAAATGTATATTCCGTGCACCATTTGGTATTTTGTTGGGTCATATTGTTTGCAGACAAGGCTTGATGGTAGATCCTGCAAAGATTTCCATCATTGTAAATATTTCAGCACCCAACTCAGTCAAGCAATTGAGGACAGTGCTTGGTCATACAGGGTATTATAGAAAATTCATCAAAGGCTATGCAAAGATCATAACACCTATGGAAAATTTGTTAAAGAAAGAAGCAAAATTCCTATGGAATGAGGAATGCCAGCAAAGTTTAAACACTCTTAAAGAGAAGATGGTTACAGCACCCATCCTAGTATTTCCAGATTGGAACAAGCCATTTCATGTACATGTGGATGCATCTGGCATCGCACTGGGGATTGTCTTAACACAGCCGGGAGAAGGGGTATCGATCACCCTATCACGTACTCAAGAAGAAAGTTATCTACCGCAGAAAAGAACTACACCACTACAGAAACAGAAGGATTCGCTATGGTGTATGCTCTACAGAAGTTTAGGCACTACCTGTTGGGTGCCCCATTCAAGATGTTCACTGACCATTCTGTTTTAAATTATTTGGTCAATAAGCCAGTGTTAGGGGGAAGGATCTGCAGATGGTTACTCCTATTTCAGGAGTATGATTTTGAAATTATTGTAAAACCAGGAAGATTAAATGCCGGACCTTATCACCTGTCGCGAATAGACTCAGGAGAAGAACCAAGTAATTTAGAAGATAATTTTCCAGATGCGCAATTGTTCTCTATCCAGATCACAGATGAGTATTACGTAGATATTATTCACTTTCTCACTATAGGGTGGGCACCAGTTGACTTTACTAAGCAGCAAAAGAAATAGTTAGTTGTTAAAGTAGTAGATTTCACTTTGATCGTAGGACATTTATATAAGTTAGGTCCAGATGAAGTCTTGCGCAGATGCGTTATGCCGCATGAGAAAGAGTCTATTATCAGAGAAGCACATTCAAGTACCGCAGAAGGTCATTTCGCAGGAAAGCTGACTTCTCAGAAAATTCTAGCCGTAGGATTATGGTGGCCTACTTTGCACAAAGACACTAAGGAGTTTTGTAGATTCCTCTATATCTACCAAAGGGTAGGAAAACCTTCATGGGAGATGAAATGACGTTGTGACCATAGATTACATTGCGGGCATTTGACAAGTGGGCTATAGATTTCATGGGTCCTATCAACCCACCAGGGAAATGAACTGGTGCGATATACATCATCATAGGAACAGAATACCTCACCAGGTGGGCAGAGGCCAAAGCAGTAAGGAATTGTGATGCTACTACAGCTACAAAGTTCATTTTTGAAAACATCAAAAGTAGATTTGGATGTCCATTAATTTTGATGAGTGATCAAGGAACACACGTTCTGAATCGCATTATTCAGGCCTTAACAGAGGAATTTCAGATACAGCATCATAAGAGAACTCCCTACCACCCACAAGCTAATGGTACGGTGGAGGATTTTAACAAGATTCTAGAAAATGCTCTTACTAAGATCTGTAACAGCCAAAGAGATGATTGGGACCTCAAGGTTAATGTTGTGTTATGGGCTTATAGGACTACATGCAAGAAACTTACAGGACACACACCTTTCAGCTTGGTGTATAGACAAGAGATTGTTATGCCTATGGAATATATTATTCCCATTTTAAGAATTGCTCAAATTACCGAGATGGCTGATACAGAGACGATGAATGAAAGATTGGCGTAGCTGTTTGCCTTAGAAGAAGACAGATTCATCGCAGGATTTCATCAAAAAGTGCAGAAGGCACGAGAAAAAGCTTGGCATGACAGGCACATCAAGAGCAATATTTTTCAGATAGGAGACCTAGTGCTCCTTTACAACAGCAAGTTTGTTAAGTTTCCAGGGAAGCTCAAGACACATTGGTCGGGGCCATATCAGATTCAGCAAGTCACAGACGGAGATGCTTTCCAGCTCAGTAAACTGAATGAGGAGATTGTCCCTACTTTGATTAATGGCAGTAGGCTTAAGCTTTATAGTGATAGCCACTCCACCTCTAAACCCTAACTCAGAGAGCCGATGCAGTGCAAATGTCCAGTGTAGTTGAAAGGAGGCATCGCACCCATAATTAGTATACACCAAAAAAAAAAAGTTCTTAGTAGGAGGAATCGCAGCAGGAAAGTTTATTTTGTGCAAGTCATAGGACGCTGCGAAGTTTTGAACGTTTCAAAGTCTCACGCTAACTTTTTGGTCCAGGACGATGCGGTGTGACATCGCAACGAGGCGATGTTCCCCGTGCCACGAAGACAATTTTGAAAAGGGAAAGAGGGCCAGTCACTTCGCCCTCTGACAAGCAATTAATCTAGATATGATAGGTATACATTGCCCTAGATTTGGAAACAGTACAAGGATTGTCCTAGATTTGGTAAATCTTGGTCGAGACCGGCGCCTATACACAATTTTCAAGGGAGATTTGATCGGATTTTTAGCACTTAATGAGGATCGAGGCACCGGGTGTTGTCTTGTCCATGCAATAAATGCCGCCAATGGGTCCCGCTTAAGCGACCGTTGCTTTAGAGATTATTGCCTTCATTATAAATACATAGATCATTCAAACAGAAGGGTTACTTTTGCGATTTCAGAGAGTTATAGAGCAATTTGTAGAAGTTTTCCCTATGCAGAGATAATCTAGTTACAGAGTGCTAGTTTCCCCATTTTTGCAGCCATTACCAGTCCAGAGTACTGCACCAGACGGTTTATGTTTGAGAAGGAAACCTTAGAAGATATTGTGCGATGATTCCAGCGTGGTGGCCTCGAGTCTGCTATGACGACGCCGCCCAGGGTTGTGAAATTAGGTGCACCATAGGTCAGGCAGACGCCAAGGATGAAGAGTCAAGCTCAGATAGTAGAATATTCCAGCCCAGAGCAAGAATAAGAAGTTCATATGGCAACAGTATACATTGTGCCGCAAGTTGAGGATGCACCAGAGGTAACCATCCCCAAGGGTGCTAATTTTCCTATTCCACTACCACCGATTGACCCTCATGTAAAAGAAGATGGAGAACTGTTAGGATATGTCCATGTTCTCAAATTTACAGACTATAACCTTGGAGACAGTAAGACATATCCTCAGTTTTGGCCGGATTAGTATCTTACAGTTCAGAGGAACCCGAGGACCAATGCAGATGAGTTTGTTCCTATGGAACACGTCTAGATTCTTGAGCAGTCAGGCTTGCTCAATCTGTTGAGAATACCATATTTTGGACGAGGTGCATAGGTTAATGCCATGGTGTGTGTGCTACTTTCCTTTGTACATGGAAGTTACCTTTGGATGGGTAACAGGGTTGATCTGAACGTCGATTTGATACACCGCATCACTGGGCTATCCAAGATCGATAAGGACCCTCAGACACATATATCAGGGAAAAGCAAGGATACTAAGATACCAGCGCTTCTTGTTAACAAGTACAAGCTACAGAGAGGAGTTCGGCCTTATGACCTCACAGCCTTATCCGATGATACACTAATATTTACAGCCATTCTGCTTGCAGGAAGACTGTTAACCAAAGTTCTCCCGAAAGAACTCACAGGATCAGTAATTCACCTTGTCGTGCAGGTCACAGAAGGTGAACAATTTAATTGGTGTTTGTTTTTATTAAATATTTTTCTTCAAGATTGTTTGACAGCACAGGATGATCCAAACCACCCCTTCCATTTCTTGTGGCTGCTTATATTATGCGCATTCATCGGGTGGAGAGAGCCGCCCCATACCCAGTTCCTACAACTACGAGGCGGCGAGTGCAGAGGCGCGCGCTATGCAAACTTATGGGAAAGCAACAGTCCAGCCAAGAAAAAGCTCAATATGATAGTATTCTATGAATACTATAAGCTGTTGCAGCGAGTCATCCAGGAGACACCACGGCTCAACGTAGAGGTTGTTGACATGTATCACAACCGACTTGATTTTATTGCAGACAGGCATACAATCTATCTGAGGCTGAAAGGGTTTAGAATCGATAACTGGGATATTGGTTCATTTAGGATGACAGCATAGGACATAGAAGATGTCATCAAAGCCTTTGATGAAGAGTGGAAGAAGGCATTAGAAGATTCCACAGCAGGAAATGTACCAACAGATACCACACCGATAGATCCATTAGACAAAGGAAAAGGTCAGGTGGGTGTTAAGAGGAAAGATGCAGTAGAAGTGCCACCACCGACACCAAAGAGGAAAAAATTCAAAGCCTCAAAGCCAACTACAGAGACCACACCAAAAGAGGATGACTATGATATCATCGCATTGAGATTGAAGGAGGAGATGCGGGACTCATTTCAGGCGATGCAGACATCACAGGACAAGCTGCGGAGCACGATAGATAAGCAACTTCTGGAGTTGAAAGCACTAACTAAGAAGAATTCCATGATGCAGACTCAGCCAGTCAAGGTGATGGCAGGAGAAAGCTCACAACCATCGATTTCCCATGAGGAAGTATTTGCAGAGGATCGCACCAATATAGTTTTCATACCGTCAAGGAGCATCCGATTCCCTACTTCGATGATTGATGTGCAGATACAGGTTAGAAAACCTATCAAGGTTAATCTAGCACAATTCCCTGTTGATCAATTACAGATGATCCAGCAGCAAATAGCTGCAGAGTTCAAGGATAGAGAGCTTGTGACTTATAAACAGAACACGTAGCTGAGACAACAGAATGCAGAGCTCACTGCAAGCTTTCAAACAAAGGCGAAGGACTTGAGAGTATACAAAGAAAGAGAACAAGATCTCAGTCAGGTCCTATAGAACATCGCATTGGAGTTACCCTAGTGTAACATTGAGTTTGCCTTGCCTCTAACATAGAAAGTAAGAAGAATTGCAGATAGAGCAAAGGCTCTAGAAGAGACAATGGCCAAAATGGAGGAATACCACAAGGCGCAGATTGCTGAGATTGAGGCTCGAGCACCAGGAATGCCTGATGTAGACAAGGAAGCAAGGGCACAGGCCTTTAGACTCACTTCTACGTAGATGAAGTGTCATATAGATGATGCAGAGGCATTGCTAGCTAATGCGACGAAGATATGGTCGGAGCTAGAAGAGCTCCCAGGTAGACTGGATTTGCAGCAGAGCATATAGAACATAGAAAATGCAGTAGCAGCAATGAAGGAAGAAGTCAAGAGCTTAGGAGCTCTTACAAAGATGAAAAAGACAACAGAGATGAATCGGTTGCAACAGGAAGTGCAGCGGTTGCGAGAAAAAGAAATACAATTCAATAACATGCTTCAACCGTATCATGAACAAATCGCAAAGCTGGTCGATGCGGTTGAGCAGAAGGTCAAGGAGTTCACTACAAGCAAAAGTGAAATTGATAGCGCAGAAGACCCCATGATTACTCAAGTTATGCTTGAAGCGGCACAAGACTATGTCAAAGCTATGGACAAAGATGTCGCAGGACTCAGAGAGAGATTCACAAGGACTTCGTAGGAAGCCAAGGAGAAGCTACAGAAAGAGAAACCCAATGTTAGTGGCTCAGGGACGAGCCACAAGTAAGTGTTAGGGGTCTGTTGGAGCAAGGCCCTGCAGCTATAGGAAAAGTTGCTATATCAGAACAAGAAAGTCAAAGGAAATAGTACCTGAAGCGGCCGAGAAGAGAGCTCAACCACTGCATTTAAGGTAGCGGCGACGACAAGAGGGCTCAGCTACCCTCATGAATGGAGAAGGAGCAACAGGCCGAGGTATTAAAGACAAAGGACAGAAGGGGAACAACCGAGGAAGCGGCGACCATACCTATGATCAGCGTCGGAAATCATGGAAGACTGCAGAAAGCTACAGTGTGACCAGTAAGCAGCAGTTCAAAGTACAGATAGGCCGACTGTCATAGTTAGGGTTTTGGGTTATTGTTGGGATAGGCCCACAGTTTTGTATCAGGGTGAGACCTTTGGGCCACCTATTTAAGCATGTATTTTGTATTATGAAGAGTTATATGGTTAGACAGTTAGAGGGTTAGATAGTTAGATGGTTAGAAAGTAAGTTGGTCAAGGTTGGGTCTTAGGTTGTTACTAGTTGTCATCAGTATTGTAAGACCTTGAAAAAGAGTCGAGCTCTGGTTCTGTTGTTAAGTCTGTAGTTATCTTACTGTAACCAGCAGCCGACTCCTTGAGCATGAATGTAACAATCCGCAGGGATTGAGAGAGAGAGAGAGAGAGAGGATATATTATAGAAAGAAAGCATAATAGAAAGAGGAGATCTAAGAGAGAAGGGCTCCCAGCTAAGTGCGTGGAGTTTCCCAGAAGATCTCAAGCTGCATAAGAGGTTGCAGTGGAACTGTGCTACTCTCTCAAGTTATAATATAAACACAGTTCCTGTGGATGTAGCTTCGTCCCTGGAAGTGAACCACGTAAAATCCATGTGTTGTGCGACTGTTTCATGTGATTGTGCTCTACTTATTTGCTATCTGTTATTCGTTACATGAATGTTGCTTATCAGTTAATGAATGCATGTATGCTATCCTTCAGTTTACAGTCACATAGAAGGTTAAATGCAAGTTGAATGTGTCAAGTACTCTGTATATGAGTTTATCAGTGCTTAATTCATGACAGTAGTAGTTACAGTGATAAGTGATTCTGTATATTTAGTTCAGCAAGTTGAGCATGATTAATGTTAAGCATGTTAGACTGTAGAGGCTAAGTGAAGTTGGTTAACACCTTGATGAAGGTTATTGAGTTATTATACCCAGAGAGGAAGTCTCTAGACCTTGAGATTTGATGAGCATATTAAGTCTTACTGTAGGAAATATCGCGGTGTAGAAAGGCGATATCGCACTGTCGGAGGAGCTGCGGTGTGAGATATCGCAGGTTAAGAGTTAAGCGGAAGAGTAAGTTTGTGCATCGTCCTAGAAGCTGCGATGCGATAAGAGCCAGTCCCATAGTAGAGTCAGCTAGGAAGAGAGAAACAGCTCATGAAGAGAGATCCCACCGGTTAAGTAGAGTCAAGAGAACCCAGGATGCTGCATAACCTGGTTGAGGAAACATGATTCTTCAGCCACCCCATCTAGGATCACTTCAAGTGAGACTTCAGGCCGTTCCGCGGTCTGTCGCCAAAAGGGCCAGTGAGCTAGGGGTTTTGTTGGTACAATAAATTAAACCCGGGCCTGCACAGATATAAGCCAACAGATTCCCAAGGTACCTTAGTACAATCTACTGAGTGTGAATAGATTTCTTGGTGTCAAACACCGAGCAAAGTCTTTCGATCAAAGGCCAATGACGTGAACCTTTGTCAATAGCGAGATAATCTGTCATTGAGGTATATAGATCTCAAGGTACTAAATTTGTTTCTAAGACTATTTCCCGAATGATGAGTTGATGTCAATAGGAATAGTCTCATCGAAGGAGGGCCATGATGAATCCCACATCGATGACATGAAACTTAGAAAAAAAAATTGGAATATCATAGATAATGTAACCATAGGACTGACTCAAAGTATTGACAAAAAGGTTGTTTAATTGCAAAGGTAAACTTATGTCTTCCTTTGAACATTGGGTGGCATGACAAAAGACTTGGCAGTATGACTAGACCAAACAGACACACAATGCGACAGTGGACAATGCATTCTTTTGAAAAACTCAAAGGAGTGACATGACTCATGAAATTGGATCAACTTGTAAGTCAGTTGAATACCCAATTGACTGAATGATATGTAGACAAGTGCGATGTTCAAAGGTGACAAACAACTGCCATTAGATTTGCAAAATGATTCCCTTCCCTTAATTCCCCCATCATGATTGATGAGTGCCTCTTTTCATTTTTACGAGTTCAAAGAGGGTAACAAACACTCGTTTAATCTTATTGGAAGACAAGTCCATTCCTATATATTTCACGAACCTGAGAAAGGAGGGGTTCATTCCCAAAAAACGGTCTCTTAGTGTTTAATTTAACGAGTCCAATGAAAGCAAACTCGGCATCGTTCATATTTAGAGAGTCTGAACGAATACAAAATAAAACTCCAAAGGGTCATTTTTCATAAAATGGTCTATCCGAACCGAAAAAGAGATAACCTACCGTTGGAGAGATGACTCTTCAAATACTTTTACGAGTATGAAGAAGACAAGTACTCGGCAATCTTTTCATATTTAGGGAGTCTAAAAAGAGCTTAAAGGAGACTCCATTAGGTCTCTTTTTAACGATGAACAGTTTTACGAGCCTAAAAAGAATCAAAAAAAAAGACTCGGAACTTTGATATTGAGTTCTGAGAGCGTGACCAAAGTATCGAAACAAACGCTTGGGGACTTTTTCTTTTTTAAGGAAGTATGAAAAAGTCAGAAACAAACTTCCCATATATTTTTACTATTTTCTTTCTACTCCTGCAAAACTCAATAGCAACGTTAATTTCTCGAAAAATGACTTTTAATGAGTCATATGGATGGATTTTATAATGATAATGATTTTAAAATATTAAAATGACATTAAAAAACCATAAAATAGCTATAAAAATCATATCAAATAGTAAAAATCAAAACATTTCACTATTTACCACTAGTCAAGAGCATTTTGGAGCAACTTTGGACCATATCTTCAACTGTTGATTCTGGGAGATCTAACCGTCTGATTTGAGCGCCATAAAAGCCAGGTAAAAGACAAAACCCTAATATTTCACTTTTAAGCATTTATTTTTTATTTTAGGGGGGGGTTTGGCCATTTTAGGCATGCCCTAAACTTAAAAAGTGGGTACCGTTCCTGCCCCTTACGGGACAGGCGATGCACTGTGAGAACTGTGCTCATAACACTGCACTCAGGCGGTGCCACCACTCTGTGTGAACAGAGCTCAAGCGGTGCCAATTGTGAGTTGGGAAAAATGCATGGATAGGAAAAAACACAAGCTTTTAATTGATTTTGATGATTGGATATGTTTTTAACTAGTCCATTAATGGTTTTTGGTAGGTTTCCAGCGGTCGAAAATGGTGATATGGAAGGAATGACAACATGATAACGATGATGCCGGTGCTGAAAGAAATGCGGCATGTATAGCTGCATTGAGGAATTGTGGCCTCCTTAAGTTCTTCCGCACACCTAGTATGGTGTCTCATGAGATATTGCTAAAGTATACACTCCATATGTGGAACTCGTAACAACAATACTTTGAGGTGGGGGCACATGTGTTGACCATCGAGGTAGAAGACATCTACTTCTTGACTGGATTGTCAAGACGGGGCACCCCGATTTCATTGACTGGTTCCCGTTGAGGGGACGTGACTACTCAGGAGCTGATTGACCGCCACTACCTTCCCAATACTAGAACTTCAGGGAAGAAGATTCCCATCAAGGTAGTAGTGGATCTTCCTCTCTGTACTCTTCTTTTTACCATGCAGAAGCTGGCTGGGAGCCAAGGACCTCATCAGGATTCTAGGGCACATATGTTGTATGCGATAAAGGCTATGGCACCTACAGTTTTCAACTGGGCGGAGGCATTGCTACCGGTCTATAAAGACCAACTGACCAAGTGTCGACAAGGAGAACTAAAATAGTTTGGCTATGGTTCTATCTTAGCCTGTTTCTTTTTTTAGTGGATCCCACAGTTGAGACCCCAAGTGGTTTTTACTGAGCTGAGGGCGAGAGACCCTTGTATGCTAAGGTGGGCTCAAGATCATGGCCCATACAGGAGCTGGTAGAGGAAAGGTGAAGTTCAGGTCTCCATTCTTCTGATGGCTTAGTGACCAGATCCTCATGGTTGAGGATTATGCTTATGCAGGCACTGATTTCAGGGGTGACCCTGAACTACCACTCCCACCTGGAGAGGAGTGGGGAGACATGGGTAAGAAACAAAACCCTAATATAGATATTTGTGTTTTCTTCTTTTAATTTTTTTTACCTTTTATGTATAGTAACGAGACCTGAAATTTTCATGCAAATGTAGGATTTGCACGACCTAGGGGATCATCCCCACTAGAAAGATGAGCGGGAACTCAATTTGTTCAACGAGGCGATGACCCTATGGGAGAGCTAGAGGAGAACCTAGAGAGGTTAGCTTTGGACATACCTGATGCATCCATTGATGATCTCCCGATGCGCTATTAGAGGCACACAGCAGTGGTGCCATGCCGCTTTAGCTATCTGCTATGTAGAGTAGTGTGGGCTGTTGTTACAGAGAAAAATTCCTATGGCTTGGGGTACCACAATAGACAGGGTAACCGCAAAAATCAAGGGCCTCTCCCATATGAAATAGAAACAAAATATCTAACACTAAAGGATCTCAAAACATACCTTATTCTGGATGGTTGATATAGATCCCCGTTGAGCTTTTCCACTCTCACGTGTATTAGCAATTTGCTCTCTCAACATTCAGCAAACAAGACAAGCATTCTATATGATGTGTTAGACCTACTATAGCATATATAATCAATAACATATAAGCATTTAAAAGCATCCATGGATTCAATACTCATTTAAATACACATTATTGGATAGGAAAAGATATTTCTATTAATATAAAACAGATATTGCAATAGTGACAACCTCTGACGGCATGTCTACGAATCGGAGAAACTGAGTCCTCCACCTGGGCCTCCACCACTTCAATCCTCCATCTCTCAATAGCAAGCTCACAAGCAAAGGAAATATTGGGAAGAACACAAAGTGCTCCAAGGGACAAAGGGATGTAGACTCAAGTATAAGCTCTAGCAACAATGGACTATAGTTTTCTTTCTCTTCAATTCCTCCTCTTTCAATGTGTCCAAAGGGTTCCTTATATAGTGCTTCAATGGGGTAATGGAAGGTCAAATCCGAGAAATCTCAAGGAATATGGAAGGCCAAGAGACAAGTGAATCTGATCCACATCAAGGAAAAATCCAAAACTATTTGGCCTTTTGCACACATCCCGATGTACGCAGGTTTTAGGGTCATATCCACGTATATACATGAGAATAGGTTTAAAAGTCACATATAGAAAATAATGCATTTTTTGGGGGATGATATTGGAAACATCAAAGGTACAAAAATGGTCCATGGGGTCTAACAAGTCTGCAGAGGGACAGGGAAGGCCATAAAGGTGTGATCCACCATATGTGGTAAAATCAGCTGTAACAGATGTCCCCTAATGTGTGAGGTCAGACGGGTGATACAATGGTCAAAATACATTATAAGTCCATCCTAGAAGTGGAGAGATGAAGAACCAGGTGGAAGAACTAGCCATCCAATAGTATAATACAATAATCAAACTCTGCACATAACTACAAGTAGATATAGCAGTCCCGGATACATAAGAGTACAATGGCCATGAATAGGCATGATCCAAAATATGACATGTGTGGTTGTCGCCATGTACAATATAGATATATCAGAATATCCATGATGAAGATATACAAAGGATCATGATCTCCATGAAAGCTGAATATATATAATGGATCAAGATCTCCATAATGGCTGAAGATATCTGACATACACTGGAATCAAGTCATGAGAACTGAAATCTGATGAACACTAGCATGATCAAGGAGGTAGCATATATGAAATGCCACCAATCTAGAAGGTCTTCTACACAATCTGCTATGATTACATGTCCTACTATGTGAATAGAGGTGTCAAGGTCGAACATAGTAGTCCATCGTCTGATTATCGGTCATTGATGTATACCATTAACAGACGCGAGATCACCCACCGATAATGAAAATGGGAATCAAGGTACTAGAGTGCAAACTAACAAGTGTGAATAAATGTGTTGAGGTCGAACACTTGAAAGGATCCATCGATCAGGGGACATTGATGTATTCCCAAAACTGTCGATGGTGAGAGAACCTACCATTGATGACTGCAAGTCTCAAGGCACTCAAAAATGACTCTAGATTCCTATCCCAAAATAAATGATCTGAAGTCGATAGGATGAAATCTGCTGGAAGGAGGGAATTATTGCATCCCTAATCATCCAACATGAGGTACTCAGCAAAGCTATATAATGTGGAAAGACTCAATCATAATGTGCATGAACCGGTATCAGTACCGGGAATGGCCGACATGCAAAGCCAAGAGAACTGAGGAATGGCCGACTTGGGTTTCAACTTCCTTCAAACAAGAGCATAAAGTTGAATGGTGACTGAATATAGGAAGCATAGACTCAATATACAAAACTGGGACATCTTTGTGACACAAGAGGCATCGACAGAGGCTCCATAGGGACTGGAATCTTAACCAGTCGGTGGAGATAAACTCAAAGAAACAAGTATAGCTCCTAAAGTCAAACTATTAACCCAACCAATGGATGTGATATACAGTGCTCTGTTCAAAGGCTACACAACTCAACTGTTGCCAAAGATAACATCTTTTCCAGTCCATCTTTTTGGGTTTTTGATTTTTTTTTTACTTTTTCAAATATTTTGAAAAGCTTGAAAAATAATAAAAGTGCTTTATAGTTACATACTAGGAGGAGACGAGTGTTAAGGGGAAAAAAAACTAGCTCCAAGAAGTGGAACATATCTATGCTCAATGCAAGGACACATGTGTAGGATAGCGACACTCGGGGGAAAGTCCCCTCCCGGTAAAAAAATGGGGAATCAAGCTGCAAAGGATATGTAAAATGGGTCTGCGTGGCTAGACATGACACAAGCTCAGGCTATATAGCTGATAATAAAAGTTAGGGGAGATGGCATAAGGCTCAAATAAGGCAAGCAAAACTCATGATAATGCAATTACAACTTGACATACACAAGGGAGTCCCAAGGAAATGGCTAGCATAAAGGTTAAGAGGAGTATGAAGCTCTTGCTCAAATTCATGGCGGTACTATAAAAGGACTCCCAGACCTAAGAGAGGACTCACAGCATGGGTGCCAAATGCAAAGGGGAGCTAACTAGGACACCCATGTATAGGAAAGCTATACCATTCACATAGTACCACTTCTAACAACAGCATGAAGGTTCCGTGATACCATGGAATGGGTTCGTACCTAAGGTTAAAATGAAATAGTCATAAGGTCATGAAAAATGCAAGTGAATATATGCCAGTTTAGACATGATACCTGTGATAGGAACAAATGGGTCGAAACCTCGGAGAGAGTGTACAAAAATTGGACCCTACATGACAACCATATTAGTCCAAAACAACCCAAAATAGTCAATAAAGAATCCAAACTATAGGGAATAGGTAGAAATTATCATGACAAATAAATTCAAAGGAAACAGTGCGGTGGATGATGGGCCATAAAAAGGAATGTAAAGTGTAGACCCAGCGTTCACGTATCCACTACCACCCCCGTGAGGATGACCACTGGTGTAAAGACCAAGCGGAGGGAATAAAAATCCTCCACAAATGGAGTAGAGGATGGAATATGACCATTCCCAAATCTATGAGCACGGTAAGGGGCTATGATGCCCCCAAGTCTGACACTAGGGTCCGTACTAGGACCAAGGACGAGTGATAGGATACCAGGCATGCCAAAAATAAAAGGACCCAAACTCAAGAGAGTATAAATATACTCAAGTAACCACGATCCCAAAGGCCAACTAGTGCACAAAGAGCACACTCATAAGAAATCTATACCCAAAATACAAGCAAACCAAGGGGAGGATATGTGAGCTCCCGAATGCAGCAGGTATGTCTCACCTAGGAGAGGCTCTTAAATCCCATACACTACAAGCAGAGGTACATAACTAATTATAGTGTCCCTCAACTTCAACGCATAAAGCGACTGTGCTGTCCAACCTCTTCCTGGCCAGGACACCTACAAAATAACCTCTGCAAGTACCCCCCATGATACCTAGGTAAGGAAACTAAGGTCACCTCGATATAATCAATGCTCAGATGAATAGTCACAGGTGGTATCGACTGTATGGGCAGAGTAGCAAAGCCCGAAACTCTCGAAAGAGCCCCCATATACAAATACAATCCTGGAAATATCTTTGGTGCTACTCAGTTATGACCAGGGGTCATCCCAATCAATAACCGCTCACACTGCCTCGTGCTTAACTCTCGTGTAAGAGAAGTGTCCTGAGAAACACTAATTATACCAAGGATTTCACTATCTCACCTGAGCAGACACCTACTTGTTGTTGTTTAGTAGCCTTGGAGAATTAAGTCACAATGAACTATTCCAAGAATCTAAAACCTAATCTTGTTGATGCACTCTATAAAAGAAAAGAGTGTAATTCATTTTATTATGCGTTGATTTTAATTGGTTGTAATTACTTAAAGGGAAATGGCCGTACAACTAATGAATTTATGACTCAGCAGTGAAGTAAATATGCACACCATAACAAACAATGCTAAGTGCAATCTTTGTCAAATGAAAAATAGGGTATGCCACTACATGATATGCATAAATATATATTCCTTTCCAAATTCCAATGAAATCCTTCCTATATGAAAGCCTAAACACAACTCTCATCCAAGCAATCCAATGCAAGTACCTCCTCAAATCCATATCTAATATGCAACTAAGAGTGCAACTAATTTGTATTTTTCACTATAAAAGCATGAAAAATTCAATAAAAGTCATCTAAAATTCTCATTCTCTCCAGCAAGTATAAAACACAAGCCCAGCAAGACACCAAGACAAAAAGAGTAATGCACTAATGGAAAAACAAAAAGAATAAATGACTAAAACTACTTTCAAAGAAAAATCAATGAAAAAGTGGTCTCTAGTCACAAAAGAAGCATCCAACAGACACCATCAGACCCAAGGAAGACCCAACCACACTCACAAACCACCGAACAAATTCCCACAACATCAACTCACCAAAAGGGAGGATGCACACGATTGTTTAAAGAACAGCTGTGTATATACGCAACTTTTGGTGAAAAAGCTGCATGTATACGCAGATTTTGGCCAAAAACCTGCGTGTATATTTGCAACTTTTGGCCAAAAATCCGTGTATGTACACGACTTTTGGCCAAAAACCTGCATATACAGAGAAGATAGTGGTAAAAAGCAGGCCAAGGGTCAAACCAATAAAGGGGAGGGTCAATGGATGAACATACTATAAAATGCAACACAGAAACAAGGAGAAACAAAGAGCAAGTCAAGAATATCAAGCACATTGTGCCCCCAAACCCTAAAGAAAAAAAAAACGTCCCCAGTATGGTCGCCAATTCTGTTATGGAGAAAACTTCCTATGGCTTGGGGTACCACAACAGACAGGGTAACCGCATAAATAAATCCTTTCCCATATGCAAGAGAAACCAAATATCTAACACTAAAGGATCTTGAAACATACCTTATTCCAGATTATTGATGTAGATCCCCATTGAGATTTCCCACTCTCGCTTGTATTAGCAATTTGCTCTCTCAACATTCAGCAAACAAGACAAGCATTCTATATGATGGTGTTAGACCTACTCTAGCATATATAATCAATAACATATAAGCATTTAAAAGCATCCATGGATTCAATACTCATTTAAATACACATTATTGGACAGGAAAAGATATTTCTATTAATACAAAATAGAGATTAAAATAGTGACAACCTATGTTAGTACGTCTGCGAATCGAAGAAACTAAGTCCTCCACCTGGGCCTCCACCACTTCAATCCTCCATATCTCGATTGCAAGCTCACAAGCAAAGGCAATATTAGGAAGAACACAAAGTGCTCCAAGCGACAAAGGGATGTAGACTTAAGTATAAGCTCCGGCAACAATGGACTATAGTTTTCTTTCTCTTCAATTCCTGTCCTTTCAATGTATCCAAAGGGTTCCTTATATAGTTCTTCAATGGGGTAATGGAAGGTCAAATCCGAGTGATCTCAAGGCATATGGAAGGCCAAGAGACAAGTGACTCGGATCCACATTAAGGAAAACTCCAAAACTATCTAGACTTTTACACACATCCCGTTGTATGCAGGCTTGAGGGTCATATCCGCATATATACATGAGAATAGGTTTAAAAGTCGCGTATAGCACATAATACATGTTTTTAGGGATAATCTTGGAAACATCAAAGGTACAAAAATGGTCTATGGGGTCCAAAGAGTCTGCAGATGGACAAGGCAGTCCATAAAGGTGTGATCCACCATGTGTGGTAAAATTAGTTGTAACAGTTGTTATGTGCTACCATGAGCATCACTAGCTCTTACATGATGTATCACTGAAAGCTGCCATAGCTTCAGATTTTTTGTACGATTTTGTGCTGCCTCAAAGCCGTAGTGCTTTAGATGAGGTCTAGTGACCTATTTTTGTAAAAAAGTATATATATATATATATATATATATATATTTTCCTCCGATGTTTATGCTTCAAATGGAAAATGTCTTTACATGAGTTTTTAATATTTTTACTGTTTATTTACAATGTTACGAACCATGTTTAACTTTCATGCTATGAATGAGCAATATACTAGTCTAGGATATAATTTGCCAATGAATCAGCAACTGTATTGTCTGCCCTAGGTATATGCCTATAAGTAATGACTTCAAATGACCTTTCCAATAAACATACCCTCCGATAGAGATGGGGTAGTATAGGGTTTCTGATAGTGTAAACCTAGTTTAAATGAAAAACCACCAATTGTGATTCCATGAACAATACCAAGTCACGAATGTCCTGAGATGCAGCCTCAATCAAAAGACCTATGAATGCTTCATACTCGGTGATATTGTTGGTAGCAGGACCAATACAAACTGCTCCTGAACCCATTAGATCATGTGCAGGGGAATATAGAGCCCAAGCAGCCGAGGCAAGGTTCAGGGTATGGCGGCAAGCACCATAGGCGAAGCAATAAAAATCCATCTGATCTGCATAACCAAAACATGGTATAAATAGTCTAGACATTAAACTCAAAACCATATTGAAGTACCAAACACACCGAAAATTCAAATAATGTACATATATACAAGGTACCATACATGAATGATCTAGGCATAGTACCTCTTCAGGTACAACCCATTGTGAGGTTGCCCAAAGGGGACTCCATCATAATCCACGAGCTCGTAGGGCCCTTTTTCTAAAACCTTGGAAATGATAAAAGGACCATACCACATTGATTCAAAATTCCCTTTTCCTAGCTTATCATGTCTCTGATCATAAGTCAGGACTAGGTCATCTTCATTAAACACACGAGGTTTGACAAATTTATCGTATTGTGCCTTGACGCATTTCTTGTGTGCCTCATTAGCCGAGGTAGCGTCTCCTCTAGTTTCATCAAGGTTGGTTAAGTATAAAAACCTTTCTTTCTCGGTAGAAGTATTAGGGAGAAGTTCAACGGCAAGTTTCAAAGACGGAATCTAACACTGAATAGGTAGGCCAGCTTCTAGTCCATATACTAATTGAAAAGGTGTAACCAGTTGTTTTTTTCACTGAAGTTATTTAAGACCAAAGAGCATAGAAGAGAGTCTGGATCCAGTTGGATTTGTGATCTCCAACCATCCAACGTAGCATAGTTTTTAAAACTTTGTTAATGGCCTCAACTTGACCATTAGCTAGCAGATAATAGGGGGTTGAGTTTTCATGGCAAAAACCCAACTTAGCACTTAACTCTCCCATCATCTGATGCTGGAAATGTGATCCATGATCAATGACAATAGACTGAGGAACTCCAAACCTAGCTATTACATGGTTAAAAAGAAAAAGGTAGAAAGTCTTACCATCCTCCACATATGTAGGCATAGCCTTAGCCCACTTAGTGAAATAATCCATCGCTACTATGATGTAACCATGCCCCCCGTCTAAGGTAGGTGTACAATGCATGAAATATATCCCCCATTTGGTGAAATGGCCAACGGCAATGACGGGATGTAATGGAGCAGGGTGGGTGCACTTTTTCGGGTAAAAGTGTTGACAGGGTGGGCATTTCTTAACAACCTCATGAAAATCTTTAAAATTAGAAGGCCAGAAATAGCCAGTGCATAGGATTTTCTGAGCTGTAGCTATCCCAGAAAGATGACCACCACATGCCCTTGAATGGAAATCATTAAGAACTTGTTCAGCCTCATCATGGTGAGGCATCGTCGAAGAATGGTATATATACCACATCTATAAAATGTATCATTGAGGATAAGATAGTACTTTACGTGGTGATGAATGCGGCGACGATCCTCACGAGATATAGTAGGCTGAAAATGCTGTGTCTGGAGATAAATGATTAAATCTCCATAACAGGGATCAGTTATTCTTATTAGGAACATAAATTCATTTGGAAATGAATCACTAGGCTCAGAATCCATTAAAGCACAGGGAATCTCACACATCAACTCGGCAAAAACTAATGACTTCTTTGAAGTATCTTTGGCAAATTCAAGATCAAACTCCTGTAGGATAACAATCCATCAGGAGTATTTTCCCCCTAGCACTTGACGAGTCAAGATGTAGTACATAGGGTTTTGGTCTGCAAGTACAGTAGTGGTGCAAAGCAGGATGTAGTGACGAAACTTTTGGACAGAAATGACCGTATCCAATGCTAGCTTCTCCACATGTGAGTATCAATTTTTAGAATCCAGAATATTCTTACTGGTGTAATAAATCACGTGTTCTAGGCCATTCTGATCCTCTTGAGCTAAAACCATTCCGATGGTAGTAGTAGAGGTAGAAACATACAAGAGAAAATCCTTTGAGTAATCCAGGGGGTGTATGACGGGGGAATGAGCCAAAGCATGTTTAAGATTATCGAAGACTCGTTGGGCCTGGTCATCCCAGAATAATGAAGTATCCTTCTTAAGGAGATGCATATAACCATGCGTTTTCTCAGCGAAGTTACAAACAAAACGACGAAGAAATTTTTCCTTCCCTTGCAAACTTTGGAAAAGTTTGTGAGAGATAATTGAAAGTAGGAAGCGAAGGTTCTAACCAGTAGGGTATGTGGTGTTAAGACCTAATTTGTACTTAGTGGTTTTTGATCAAGTGAGCCTAGTGAACCAGAAAAGGATAACTTGTTTGGACTTCAGAAGACCTTCAGTCTTGCTTCTGGGAAGCCCTGTTGTACTATATCACATGTTCATACCCCATGGGGGAATTGTAATAAATGTTCTAGCATGATAGTGTCTGTAAAAGACTCGGTCTCTTAGACTTTATTTGTCAATCCAATCAGCCCAGGGTGTTTTTTTCCCTTGGTTATTATTGGTTGTTGAATAAATGACTGATAATTTCTGAGTTTTTCACTCCATACCTCCAAAGTTGGGGTGGTTGGCTTGGCATTTAGGCCTATTGAGGTTATTAGAGTCTACATGTCAATGTATAAACATTCTAGACATCATGGTTGAGTTAAATGAACATGTCTAAGTCACCCTAGGTTTTTTCAATTTTTCAATTTCTTAGTTTTTTCACTGTTTTTTATTAAAATTTAATTTTTCCAAAACTTAGGCTATTTTTTAATAGTTTAATTGGAAAAATTGATTTTGTATTAAAAGTGGGCCAAATAATCAATTCCAGTCATGTAGGTGCTCATTTTCAGGCTAAGAGCACCATGTAAACCCATGGACCCACTATTTCCTAGTTTTGAGTGATTTTCCATCACTCAGGTCAGAAAGCCCCAAAAATCAATTATTGATTATTTTAATTAATAAATTGATGAATAATGGAGCAAATCCAAAATCATAGATCAGTGGATGCTCAGCCAATTTGATTGAAATCAGTCAGATCTGAACCAGATTGACTGGATCTGACAAATCCTTGACTGAAGGAGGTGATCAAATCAGATCCAAAGTTGATCTTCGGCATCCTTTATGGGGAATTTCACCATCCCTCTCTCCTCCACATGTTTTGGCTCATCTGGATGAGTTTTGGTGGATGCTTCAGTCAACAGGTTGAGGTGTCAGTCAGATCAGCTCTCTGATTGAAAATTGCACTCAGTGAGACTCAGATCTAGCTCAGTTAGAAGTAGATCAGGCATTGATGGACTCTCCTTCAGCTACAGTGGTCTATCTCCTTGGGATTTGTGCTGCCCTGGGCTGGATCTCCTATTTTTTGTATAAATAAAGCACAAGCTGCCTCTTCCAAGCTAGTTAGAACTGGGATTGAGGTGCTACTACTATTGTACTATTATTATTGTTCATTTGAAATAAAGAGAAGCTTTGCAGGAAAGACAGTGTTGTGCAATTGTATGTGTGGATGATCATTGCCATTTTTTACCGAGGTAACATGTATCTGTGTTCATAATTTGCTGATTGCTTGTGGATTCATTGCTAAGATTGATAATAAGCTTATTATAACAATAAATAGGAAAGGTGCTTTTCAATAAGCTTATTGGCCATCTCTTTCCTTTGATGCATGTTTAGAGATCTAGATTCAGCATGTTCTATAAGATTATATGCATGTTATTCTGAATCTCTGTGTATGTACTAATCGGATCTCACAAGTATTTCGGCAAGTTATTTTATTTCAGCTGAGCTGCAGGTTCGTAGATTGGAGAGGATGCTGATCTAGTTTTCTTCTTCACTCTCTCCAAAACCTTCCAAAGGCATAGTCCCTCGGCATTCCACCTGAAAGGTCCACGGTGGATCTTCAAGGCTACTAGCATTTCTCTCCTCCTCTTCCTCCTTCAAAATCAATTCTTTTACCCGGTTACTTTGTTCACAGCTTTGATATTGTTTAGATATATCATATTAAAGTAAATTCAACATATATATATATATATATATATATATATATATATATATTCTCAAATCCCATAATCTAGATCTTGTTCTTAAAAGGTTTCATAAGCTTTCTAGATCTAGCTTTAGGGAAATCATCCTTTTTGCATGGAATTTTAAAGAGAATTTGTAGCTTGCATGCATTAGATTTATGTTTTATATTATAAAATATAAATTTAGCAATAATTGCACATCATATTGGATTCCTAAAAGGAAAGACAAGATCCCAAGGAAATCTTGCTTTCCTTGGTTCCCTTTTTACCTTTTTTAACTAGTTTTTACTTAGCCTTTTTTTGGTTAAAAGTAAGCTGACCCAAAGGTACTTTCAAAGTGATTTTGGGAATATTTAAGTCTAATAAGATTGATTTTTTTTATCATGCATAACAGAAAAGAGGAATATCTGCTGCTCGAAAGGGACTTTTGGGCCTTCTGAATCCCCCCAGGGGTCTCCCTTTTTTATTGAAATCTTTAATTTTTGCACTTTGCAAGCTCTTGGTTTCATTCTGTATAAGAATCAAGTGGAATAATATCATTTTGCTGATATTGTCACTGCTGGTAATAAAAATAATTTTGAATAGGCTCTTTCAAGCTCATTCCCCATCCCCCCTGGGGGGATTTGCGTCCGTGTCATATTTTGCTTTTTGTTCATCTTTTTTCAATCTAGCATAGTAATAATATGTAGGGTAGTATACTTTTATTTAAAATCATTTCCATATTCCACTTCTATTGGTTTCAAAGTAACTTTAATACTTACCCCACAAGCCTCCTTTTGAGCCGAAAGGTGAAGAAAGGTTCGTGGTAGTCTGATTAGAAAATTGTGGTTTGCTTATCTTTTTATGTTTCATTTGATATCATCATTTGTTTTAATAACCATAATAAAATCAACCCCTCCTTGATTCCCCAATTGAGGTCCACTTGGACCGAAAGAGGTTCCTGGAGGGTTTTCTTTTTAACAAGAACATCCATCTCAAAATTTACTAAAATTGACAAGACTCCAGTGTGTATGCTCTACACTTGGATGTGGTTCATCCGATCAGTCAAGCTATATCAAAATAATTTGAGTGACTAGTATAATTAGGGTTCACTCTCCCAAATTGACAAACCATCAAGTGAAAATCCAACACCTAGATCAAACCATTACGGTGGCAGAATACCCAAAGGAAGCAGGAACTTCTGAAAAGTGTCCTTGAGGCATCGATCTTTGTCACACCCTGACGGGTGCGTTATGAAAAATAGCCCCAGAGACTCCATTCAGCCCACATATTCCTTGCAGGTAGCCGTGAAGGTTTAGTTTTGGACATACTCCAAGTACTCTCGGGTATATCTGGAGTCCACCCCTTCGCCTAATTTTAATCAACTCATATTTCACATTAACTTAAAACATACCAAGAGGCAATTGCAAAACATTCACTCCAATCACATGCAAGTACATTGATTTTATTTTGACTCCATTTTAAGGCACTGGTTATTTTCTTGCTATATATATATTGTGTCTCAGCATTGTGCTTTCGTGTGCTCATTTTGTATCTTGTCATCTATGGTTGTTTTTGGTTAAATTTCAAACTCCTAAGTAATTAATTCAGTTTAACATCACCATACTAAGTAATTAGCCTTAGTAACTTAATAGGGTCTACCCCCCTTGGCTTCGTTAGGAGTTGAGCCTAAACGAAGGAGTCAAGAACAAGGTGACGGCCTTGACTCGAGACTTGCCACAAAGGACACACCCTGAGTGGCTTGAAGATTTCTGGCACGTGACCCAGGTGTGTGAAAGGTGGCAACACTTTTTGGCACTGTTGTCGGGGATAAATATTTTTATTCTCGGGTATGACTTAGCTTAACTTTTTTATAAACAACTAAAAATATAAAAACTTTTGATTGATCTAGTCTTTAAAAAACATAAAAATTAAAATTCGATCCATCTGGTGACTCCACTGTCTAACATCCCTTCAAGAATTTCTACCCAAAGAAACCGCATATAATTATTCAATCCTCTCCCTGATCCTGAAAGGTTTATTAGGGAAATATTGAATAGGTAGAATTCTCATAGAAACCTTGAAAATTTAGGAGACCAATCCCTCTCAGATATCAATCACATATTTGTAGAGAGTCGTGTTCACCAATCTCAAGAAATGACAGAATTATTCAAACCCCTTGACTTTTCTCAGATAGCAGGTGCTCCGCATGACATTCCAAAAGATGTTGTCAAGAATCTCCCCATATTTTAGGGCAATAATGCCATCACTGCCAAGTCTCACCTTCGAAAGTTTGAAAAGCACCTGGTCATTTATTGCAATGATGCTGCCCATGACCATGACGATGTCAAAATGAAGCTCTTTGCTTTATCCTTAGAAGATGATGCTGAAGAATGGTACTTAGACCTAGATGATGATTCATATAAAACTCTTAGTGAATTCCTATAGGGTTTTAAGAAGAAATGGGGAGAAAATAAAGAACCAAGACATCTGCTTGCTGCCCTTCATAACATTAAGAAGATGGAGAATGAAACCATGGATGAATTTAACACTAAGTTCAGGTGTGTGGTTGCGGACCTCCCTAACGAAATAAATCCAAAGGATGCCTCCATCCTCATATCTTACATTGAAGCTTTCTCTAGTGATTTGAGGTACCATTTAAGAGATAAAGAGCCAGCCAATCTAAAAACTGCTCAGGAATTGGCCGAGAAAATAGAAAAAAAATATGCAGTCTTCAGGAAATTTCAACATTCCAGGTTACACTAGGGAAAACACTTCATACAACAAAGAAAAGGGAAAAGCCATTGAATCAGAAGAAAAGGGATCCTCTAAAGATCCCATGGAAAAGGTAACATACATGATAAAAGACTTGGTTACTAGTCAAAACCAACTAATGGACAATCATTCTACACACTTGAATCACATTCATAATAGATTGATCACAATGGAAAGGAATAATGGACCGAGCAACTTTCAGCCCAAGCAGAATTAGATGTATCAAGATAATTTTCCTCAGCAGGATCTTAGGATTCCAAACCAGTTAGACTCAGCTAACATGGTAGAAGAAGTAATTCCATGGTGTAGACCCTGTGAACAATTCGACCAAGAAAGCACTTGTTATGTTGAAAATCAAGTCATGGAACATGGACTTCCTGAGGTCAATAATAAAGAAACAACTTCAAGTGATCCTGATCATATATACATGGTAGGCCGGGCCTACCCTTTGTCACCAGCTAAATAGTACACACCTAAGGATGAAACCATTGCAGAATCTTATAGTGAAACTTATGATGAAAACTGTAATGTACATGATGGGACTCCTAGGTGTTCTCCATATAATGATGACAGTCTAGAAGGCTTACTGTCTTGAGACCTTTTCTCTGAAGAAGATGAGTATGAAAATGAGGACAAGTATAGCTTGGAGCATGATACAAATGACGAAGACTCCCTTATCCCCGAAAAAGATATTGATGAGGAGTCCTGGACATTCATGGAAAATTCGGTCTATGACATGAATAAAGAGGAAAATAATGAACCAGAAACTTTTGATGGTTTTGTTGATTTTTCTATCTATGGCATATCTAAAGGAGAGAGCATGGACAATGTGGCCTTGGGAAACTTTGATATGAAAAAGGAGCATGCATTTTATCCACATTATCAGTCTAAGCCATATATAAGTATCAATAATAAAGACAAAGAAAACTTGATATCAAAACCTAATATCAGCAATGGGTAATCCATCACATCTAACATAGATGATGGTGATGACTATTGGGATTTTTGTGGATATCTTATTAAGAATCCTATCTATTCTATATCCAGCAAGGGGAGTGTCTATTTAGAAATTTGTGGAAGTCCAATATACTATACTTCCATAGAGGGAAGCATGGATCTAGAGACCTTGGAAAACCTTAATATGGAAGAGGAGCACTCAAAATTTTCATGTGATCATTTAGAGTTATATCATGCAGAGCCGCACAAGGGTATCAGTAATGAAGACATTGAGAAGCAGTGTCGTGAAAAGTCAGATGTGATGCAGTCAGTGGAATATCAGTCTCAGCCATCTTTTTCACATATAGAGGTTCCTTATGATTTGGAGCTACTTGGGTCTTGTGCAACGATTTATCATTTGATAAGCCCCGATGATCAATATGATGATGTAGTCAGTATGCCTCATCATTCTGATTGGTATATCAGTCCTATCCAGTCATGGATAGAAGCAACCTGCATGAGCACATACAAGTTGGGGAATAATTTTTATGACATTATTCATGCCTATGATCTCCCATCCATCCCACCCATCCTGAATCATCACGTAGGTTTGCATTTTCTGAATAAGGTATCCTTACTTTGGCTGGAAACCAAAGACAAGGAAATTTTTTTCTATGTTAATAAAATGCGAAGGTGGTTACATTGGATTTCTGATTACACTTAACCCTTTTTATATCATGCTTAGAGTAGGAAAATAAGCTCCTTGAAAGAGACCATTTACTTGCATTTCTATTTTATACTTAGCTATAATCAAACATTTTGGTTTTCATCAGTTAGTTATATTTATTTTGTTTGAATAAATCAGCTTAATGGTTCATTTGGTTTTTCATGTAAAGCTTGTGCTACTGAGGTTTTCTTGTCAAGTTGAGATGCTTTTATAGGGTGTATAAACCAGAGATTATGGTGTTCTCATCTCCTCTCCTTGCCTTAAAGACCAGATCGAGCACACGTCCCGTACTTGGAGCCAGAATGTTAACACCTAAGTTGTACTTAGTGGTTTTTGATCAAGTGAGCCTGGTGAACCGGACAAGGATAACTTGTTTGGACTTCAGAAGACCTTCAGTCTTGCTTCTGGGAAGCCTTGTTGTACTATATCACATGTTCATACCCCATGGAGGAATTGTAATAAATGTTCTAGCATGATAGTGTCCATAAAAGACTCGGTCTCTTAGAATTTATTTGTCAATCCGATCAGCCTAGGGTGTTTTTTACCTTGGTTATTATTGGTTGTTGAATAAACAACTGATAATTTATGAGTTTTTCACTCCATACCTCCAAAGTTTGGGTGGTCGGCTTGGCATTTAGGCCTATTGAGGTTATTAGAGTCTACATGTCAATGTATAAACATGCTATACTTCATGGTTGAGTTATATGAACATGTCTAAGTCCCCCTAGGTTTTTTCAATTTTTCAATTTTTTAGTTTTTTCAGTGTTTTTTATTAAAATTTAATTTTTCCAAAACTTGGGATATTTTTTAATAGTTTAATTGGAAAAATTGATTTTGTATTAAAAGTGGGTCAAATAATCAGTTTCAATCATGTAGGTGCTCATTTTCAAGCTAAGAGCACCATGTAAACCCATGGACCCACTATTTCCTAGTTTTGAGTGATTTTCCATCACTCAAGTCAGAAAGCCCCAAAAATCAATTATTGATTATTTTAATTAATAAATTGATGAATAATGGAGCAAATCCAGAATCATAGATCAGTGGATTTTCAGCCAATTTGATTGAAATCAGTCAAATCTGAACCAGATTGACTGGATCTGACAAATCCTTGACTGAAGGAGGTGATCAAATCAGATCCAGAGTTGATCTTCAGCATCCTTTATGGGGAATTTCACCCTCCCTCTCTCCTACACACATTTTGGCTCATCTGGATGAGTTTTGGTGGATGCTTCAGTCAACAGGTTGAGGTGTCAGTCAGATCAGCTCTCTGATTAACAATTACACTCAGTGAGACTCAGATCTAGCTCAGTTAGATGTAGATCAGGCATTGATGGACTCTCCTTTAGCTACAGTGGTCTATCTCCTTGGGATTTGTGCCCCCTGGGATGGATCTCCTATTTTTTGTATAAATAAAGCACAAGTTGCCTCTTCGAAGCTAGTTAGAACTGGGATTGAGGTGCTGCTGCTATTGTACTGTTGTTATTGTTCATCTAAAATAAAGAGAATCTTTGGAGGCAAGACGGTCTTGTGCCATTGTATGTGTGGATGATCATTTCCATTTTTTACTGAGGTAACCTATATCTGTGTTCATAATTTGCTGATTGCTTGTGGATTCATTGCTAAGATTGATGATAAGCTTATTATAATATTGATAGGAAAGGTGCTTTTCAATAAGTTTATTGGCCATCTCTTTCCTTTGATGCATGTTTAGAGATCTATATTCAGCATGTTCTATAAGCTTATATGCATGTTATTCCGAATCTCTGTGTATGTACTAATCGGATCTCACAAGTATTTCGGCAAGTTCTTTTATTTCAGCTGAGCTGCAGGTTCCTATATTGGAGAGGATGCTGGTCTATTTTGCTTCTTCACTCTCTCCAAAACCTTCCAAAGTCATAGTCCCTCGGTATTCCACCTAAAAGCTCCACGGTGGATCTTCAAGGCTACTAGCATTTCTCTCGTCCTCTTCGTCCTTCAAAATCAATTCTTTTACCCGGTTACTTTGTTCATAGCTTTGATATTGTTTATATATATCATCTTAAAGTAAATTTAACATATATATATCTTCTCAAAGCCCATAATCTAGATCTTGTTCTTAAAAGGTTTCATAAGCTTTCTAGATCTAGCTTTAGGGAAATCGTCCTTTTTGCATGGAATTTTAAAGAGAATTTGTAGCTTGCATGCATTAGATTTATATTTTATGTTATAAAATATAAATCTAGAAATCATTGCACATCATATTGGCTGCCTAAAAGTCAATCCAAGATCCCAAGGAAAGCTTGCTTTCCTTGGTTCCCTTTTTACCTTTTTTAACTAGTTTTTACTTAGCCTTTTTTTGGTTAAAAGTAAGCTGACCCAAAGGTACTTTCAGAGTGATTTTGGGAATATTTTAGTCTATTAATATTGCTGGTTTTTATCATATATAACAGAAAATAGGAGGAGCTTCTGCTTGAAAGTGACTTTTGGGCCTTCTGAATCCCCCCAGGGGTCTCCCTTTTTGACTGAAATCTTTAATTTTTGCACTTTGCAAGCTCTTGGTTTCATTCTGTATAAGAATCAAGAGGCATCATATCAGTTTTCTGATATTTTAACTTCTGGTAATAAAAATAATTTTGAGTAGGCTCTTTCGAGCCCATTCCCCATCCCCCCTGGGGGGATTTGCGTCCATGTCATTTTTTGCTTTTCGTTCATCTTTTTTCAATATAGCGTAGTACTAATCTACAGGGTAGTATAATTTGAATTAAAATAATTTCCATATTCCACTTCTATTGGTTTCAAAGTAACTTTAATACTTACCCCACAAACCTCCTTTTGAGCCGAAAGGTGAAGAAAGGTTCGTGGTAGTCTAATTAGAAAATTGTGGTTTGCTTATCTTTTTATGTTTCATTTTCTATAATCATTTGTTTCAGTAACCATAATAAAATCAAACCCTCCTTGATTCCCCGATTGAGTTCCACTTGGACCGAAAGAGGTTCCTGGAGGGTTTTCTTTTTAACAAGAACATCCATCTCAAAATTTACTAAAATTGACAAGACTCCAGTGTGTATGCTCTGCACTTGGCTGTGGTTCGTCCGATCAGTCAAGATGTATCAAAATCATTTGAGTGACTAGTATAATTAGGATTCACTCTCCTAAATTGACAAACCATCAGGTGAAAATCCAACACCTAGATCAAACCACTACGGTGGCAAAATACCCAAAGGAAGCGGGAACTTCTAAAAAGTGACCTTGGGGCACCGATCTCTGTCACACCCTAATAGGTGCATTATGAAAAATATCCCTAGAGACTCCATTTAGCCCACATATTCCTTGGGGGCAGCCGTGAAGGTTTAGTTTTGGACATACTCCAAGTACTCTCGAGTATATCTGGATTCCACCCCTTCGCCTAATTTTAATCAACTCATATTTCACATTAACTTAAAACGTACCAAGAGGCAATTGCAAAACATTCACTCCAAGCACATGCAAGTACATTGATTTTATTTTGACTCCATTTTAAGGCACTGGTTATTTTCTTGCTATATATATATTGTGTCTCAGCATTGTGCTTTCGTGTGCTCATTTTGTATCTTGTCATCTATGGTTGTTTTTTGTTAAATTTGAAACTCCTAAGTAATTAATTCAGTTTAACATCACCATACTAAGTAATTAGCATTAGTAAATTAATAGGGTCTACCCCCCTTGGCTTCATTAGGAGTTGAGCCTAAACGAAGGAGTCAAGAACAAGGTGATAACCTTGACTCGATAATTGCCCCCAAGGACACATCGAGTAGCTTGAGGATTTCTACCATGTGACCCAGGTGTGTGAAAGGAGGAAATAGGTGGTAAGGATCTAAAGCCACCAAATGAAGGTCATCCATAGGAACATTGGAAACAGATTGGATGGCATCATAAACTGCTTCATGTGGGCTGAGGGAGGATGTCTCAACAACTTGTTTACCCTTAGGATCATAATTAAATGACGATATCATATTGACTATTGTCCTTTCTATGCTAGAAGGGGTTGATGGAAACACGCCCATGAGGGCGGAGTCTTTCAACATCCCTACCCCAGTCGACTGGTAAGGAGGAGGGGACTGACCTAGCAAATGGATATTATTCGTCATAGAAGTGGTAACATCCGACGTACAGAAATCAAGTTGAACAATTGTTACAATTCTTCCCAAATGCAGAAACTGGAGAGATCTAAATGCCGTTGAAGCGACAGCGATCATTGGATAAAACCAGTTTCTTCCTAAGAGAATATTGTAGTCTAACGGGGCATCCACTACTTTCACTTGAATGGAAAAAAAAATTCCCCTTAGCTCAATTGAAAGGGTTGGCATGAGACCATAGGGATGGAAACCTCCTCCATCAAAGGATTTTAGTGTTGTCGGTGATTTTACAAGCTTGGGAGAGCCAATGGCTTTCCATCAGGACAAAGACAAAACAGAGGTTGAAGCACCTTCATCTAGAATAGTCCTAAAGACATTTTTTCGAATTACTCTAGTTATGACTTGAAAATCCAGTTGGTGGGGTAATGTAGGTTTAAGGTTCTTTGGATTGAAATGAATTAGATTCATGTCACTCGAGTATGTGGCTCCTGAAGCATTTAATAAGTATTTTCGTTGTGTAGGACAGCTTTGGAGTACTTCTAAGGTAGACATTGCACATGGTGCCTGATCTAAGTATTCTACAACATTATAAAACTGTGCAACTCAGGAATTAGGGTAAAAAATAGCCTTCCTAAGAGTACTCTTTGGTGGATTCAAAATCATGTCGAGATTAGGCTTCTCGATCGTTAGGGGACCATTGGACGAGGATGCAGGAGAACCAATAGAAGGAGCTTTATCAGGAGAAGGTTTCTCAATTTTCTTCTCCTTCGGTTTGTCATATGACTGACTTTGAGTTGTTATATTAATAGTATCTGATGACATCATTCAAATTCCTCTGTGGAACTAGAATTTCCCTAGTTAGACATGTGGTCTACCAGTTGTTGCTGAGAAGGAAAAGGATCGGTGAGAACTGTCAGTGCGGGGTTACTCTTTAAAATTTATTAATTTTGTCAAGTCGAGGACACTCTTTCATGAAATGATCACCACCACACAATAGGCAGGGATACTTAGCTTCCCTTTTTCCTTTGTTGTCATTCTCCGTGGCCGTAGGTTTGGGGTTTTCCTGTTGGTTTCTGGGTTTCTTATTTTTACCTTTTCCTTTATTCTTATTGCCGTATGATTACATACTTTGAATAGCATTCACCTCGGTGGAAACCATAGGGTCTGAAGGATCAGGAGTGGAAGGATTGGTTTGTTTGGTAGCTTTCACCGTTGACGGGGGCTAGATTGAACCAATAACCCCATTTACGGGAGTTTCTGCAGGTGGCTTAGCCGAGTCAGTGCTAGGTCGAGGAGCTTGGGGAATGAGATCATACAAAGTTCCAAACTCAGAATAGACCAAGTCTAGATACTATGTGTGACTAATGGCTTGCTCTTTAGTAACATCACCCCCCATAGCCACATCTCAGGAAATGGGTGGCAACAAATATTTCATGAACCAATCAGCCAAGAGTTGGTCCTAGATAGGAGCTTTAATGAGCCTTCTCCGCCTTCTCCATTCATGAATATGATCTGAAATGTGTGTGGAGGTGTTTTGACGCAGAGAGGTTAAAAGGTCCGTACCCATTTCGTATCGAATGGGTAGCTGAAAGTGCGTAAGGAAAATAGTTTCCAAAGCACTAAAATCCACAAACGAGTGTCATGGAAGTTCGATGTACCACTTCGTGGTTGTGCCAATCAAAGTGCATTGGAAGAGTCTTAATCAAATATAATCATCCATCAAGTAATTGGACGAACACCATATATGGAAATTCATAGCATTATTTTTGGGATCATCTCCCTGCTTACCATTGAATTTCGGAATATCCGATGGTAACTTGACTGGAATGGGAGGCCATGAAGCATTCTGTTGGATGGGTTCATTGATCAATTTTGACAAATCAAGCAAGTCCAAAGTTGCTAGGAAAGGTAACTAACGATTCAGTTCAACATACTGGTAATATTGATAAGGCATGTAACCACCAGTAGGACCGTAAGTGGACTAATACATAGGCTGCTGAAAAGCCTAATGGGACCATGAACCTCTAGAATATGGACCTCCAAGGTGAGGGCCGCTAGGACCACCAAGGCCATTAGGAGGATTAGGAGGATTAGGAGGAGGACCACCAAGACCTCCGGGGCCACTGGGACCACTAGGACCACCAGGACCACTAGGGGGAAGACCACCAGAAGGAGGACCACCGAGACCACCAGGACCACCAGGGGGAAGACCACCAGGAGGAGGAACACTGGGACCTCAAGGACCACCGGGACCTCCAGGACCACCAATAGGAGGGCCACCAGGACCCTCGAGATCACTAGGAGGATGACCACCAAGAGGAGGACCACCAGGACCCCCAGGACCTATGGGGGGAGGACCTACATAAGGCAACCCTCCGGCACCTCCAGTCGTATGAATAGGTATTCCTCCTAATGCTAGCATGTAGAACCAATTGGGTTGCCCCCATGGAGTAAAAGTATTTCCAGGATATGGTATTCCAGTGTATGACATGCCTGTAGGGATAGGTTCGTAATTCATATTTCCTACAGGTACTTTATTTGTTGGGTAACCATACCCCCAGGAAGCTTGAATAACAACAGGTTGTGCCCCTAAGGGTTGGCTTGAACTCAATGGAGGGTTAACTATATTCATAGGAGTAACGTAAACCATGGATGTGCCTACATTAGAGGCCTGTCTATTATGAGTAACAACTCCACCAAAAGGTAACATAGATCATGCCGGGGGTTTCCCCCCAGCATTATAAGGTACTGATACAACTGGATTTGAAGATTGCCCCCCAGCCCTAGAAGACCTAGGAGGACTAGAAAAAGACCTAACATTTGCAACCATGGGGTCAGAAGTTTGACCTGGGTGTTTTGAAGTCTCAACAGGATAAATAGGTTTCATAGAATCAGCCAATGAATGATATCCATCTGTCCAAGGGTCTATATTATGGGGAAGAAGAGCCGACATAGGTTCTTTATGAGGGATTGGGGTTACTAAGATAGTATCTAGTCTTTTCATTATCTATTGAAAATATTGTTCATGGTGAATAGCCGATTGAATTTGTCTATATTCCTCTTCACTTGATGAAGAATATTCAGGAGGAGGCCTATGTACTCCAAACAAAGCAGTGGCATGTCCCATAGAGGTTCCCCAAAATGGAGCATCTGGACCATAATCCGGATGAACAATACTATCAACACATCCTTCTATAGGACCATGGAAAGAAGTGTCACCGACAGGAGGTTGTTGAGCCAAGTGATTTGTATAATAAGTGAATTAGTCTCCACTTTCCACAACTATATTCTCTTCCACCTGGGAAGTAGTTTCATCTCCTTGGTCAGTAGTTTCCACTGGACCTTCTTCTGTAATAGGAGGAAAGTCAGGTGGTGAGCCTTGTTTTCTTCTAGACCGTCTCAAATGAAACTCAGCTAGATTGCACAGTTCCTATTCTAACCTAGGGTTTCAAAGCTAAGAAAAAACACACCAAAACTTTCTCTTACTCAAGCTACAGGCCAACAAGCAAATTCAAATGATAGGATGAGCTCAAATGGTCGATATCTCACCAGGATTGTCAAGTAGGTGCAACTCGCGATATACCACAAGGGTACATGCGTAGTTATCTCCATGAATGTTTTTTTTGGTGTATTTCTCCACACAAGATGACCAAAGGGATTTTCTCAGATAGATAGGGTATCCTAGTGGGGTCTCCTGATATACGCAAGGTACGTGGGAGCTCAAATCGATAGTAGTGTTGTCTAATGCACAACCATTCACAAGGGGCCTTCTGATATACAATCGAGTACGTCAAGTACCTTTCTATATACCTCAAGGGTATGTGAAAGGTCGTTCGATATACTGACAGTATGTGGAAGAACCGTGAGAGTCCCAGGATGTAGTGCGGACAAGTAACATAGCTCCTATGCTTAACAATGCCCAAACACGTCTCTAACCTAGCACTCAAATTTCTATACAAATTTTAAGCCTATAACTGCCGTTAATTTTAAATTGGATGGTTAGGTGAATGCATGAGGTTTTGATAGAAAAGTAAAGCCATGCAGGTATGAAATGCAAGTTCATTCACTTTACCATTCAGTATGCCTAATTACAAGAAAGAGATATATTGCTTTTCTTTTCAATTTTGCTTTAAAAGCAAAAAAAAATTCCCAAACAACTATAAAAAATCCCTTTTCTGAGCATACAATCAAACAACACTTTTCTTCAAATCATCTCTTTTGAAAGCACATAGGTAGGTTAAGATCTCTTTTCAAATGAAAAATAAAGACAAAAAGCACTCAAATATGCATATTCAAGCTATACTATCAAAAAAAAATTAAGCATGGAAAGATCTAACTTAAAATATTGATATTTGTTCCTTTTGATGAGATAGTGATGCAAAAGAGACAAAAGGACAAAGAAGCCCTGAAAGCTTGTGAGGCTAATCAAAGATACAATGGCTTAGGCTCAATGAAATAATGACCTAATCTCAAAAAAATTTCTTTTTAGAGTGAAAAGAAGTCTTCCTCACACTTAACGAGAAATTGAAACAAGCAAACTAATCTAAGGGAGTATTTCTTTTTAGTGATAGTCTACAACAAGCAGAGATCTAATCTGACCTATATTTTCCAACTAACTCCTTTCAAGAAAAAACAAACTTACAAGCAGTAATGAATGATGAATCTAACCTATATTTTTTATTTGAACAAACAAGCAATTTCCACATAAAAATTCCAGATTTCAATCACTCAAGCAGGTTCAAACAAGTTTGGATAAGACCAATTAAACACACCAAATCCAAAAAATCACAATTTTTTTACAAAAACTTGAAAAAATCAAAGTTTGGGATAGGCCTATATGGCACTACGTAGATGAAGTTGCTGACAGGCGGTTTTGAGGTAGAACCGCTTCTTGCTCACTAGATTCAGGTGGTGGCACCGCCTATGGCTAACTGGACTCAGGCGGTGGCACCGCTTCTTGCCAAAGGTACATGTGTGGTTCTCTGTAACAAACCAGAACATCAAGAGAGCGAAAAATCAAGTTAGAAATGTCAAAAACTTCATAAAAACTGATGAATCAACCACAATACATAGCACAAAAGGTTAAGGTGGCTCAGATCTGAAGAGATCTGAAGATTTCAAACCAAAACTTTAGTAGATCAGATGTAGATCTAACTGCAAATATGGGAGGCTGGAGCTTGGATTTGGACAAGAGTATTTCAAAAACTGAGGAAGAACAAGACGGATCATTGCCCAGTGGAGTCACCAAATTTGTTATCAGGAATATATCACCTTCTGGGGATAGAAGTTGTTCCTCTGGTCTGAATGGTTCAGATCCAGAACAAATGAGTGAATAACTCAGTTGAAGACCTTCCCTGAACGTTATAGATGCCTGGAATGTAACTCTGATGAAAGACCTGTATACCTGTAAAACATATCAAACATACAAAGACATCAAAGCTATCAGAAAATCATCTACACATCCATATTAGTGACTAAGGAATCCAATAACATTTATGTGAGATTTACACAACAAACACGTGGGAAGGAAATCAACTTTGCATTAGAAAATAAGTGAAAGATCTTACAACCATGTGCCTTAGTGCCAATACACTCCTTCACAAGACTAGCACCTTGTCCCCGATAGCTCCAACTTGCTCCACAACTACTCTCTGATGGATTAGGCCAGGGTATCAATTCAACAGCATAACTTTACTATTCTTCTCTCTCCCTCAACCATGGAGTATGAGCTTCTATTTATAGGGCTCAAATGGATAGGATGGTTGAGAGATTGGTGTGTGAGGTGGCTACAAGATCCTACAAAGAGGGATCTCGACCTTAACCAACCCAGGTGAGTAGGGATAAGGTTAGACACGAGGCTCTTGTTCTAGAAGCCTTGAGAAACCTCCTTTTTTCACTTTTTACCAAGGGCACCGCTTATACCCCTTTATGACAGAGTGATGATGGGTAGGAACCGCGCCAACAACATAGGTTAAAGGCGGTGGCACCACTTGGTTCTCACACAACCAGGGCGGTGTTGAATAGGGTACCGCTTATCTGCTTAACGGTAAGAGCGGTGCTGCAATTTTGTATGTTGGAATCAACACCTAGAGCAGAATTCTCTTCAAGTTTGGGATTTGAGGGCAAATTTCTTGTGTTAGGGATCCTATCACATGCTGGTGATATATTTTGAGTGTAACAGGAGGTGACATGCCTCATAATTATTATTGAGGGGGGGTATTAGTAAGGGTGCAAAGTACCTACTCCCTAATAGTTAAACCTTTTATATTTTGTACTAGGATAAGGAAACCATAATTGATATCCATGTAAGTTCAAGTTCTAATTGGATTTATTTTATTTTCTACTCATAGTTTAATGGATTTATATGTTTAAATCAATAATTGTGTACAATGTAAATGATTTATATAGGTGTTTGGATAAGTACATTAGGTTAGGTGGTTAGGTTTGTGGTTTAGGTGGCCTAAGTTAGTTTATTAGGTATGATCCATGTATTATGTTAGTATATTAGGTGACTTAGGTGTGTTTATTAGGATCCAAAATTTGATTTTATGTGTGTCTTACTAGTGTCTCGATGGTAAAAAGAAAATTGATACTTTAACTCTTTATCTAATGTGAACTATCCAAGCAGTTTATCTAATGTAAAACATCCATCCAACTCACATAGCATGTGAGATTCAATCCCCCGTCAAGATATGAATCAAGAAGGAGCTCAAATATGGGCACATAAGTGGATCAAATACTACCCCCATTTCCTCCTAACATATAGGAGGGAGAGGGTTTGGCGGCAGAAAGGGAGTCAACCGGGTCCTGATTGAGATCGCGTGGAGGGTCTGACCCAGTTCAAGGAGCCTCCAAGGCAAATATGAGGCCAGCAAGCTTGGACATGGGATCATGAATCCTTTTAGAGGGGGATAAACCCCCTCCCTTTCTTGGTCCTATATGGGATATATTCATGGAAATACCACAAATCAGTTGGATTTGGAGATATACATGGAAGGGATGAATGAAGAGGAGGGGAGGTTGAATACCCCGATCTATAAAAAACCCATCTCTACAAATCATGTCTGAGAATTTGAGAGAATGGGTGGAACAATGGAAGTAAAGAGACATAATCGGGAAGTTCATTGGTATTTGTCCAAAAGAGAAGGATATTCTTCGATGGATTAAGGTAACATGGAACCCAAAAGGGCACTATGACCTGTAACTAGGAGCGAAGGGTTTTTTTACTATCATATTCTTCAACCAAAAGGATCACGATCGGATATTGATGGGGGGGCATATTTCTTTTATTCATTTGGTTTTTGAAGCCATCTGAACATAAAAAAGTCCAAATATATAACACTTATGCTCAGATATGTGTCTATATGAATCTCTCGTGAGAAATCCTAGAGGAAATCAATCTAACCTGGGAAGATGAGGATGGGTCCAGCCTCTTGACTATAAGCAACTTCAATTCCGATGTAGGAAATGCCATGAGTATGGGCACTTGAGCAAGGACTTCCCAACCCTCAAATCCTAGGTTATACCCACCCAGAACGGGAAGCAAAAGGAAAAAGAGAAGGATAGTGAAGGAACCCAATTCCATCATCATAAAAGACAAGGCAAAAAACCCACCATCCCATCTCAATCGAAGCAAACTATGGAGAAAAAGAAGCATTATGAGAACTGATTTGAGACCCTGAGCACATTGGATTCCAAGGAGGAGGATCTCATCAGGGATAACCAAAATCCTCAGACCGAGGAGAATTACTAAACACCCATCTAAGGCAGATATAATCAAGATGGAATAGCTAATGGGGGATATGGAGGAATATTTGTCGGAAGAAGTGAGGGATATGTACCTAGGTGAACTAGATTTGGAAGAAATAAATAAAGAACGGAGTAAGAAAGGACAAGGGTATGTATCTAGGAGACAGTTAGAACTCCTACAGTAAGGAATATTGAAAACCAAGGCTTCCCCTCATTTAGGAATTAGTAAGGATCCTATAAAGGGTAACATATGAAAACAACCTAAGGAGGGGGGGAACGTGGTAGAAATATGAACAAGCAGAGAATAGCAGATATTGGAACAAGGTTCATAGATTCAGGATAGTATACAACGATAAAAGAAACATTTATAGAGGTAAGCAAAAACACCCAATGAAGATAATAACCTGGAATATTCGAGAGATCAATAATCCCAGGAAAGTGAAGACCCTAGTAAATAAGTTAAGGAAGGAGAAACCTGATGTGTTATTTTTGCAGGAAACAAAATGCATTTTAGATAATATGCAAGAAATTAGTATTAAAATATGGCATGGAATTCTAGGGATCATTACTGATGCTAGAGGAACGGATAGCGGACTTGCTATTCTCTGGAAGCTTGAGAACCTCCACCTCAATAATTTTAGGGAAACATGGTTCTTTATCGGTGTGTATTTTCAATTTTGTGGTTCTGAGGTAAGAGGGACTCTCACCAATGTCTATGGGATAAGCATTATAGCTCAGAAACCTGCCTTCGTATCAATCCTGGACAAGGAAGCACGGAAAATTGAAAATCATTTCTGGATCCTGGGAGGTCATTTCAATTTGATTACCTTTCTAGAGGAGGAGAAGGGAGGAATAAGATATTTGGAAGCATCCAATATCTCCTTTAAATACTTGATACAGAGAGATGGTTGGTTGACATAGAGATGGGGAACGAATGGTATACATGGAATAACATGAGAGGATGGGAACATCACGTGGCTTCATTTTTAGACCGATTCATCCTATATGAGGCAATGATTTATGGAGACAAGGAGGTGATACGTCAGGTCCTTCCCTCTGTTGGATCTGATCATTGGCCCGTTAGTTTGTTCTGGGAAGAGGGGGGCCCACCCATAAGGTTCCATTTTCGATTTGAAAAATTTTGGTTTGAACATAATAATTTCAAGGAAATGGTCATAAAATGGTGGGAGGAGATGGAACCTATCAAGGGAGCTCTTATGAACTAATTCCAGAAAAAAAATTGATGAAATTAAAAGCAAAGCTCTACACATGGAATAAGGAAGAATTCAGGGACATCTTCCAATAAAATAAGTTTCTCAAGTACAAACTAGAGGAGATCCAACAGAATGGCATGGATAAGGGGTACACTCACGACCTGAAAAATAGAGAACATGACATCTTGGACCAGCTAAAATTCTCAGGAAGATCAGGAGGAACTCTATTGGAAACAAAAAATCTAGGAACCAATGGTTGTAGGAAGGAGGGAGAAACACATAATTATTTCACCACACAATGGTCCAGAACCACCAGAGAGACAAACTATGGAGGTTAAAAATAGATAGTGGGAAGTATGTTGAAACTAGGGAAGATATAGAAATTGAAATAATTCAATAATTTGGAACCATCATGAAGGAATATCGTGTGGACAGAACCGAAGACATTAGAAATACAACCAGACATATTCCAAGGCAGGTCTCAGCAAACTATGAGCTCTTATTAAAACCGATGGAACTTCAGGAAGTAGAGGAGGTTGTTATCCAATTGGAGGATGGGAAAACCCCGGGACTTGAAGGTTTCACAACCAACTTCTTTCACTATTTTTGGGATTTGATCAAGGAGTAAGTTTGGAAAATAGTATAAGAATCCATAAGGATAAGGGAGTCCTAAGATATTTCAACTCTACCTTTCTATCTCTCATCCCCAAGGAGGATGTGTATGACTCTCCAGGTAAGTTCAGACCTATAGCTCTATGTAATGTCATTTAAAAAATAATAACAAAGGTGGTGGCCAATAGGTTAAATCTTATCCTACCAGATTTAGTAGCCAACAAACAATCAAGGTTTGTGGAAGGAAGGCAGATTCTAGACAGAATTATTTTATTTCATGAGGTCATCCACTCTTTGAAAGTTTCAAAAAAAATAGGTATGTTGTTGAACCTTGATATCTCAAAAGCGTATGACAAGTTAAGTTGGCAATTTATGAAAGAAACTCTTGAGGCCTATGGGTTCCACGAGGAATGGGTACAGTGGATAATGAATATTACTTCTACACCTTTCTTTTCTATTTTACTAAATGGAGCTCCCACCAAAAAGTTACAGCATTCAAGAGGCATCAGACAAGGGGATCCTCTTTCTCCCTTTCTATTTATCCTCATGGTAGAAGGCTTAAGCAGAGTTATCAAAGAAAAGGTTGAAAAGAGAGAGTTCAGAGGGATGAACCTCTACGCTTATTCTAAATTCATATCCCACCAGCAATTTATGGATGATACAATGTTCATGGGACACTCATCGACGCAGAAGGCATGGGTTCTGAAGAAATTTCTGAACTATTTTTATAAGGCCTCCGATCTAGAGGTAAATAATTCAAACTCTCAACTATTCTTTTTTAACATGCCCGGGATCCACCAGCAGAACATTTTGTGTATCCTGGGATTTCAAGGAATCTCCCTTCCGCCCAAATATCTTAGTGCTCTGCTTGCTAAAGGTGTGACCAGGAAATTACGTGGGAGGATTTACTGGGTCAAATTAGAAGGAAATTGGACAACTGGGATTTTAGACCCCTCAATTTGGATAGCAGAGTTGTGTTAGTAAAAAAAATTCTTCAAGCCATACCCATATACCTCTTCTCCACCTTGGCGGAACCAAAATCAGTTCTTAAACAGATTAGGGCAATTCGGAGAAATTTCTTATGGGGAGGAAATCGTGGTAGTCATGGTTGGGATTTGTTAAGCTGGGGCATAGTGTGCAAACCAAAATACCAAGGAGGTCTGGGACTAAGAGACCTAGAGAAAAACAGTCAAGTTTTAGGATCAAAAATTTGGTGGCACTGGGTGTCACATAAGGACAATCCATGGGAAAAATTATTGCATAACAAGTATGCACAAGAAAAGCTAAAATAATATATTATGAGGTTTAATGAAGGCATACAGGGATCGCATATTTGTAATTTCACTTATCTGAACAGAGGGATTATCCAAGATGACATATTTTGGGAGATAAGGGGAGGACAGGATGCCAATTTTTGGAATTATTCATGGAAACAGATGCCAAAGATTATTTGACAAATTGATGTCCAAGTCAACTGGATAAGATCTAAGGAAATGGGCCTAACTAAAATCCACCATTTTTGGAGAGAAGTGCAAAAAAATGACGAATTCTATGAATGGCACCCATAGGAATGGTGGAAACAAAGATTCCCAACTGAAGACACAAACATGATTATGAATCCCTTTAGGAAAGGTCCATTTGTATCCAAGGAGGACTTGACAAGTTGATATGGGGATATCTAACTAAAGGAACCTATAACCTCACTTTTAACCAGGGAGAGACCTTGCACATGGATGCTTGGAATATGATCTAGAACTTTAATCCTTGGCCCAAATTTTCCACCTTTATCTAGTCGGTTGCTCACAAACGAATCCTAACATGACAGAATTTAATGAAAAGAGGCATGCATGAGCCTTTCTATTGTTCCCTATGTGAGCATGAGGAGGAAATTATGGATCACCTCCTGGACTCATGCCCTATGGTCTCTTCCCTATGGGACTCTAGTGCAGCAATATTTCAGAGAATGAATCGAGTGAGAGGCCAACCTCACCAAACAATAAAGGCATGGGACAAGGAAAATTTCAAAAACCTAGTCATCCGTAAAATTTGGCTAATGTTACCCAGAACTTTGATGTGGGAAGTTTGGAAGGAAAGAAATGGTGAATTTTTTGAAGGATGGAAAACCCCAACTCAATTTTTCTTGAACCAAGTTTTCAAATACATTCAGGAGACCATAAAAATTAACCAGTGGAATGAAAAGGACCAGGATATGAACTACCATTAAAAAAGGATATTAAGAGGCTAGGCTATGGATTGTTCCCCCCCAGGGTTGGAAAAATATCAAGGTGAAAAAAATGCTCCCAGACAGTCCAAATACCTAGCTCCATCCTCCAAGCGACTGTTTCTAGGAAAAATTCACCTCTTGTGGACAAGAGTTGTTCCTCTAGTCTGAATGGTTCATATCTAAAACAAATAATTCACAACAGAATTGGAAGACTTTCCCTAGAATGGATGGAGATCTAGAATGAGTCTCTTTGATGGAATAGTGTAGTTGTTTCCTGTAATGATAGCTCTTCACAGATGTACCTGCATGATCACATGAAACCAGCAAACGAGATCAAAAGGCACCAGAATATGATCCACTATTCTATGTTAGTGACTAAGAAATCCAACAATAAAATACATGATAATAACACAACATACTTTATGGAAAAGAAACCAATTTTTCATTCAAGAATGAAGAATAATTTTACAACCTTTGCCTTAGTGTCTATATGCTCCTTCAAAATGCCAATATCTGATCCCCAAAATCTCTAACTTGCTCCCTCTATGCTCACCCTACTGAATTAGGACAGAATGTCAATGCAACAGCATAACTTTTCTCTCTCTCAACCATGGATATGAGCCTACTTTTATAGGCCTTAAGGAATAGGGATGGTTGAGTAAATGGTGGGTGATGTGGCTAGGAGATCCCAAAAGGATGGATATCGATTCTAGGTGGTCCTCAGGTGTAGGGATAAAGGTGCCACAAAGCCTTCCTTCGAGAAGCTTTGTGGAAACCTCTCTTTTTCACTTTTTACCAAGGGAGCCGCTTCTTCCTCAATATGACATAGCGGTGACAGGGAAGAACTATGCCTTGACCAAGAGTTAAAGGCATTGGCACCACCTACTATCAAAATATTATAGGTGTTGCTGAAGAAGGTAACACTTATTGACTTAAGGCAGGAGCGATGCTGGATTTTCATATGCATGATTGATGTTTGGGCCAGTATTTTCACTTCAAAACTTGGGATTCAGGGAAAATATTGATGTTTGGGACCTCATCACATGATGATGATGAGATTTATGTGTAACAAAATTCCCCACAAATCATGAGGCTAGAGGGATACGATAGGCGAGATCTTTGAAAGAGCAAGTTATCACTTCAAGTCAAGAATCAACTTGATCAAATATCATCAACAAGGAATCTACAATACATCAATACATTTGACTCATGAACAAATGTTTCCTCATCATGGCTGTAGACCAATACAAGTTAGATCCATTAGAGATACTAACAAACATGGCTACTAGAATACATCGTAGATCCACGTGATAGAGGACTCAAACTTGGTACATTGTTACTACAAATCCACTATAGATCTATGTCAAATGAACACAGATTTAAATACAGCCACGACCATACAAATGTGGATCCATGCTAGGAATTCATACAATTTACTCCATCACAACCTTGGGAGAAATTATGAGTGCTTTTAACAGGTACCCAGGGTCTTAGTCTCGTCTTCCACAAAGTATGATTATATCCATGTGATTACAATGATTTGAAGTTAAACATGGTAGAAACCACTTGATTACTGGTCAATGATGTGAACCGTTAACAAGTACGAGGGAGATCACCATTAATGTCAATGATTCTCAAGGTAACCAAGTACAATATCCAGAGTGTGAATAGATGATTTGATGTCGAACACTCAATCGAATCTATCGATCAAAGGTCAATGATGTGAACCTATGTCAAGAGTGAGAGAGTCTGTCATTGAGGCATATATATCTCAAGGTACTAAACTTATTTCTAAGACTAATTCTTGGATGATGAGCTGATGTTGATAGGAATAGTCTCGTCGAAGGAGGGACATGATGAATCCCACATCGACAACACGAAACTCAAAATGAAGTTCTGGAATGTTGTAGATAATGTAACCATAGGACTGACTCAAAAGGTACTGACACAAAGGATGTTTTGACTGCAGAGGTAAACTTTCAACTTCACTTTGAACATTGGGCGGCATGACAATAGACTTGGCAGCATTAACTTGATGAGGTGGAACACAATGCAACATTGGACAATGCATTCTTTGAAAGACTCAAAGGGGTGACATGAATCATGAAATTGGATTGTCTCATAGATAAGCTGACTTACCCAATTGACTAAATGAAATTTAGACAAGTTCCATGTTCAAAGGTGACGACAAACTGCCATTTTATTTGCAAAATGAATTAATTCCCTTCCCTTTATTCCCCCTTCATGTTTGATGAGTGCCTCTTTTCATTTTTACGAGTTCAAAGAGGGTAACAAACACTCATTGTAGCTCATCCGAAGACAAGTCCATTCTCATACGTTTTACGAACCTTAGAAAGGAGGGGTTCATTCCCAAACGAGGGTCTCTCATTGTTTAGTTTAACGAGTCCAATGAAAGTTAACTCGGTATCGTTCATGTTTAGAGAGTCTGAATGAAGATATAAGAAGACTCCAAAGGGTCCTTTTTTCGTAAATAGTCAATCTGAACCAAAAAAGAGATAAACTACTGTCGAAAAGATGACTCTTCAAGTACTTTTACGAGCATGAAGAAGACAAGTGTGCTCAACAATCTTTTCACATTTAGGGAGTCTGAAAAGAGTTCAAAGAAGACTCCAATAGGTTTCTTTTACGTGATGAACACATTTTATTAGCATGAAAAGAATTAGAAAAAAACTTTGAACTTTGATACTAGGTTTTGGGAGAGTGATCAAAATGTCGAAATGAACGCTCAAGGACCCTTTCCATTTTTCAAAAGTAGAAAAAAGTCAAAAAATGAACTTCCCCATAGACAATACTGTTTATTTTCGTCCCTGCAAGACTTTTAAAAAGGTTATTAGTCTCCCAAAATATTTAAAATGACTTTTATAAACTATGTAAAATGGTATTTTTGATAAAAAAATGATTTAAAAACATTAAAATAATATCAAAAACCCTAAAAATATGTTATAAAAGTTAAGTAAATAGTAAAAAACAAATCATTTACCACTTACTAAACCTTTGCGAGTATTTTGGGAGAATTGGAGTGCAGATTTCAATCGGATATTATGGAGCCATCACTCGTCTATTTTTTGCATCATCAGATCTAGGTAAAAGCTAAAAACCTCCTCTTCCTTCTTATGGTTTCCATTTTTTATTTTTGTTGGGTTTTGGAGCCTTAAGAGTAACCCTAAAAAATGCATGGTGGGCACCACTTCTAGCCTTCATGGGAAGAGCGGTGCCCGATAAAAACTGTGGTTTTTTAGTTTTGCACAAGCGGTGGCACCGCTCTGTCCTAAAGGGAAAAGCGCGGTGGTGGCCATGAGGTCCAACAAACATATGCCTTAGTAAAATTAAAAGTTTTCAAGCATTTTTAATGGTGGAATATGATTCTAAATGTCTCATTAATTGTTTTTTACAGGTCATTTGGTCAAAAATGGTGACTTGGAAGGAGAGACAACATGATGATGACGATGCCCATGCCGTAATAGATGTGGGATGTATAGCTACCTTGAGAGGTTGTGCCCTCTTAACATTATTTTGTACTCTTATCTTGGTTTCACATGCACATTTATTGAAGTACATTCTACATATGTGGAATCCAGAATAGCAGTATTTTGAGGTGGGACCCCATATTGTGACTGTAGAGGTGGAAGATATCTATTTTCTGACAGGGATATCTAGACGAGGAGCACCTATTTATCTGACTAGTTCCTGAGGTGGGGAGATAAATACATAGGAGCTTATTATTTTCCATTGCTTCCTAGGAACAAATATGTCAGGTAAGAAGATTTCAATCAAGGCTGTGAGGGATCTATCGCTTCGGACTATTCTATTTACTATGCAAACGGTGGCAGGGAGCCAAGGGAACCACCAGGCATCCCAGGCACATATGTTGTATGCCCTAGAGGCCATGGAACCCACAGTATACAACTGGTCCGAGGAACTATTACCTTTGTTCAAGGATCAGCTAACAAAATGTCAGTAAGGAGAGATGAAGCATTTTGGATATGGGACCATCCTAGCATGCTTCTTTTTTTAGAGGGTTCACCTCATGAGGCCCCAGGTGGTATTCACAGAGCTTAGGACTAGATACCCCTGTTAGGATATTTAGACACTTAGGAGTTAGTTAAGATCAACTTGTGTAATATATTCGTTAGGTAAAAGCGTGTTTCTTTAGTATGCATTAGCATGCATTTGTAAATATTCTAATCCGACAGTCATGATATGTTCTAGACATAGAGTGATCCAATCGTTCAACTTCTCTTAGATCATACCTACCATTGATCCATGGCTTAACACCTGATTGGTCCATGATCTCTATTTAAATACCATGGAAGGTCCTTGGCTACTTGATCGATTATGAGAAGCTCATGTAACTTTCTTTCTTTTTGCATAATAAATTGCTCCAAGTAGCTATTTGGCTGGGGCCATGGACTGTTTCCCTCTCGATGGTTTTAACCATGTGACAAACATCACTGTGTTGATCTGTGATCTATTTGTGTGAAGTGGTTGCTCAAGGTGTTCGGTCTTTTGGGAGTACCCTGTGTACCCGAACATGGTATCAGAGCATTTATGAAGAGCCACTTTCGGTTTTGATCAAGATCTGGAACCGGTGTTGCCAAAACTTTGAAAAGGTTTCTGGTTTTAGATTTTATGTGCATTTGTGGCCTGTGGAAGTTGTTCCATTACATCCAAAGCACCGTTTCCATTGGGAAATAGTTTTCATTCCATCGAAATATGTTTCCATTTGTTACAGAAACACCCATTTCGGAAAATCTGAAGGTATAATGTTACAGTGATGGATTTGTTTTATTTTTTTTAAGTATCCCATATTTTATCAGTTTTATTAAATCTTTAGTGTTTTAGTCTTGGACTGTTACCTTCCCTGGCTGCATAGGCTCTTTGTTGTGCACCTTACGCGATCGCGGCGAATCAAAAACAGTAAGGGAAAGTTTTTTTTCTTGTCTTCTCTGCTACGTATGCTCTTTTCTGTGCACCTTGTGTGATCACGGCAAATCAAAAACAGCGAGAAAACTTGAAAATGTATACTTTCCAGGTAAGCTAACCAAGATCTAACCCCATTGTGTGGAAAAAGTTTTTTGTTTTTGTTTTTCGTTTATCTTTTGTGATTTGTAGGAACAAAAGGAAAGCACAGAGAATGAGATAGAAGAGTTTAAAAATAAAATAAAAATAAAACCTTTCCTCTTTCCATTCTTTTACGTACCTTTTAAACTTAGCTCACTTGGTCCAAAGTTGCTTTATTCCTTAATAGGTCTTTAGTTCAAGTCTTATTAAGCTACTTTTTAGTGCATGTAATTTCTATTTTCAAGTTACTTTATTGTAAAAGTGCATCTCACATAAATAAAATAAAATAAAAAAGTGAGTCACTTAAGTCTTTTAATTTATTGCCGCACTATTTAAAAATAACATTATTGTAAAAGTGAACATCACGTAGTCTACAAAAGTGATTCACTTAAAAGCAAATTTATTGTAAAGTGATTATCAAAGGTTGATCTTGGGAAGAGGGGGGTTCTTTTTTTTAGTTGGTCAAGTTAATATCTGCCATGTCACTATTGGGGACATCTTCAACATTTTCTTTGATCAAGCATAACTTCATCATCCAGAATCTGTTTTCAGTGCTGTTTTTTTTAAAACTACATATTTTTTTTATCTCTTTGCATCCAGACGGTTAGTTTCTATTATTTCATCCATTAATTTATAGTATCGCTTCCCCTTGTGATATTATACTTACAAGTTCTAACTATTTCTTATGGAAATCTCGTATGGAGGATGTTCTATGAAGTAGGGGACTTTTCAGGATAACCTCAGGGAAAGAAACAGAACCCACTGATGATAATAAGAAAATTAAATGGGAAAATAGATGTGATGAACCTCATCGATTGATTGGGATGTCAATCTCTACTGATTTGTGATTCCACATATCTGGAATTGATGAACCTAATCAAGCTTGGAAAAAGTTGGAATCTGTGTTTGGTAAAAACAATGAAATTTGGGGTCATCAACTTGAGAATGAGTTGATTTCCTTGAATCCAAATGATTTTTCATGGATTCAATACTATTTATCTAAGTATAAAACTCTTAGACTCTTATGTGCAGAATGCAAAATTAAGAAAAAAGACAAGCAATGTATTTATCATATTCTTTCCAAAATTGGACCTCCATGAAAGAATCCTTGACTGCAGGTAGCTATAAAGATCCTAGTCTTGAATCCTTTTGTGATTCCTTAATGAGAGAGAAATATAATCTCATTCGTCTTGGAATAATTAACAATGCAGATACATCTGGGAAAGCCTTATTGTCCCAACAGAAAGAAAAGTCCAAGCCTCCCAAGAAACAGAATTTTTGCAATAATAAGCCAAACAAAAAGGGTCCCAAACCCTCTTAGTCAGCTCCTTCTTTAAAAAATGACAATGGATCCAATCCAAAAGGAAAGAAGACTGGGCGTCACTGTAATTTTTGTGGGAAAGATAATCATGATGAATCTAAGTGTTTTAAGAAGATGGAATCCTTAGAAGCAGCAATGAAGAAGCACCACATCATCCTAGATTTGTCTTCAGAATCTATCTCTCATAAACATGCACTTTGTGCTTCTGGTTACTCTTATACTGCATCTTCTTCTTCTACTTCAATCGAATGGCTCATTGATTCTGGATCATCTTATCATATGGCTAAGGATCAAGCCATCTTTTCTACTATGCATGAATGTAACGCCATGAAAATATTTGTTGGTGATGATATATCTCTAAGTGTTGTAGGATCTGGAATAGTTCCAGTAGAAAATGGTCATTTGAATGATGTACTATGTGTTCCAAAAATTTCCTGCAATTTTTTATCAGTCTATCAAATTACTCATTCGGGTGAAGGTAAAACTATGACATTTACACCTCACCAAGTTGTAATCAAGGATTTTAAAAATCCTCAAAATTTCCTTGCTACTGGAACTATTGATGATATTACCAGGTTGTACAAATTTAACAACTTTGGGTCATCATGTTTTCCTTTAGTTTTTGTTGCTCATAGTGATAACTTGAGCAAACTTTGGCATGAGCGATTTGGTCACTTAAATTATCACTCATTGCAACAACTATGTAAAGGCAATATCATGACCGGTATTCTGATGGTATATTGCAAGGATGGTGTTTGTTCCGGTTGTGTACTCAGAAAACATCATCGAGATAGTTTTGACAAACGTGCCTCTTGGCACACCTCGGTTCCCTTGGATCTTGAGCATAGTGACTTATGAGTCCTTCTTCTATCTGCTTCCTTTTTTGGTTTCAAATATTTCTTAACTTTCATTGATGACTACTCCAGATGCACTTGGGTTTACTTCCAAAAACTTAAGAGCGAAGTATTTAACATGTTCTTGACCTACAAGGCCCTTGTTGAAAAACAATCTAGTCATCAAATTATTAAGTTAAGATTTGACAATGGAGGAGAATATGTTAACAACAAGTTCACTAATTTCTACACTGAACAAGGAATCCAACAATAGCACACTATTCCATATACACCATAACAAAATGGTGTAGTTGAACGGAAGAACCGCACTTTAAAAGAAATGGCTAATTGTAAGATCCAATCTAAGGGACTAAGTCTTCAATATTGGGTTGAGGCCATAAATTGTGCAAATTACATAGTTAATCACACACCCACTAAATTTTTACAAGGTATAACACTGGAAGAACCATGGAGTAAAATTAAACCAAATGTAAGTCACTTTCGTGTGTTTGGTTGTGAAGCATGGGCTCACATTCTGGATGAAAAACGGAAAGCATTGCAGCCTAAAAGTGAAAAGTGCATATCTTCTGAAGATGTAAAAGGTTATATACTTCTTCAGCCCCATTCACATGATATAATCATTAGAAGAGATGTTAAATGTGGTGAAAATCTCTTGTCCTATGAGCCTAATTTAGTGAGTGTGCCATCTTTGGCCTACGAGCCTGATTCGGTGATTGTGCCTTCGTCTTCTTCTTACAACTTCCTTGACAAGTTTCCAACTCTAGTTTTTGATGATGACAGTGAGGATGAAAATCCACCTCTACCTGCTCATGTTCCTCCAATTGCACCAGCACCAATACTTCCTCGATGGGTCCATTCAACATGTGAAGCATCTGGTGATCTTGTCGATGATCCTAGAGATCAACGTCGAACACGTTCTCAATTTCAGTGAACCTCTTCTCTTTTGGCTCAAGTTTCTGAGAATCATGGTCTAGAAACTTTTGCAGAAGCTTCAAGAAATCCATATTGGGATGCAGCTATGGATGAAGAATATCGTTCCTTAATGGTGAACGATACTTGGGATCTTGTTCCTCTTCCAAAAGGAAGAAAACTTTTCAGATGTAAATGGGTCTATAGAACTAATTATGCATCAAATGGAAGTGTTGAAAGACTTAAAGCAAGGTTAGTTGTCAAATTTTTTTCCCAAGTTGAATGGAAGGACTACAATGAAACCTTTTCTCCTGTCGCAAAAATGAATTCCATCCGCCTTATTATTTCCCTTGTAGCCTTACATAACTAGGAATTCCATCAAATGGATGTCAAGTCTGCCTTTTTACATGGTGATTTACAGGAGGAAATTTTCATGGAACAACCTCCTGTATATGTTCAGGATAACTCTAGCCTTGTCTGTCTCCTTAAGAAATTCTTATATGGCCTTAAGCAAGCTCCTAGAGCTTGGTATGCCAAAATGGATAGCTTTCTCCTTAACACTAGTTTTTCTAGATGTCATTCTGACCCCAATGTCTATACCAAGAAAGTAGGAAACCATCTCATCATACTTGTTCTTTATGTTGATGATCTTATCCTTACTGGTAGTGACCCTAAACTTATAACCCATGTGAAATCTAGTCTTAAGAAAAATTTTGAAATGTCAGACTTAGGACATTTGCATTATTTTCTTGGTCTCCAAGTCTTGCAAACCAAAGAAGGAATATCTCTTTCCCAGACTAAGTATGCTTGTGACCTTCTTCATCACTTCCACATGGAATATTGTAAAACAACCCCTTCTCCCTTCCAGTCTGGAGTCAAACTTTCTGCCACTTGTACTTCCCTTGAAGTAGATGCCACCTTGTATCACTACTTTGTTGGTAGTCTTTTATACTTGACTCATTCCCGTCCTGACCTTTCCTTTTCCATTGGTCGTGTTGCCCGTTATATGAAAACTCCTCATGAAAGTCACTGGAAAGCAGCAAAAAGAATACTTCAATATATTTGAGGTACAATTCATTTTTGGATTCATTAGAGTACAGGGGGGGAACCTTTGTTGGTTGGTTTCACTGATTCAGATTGGGCTGGCAATCCTGATGATCGATAGTCTACTGCAGGTTATGTTTTCAGTCTGGGTTCTGGACCTGTCACTTGGGCTTGTAAGAAACAACAAGCTCTTGCTCTTTCTTTAGCAGAATCAGAATATCAAGCCATAGTTAATGCCAGCCACGAAGATTTATGGCTTTGATGAATCCTTTCAGAGTTTGGATTCGAGCAACAGCAGCCTACTCCACTTTGGTGCAACAATCCCATCAAGCTTTCCAAATATCCAGTTCTACATCATCGTAGCAAACACATTAAGATACACATGTACTTCATCAGAAATCTTGTTCATTATCATGTTATTGAAGTGCTCTATTTCCCTACAGATGATCAAGTTGCAAACATCTTCATCAAGTCTCTTACAGAAGCTAAGTTTTCTAAACTTCGATCTATGTTAGGAGTTCAGGAATGTGTCCTTAAGGGGGGATAGGCTCTAATGTCTCCTTCCTTCTCCTAATAGTGTCACTTTTGTAAATCCTTCAATCCTATCCCAAGTTGTTCTTAAGGGGGGATGTTAGGATATTTAGACACTTAGGAGTTAGTTAAGATCAACTTGTGTAATATATTCGTTAGGTAAAAGTGTGTTTCTTTAGTATGCATTAGTATGCATTTGTAAATATTATAATCCGACGGTCACGATATGTTCTAGACATAGAGTGACTCAATGGTTCAACTTCTCTTAAGATCATACCTACCATTGATCCATGGCTTAACACCCGATTGGTCCATGATCTCTATTTAAAGAGCATGGAGGGTCCTTGGCTAGTTGATCGATTATGAGAAGCTCATGTAACTTTCTTTCTTTTTGCATAATAAATTTATCCAAGTAGCTATTTGGATGGGGTCATGGACTGTTTCCCTCTCGAGGGTTTTAAGCACGTGACAAACATCGGTGTGTTGATCTATGATCTATTTGTGTAAATCGGTTGCTTAAGGTGTTCGGTCTTTTGGGAGTACCCTGTGTACCCGAACAACCCCTGCATGTTGTGATGGGTGGAGATTATGGCCGGCACAGGAGGTGGCGGGGGCAAGGTCAAGTTCAAGGTTTCATTCTTTCACTGGTTGAGTGATTATATCCTCATGATTGAGCACTATGCATATGCATGGACCGAATTTTGAGGAGATCTCGACCTACCACTACCACCTGGCGCTCGGTGGGGTGATATCGGTAAGAAGAGATACCCAAGATGTTGATTATGTTTTTATATTTTTATGTTTTATGTTTTTTTATGGATGATAACAAGACCTAAATTTTACATGTAGATGTTGGTGATGCACGGCCTGGGGGATCCTCTCCAATGGACAGGAGAATAGGAGCTCACTTTATCCATAGAGGTGATGATGAGCTCACAGAGTTGGAGGAGAACCTGGATCGACTAAATCGGGATATCCCAGATGCTACTATAGATGACCTCCCTGGGAGGTTTCAAAGACATATCGTGGGAGTATCAGGCCGCTTCAATCACTTGCTATGTAGGGTAGTAAGGGACATTATGTGCTACCATGAGCACCATTAGAGTGTTCTGCATGATGTATCCCTGAAATCTATCTAGCTTCAGGATTTTTGTATTATTTTTTATGCCTAAAATCCACAGTGCTTCAAATGAGGTCTTGTGACCATATTTTTTGTAAAAACACTTTTTATACATATATGTATTCAGACTCGGTTCCGGTGTTTACATGTGATTCAAATGGATTAATTATATTTACATGATTTTTACATGTTTTCTACTATTTATTTTACTTTATGATTGACCAAGTTTATTTTAACAACTTATGAATGGGAAATATGCCAGTCCATAATGAAATTTTCCAATGAATCATCGATCATATTATCAAACATAGGGATATGCCTGTAAGTGATGAAATCGGATGACCTTTCTAACAGACGCACTCTCCGAAAGAGGCCGAGAAGTGTAGGATTCATGATAGTATAAACATGATTTATGTGACAAACCACTATTTGAGAGTCCATAAACACTACCAAATCATGAATGTCCTAAGATGCATCCTCGATAAGTAAACCTATCACTACCTGATACTCGGCCATGTTGTTGGTAGCTAGACCAATACAAACCGCTGTCGAACTAGCTAAATCTTGAGCTGGGGAATACAACACCCAAGCCACTGAAGTAAGGTTCAAGGTATGAAGGCATGCACCATCAGTGAAACCGTAGAAATACATCCAATCTGCATAACCAAAACATGGCATAAACAGTATGGACATCAAACTCAAACCCATATTGAAAATGTAAAACACATTGAAAGCCAAATATACATATATACAAGGTACCATACAAAAATGTATTAATCATAGTACCTCTTCAGATCAACCCATTGCGAGGTTTCCCGAAGGGTATCCTGTCATAATCTACGAGCTCACTAGCCCCTTTCTCTAAGACCTTACTAACGACAAAGGGACCGTACCACATGGATTCAAACTTTCCCTTCCCTTCATGTCTCTGACTGTAATTCAGGACTAGGTACCCTTCATTGAAGACATGAGGTTGAACAGACTTCTCATATTGTTCCTTGACGCATTTTCGGTGTGCCTCGTTAGCCAAGGAAGCATCTCTTCTACTTTCATCAAGGTTAGTCAAGTACAGAAATATTTCTTCCTTGGCAGAAGTGTTTGGGAGAAGTTCTACTGCAAGTTTAAGTGATGGAATTTGACACTCGATAGGAAGGATGGATTCTAGTCCATAGACCAAATGAAAGGGTGCAAAACCAGTTGCCATTTTTACTAAAGTCCTGTAAGCCCAAAGTGCGGAAAAGAGAGTCAAGTGCCAGTTGGATTTGTGATCTCCAACCATCCTACACAGCATAGTTTTCAAAACTTTATTAACAGCCTCGACCTGACCATTATCCTATGGGTAATACGGAGTTGAGTTTTCATGGTGAAAACCCAGCTTAGCACTCAGCTCAACCATCATCTTATTCCATAAATGAGATTCGTGGTCATTGAATATAGCTTGCAAGACTCCAAACTAGCTATCACATGGTTGAATAAAAAGAAGGTGGTGGTCTTACCATCCTCTGCATATGTAGCCATTGCCTCAGCCCATTTTGTGAAATAATCCATGGCTATGATGATGTAACCATGCCCCCCAGCTGAGGTAGGCTTACAATGCATAAATTCAATACCCCATTTGGAAAAAGGGCCAAATGCAATGATGGGGTGTAAAGGAGCAGGGTGGGTGGGATTTTTCAGATAAAAGTGTTGACATGGTGGGAATTTCTTAACCGCCTAATGACAATATTTGAAGATAGAAGGCCATAAATACCCAAAACGAAGGATTTTTTAGGTTGTATCCATCCCATAAACATGACCACCACATGCTCCAAAGTGGCAATCATTCAAAACCGTTTCAGCCTCTTCATGTGTAAGGCATCGTTAAAGGATAGAATAAATACCACGTTGATACAATGTATCATTCAAAATGAGATAATACTTTATGTGGTGATGGCTACGACGATGATAGTCACGGGATATGGCGGGCTGAAATATCTGAATCTAGATATAGATGATCGAATCTCCATACCATGGGTTATTTGTGCTTATCAAGAACAACAATTCATCCGGGAATGAATCGTTGGGCTCAACTTCTTTCAAAGCACAGGGAAGGCCACACATCAACTGCACGAAAACTAAATATTTCTTCAAAGTATCCTTGGCAAAGTCAAGATCAAATTCCTATAGGATAACAACCCAACGGGAATACTTTTCCCCCAGTACCTAACGAGTCAGAATATATTACATAGGGTTTTGATCTGCAAGTACAATTATGGTACGAAGCAGACTGTAATGACGAAAATTTTGAACAGCAATGACTGTGGCCAAAACTAGCTTCTCCACATATGAGCAATGGGTTTTGAAGTCAATCAGACTCTTACTCATGTAATATATCATGTGTTCTTGGTCGTTGGGATTGTCCTGCGCTAGAACCATTTCGATGGTAGTAGTGGAGGCAGAAACATACAAGAGAAATTCCTTTGAGTAATCTAGGGGGTTTATCATAGGTGAATGGGTCAGAGTATTCTTTAGATTATCAAAGGCTCATCGAGCCTGGTCATCCCAGAAGAACGGAATTTCCTTCTTCAAGAGATGCATATACCCGTGCATTTTCTCCGCAAAGTTGCACATGAAATGGCGAAGAAATTTTGCCTTCCCTTGCAAACTTTGGAGATCAGTAATGTTTGTCAAGGTGGGTAAGGCCAAGATAGCAGCAATTTTCAATGGATCAATCCGGATGCCATCTTTGGAAACCATGAAGCCAATAAGGCATCCAGTCTCAACAAAAAATACACATTTGTGTGGATTCATTCGTATGTTATAATGACGACACCTAATTAAAATGTCCCTAAGGTTCCCTAAATTGTCCTCCCATTGTTGCGAATGAGCAGGGAGATTGTCAAGGTACAGCTCCATAATGTGCTTGATATCATGAAAGGCATAAGACATGGCTCGTTGGAATGTAGCACCAGCATTCTTTATGCCAAAAGGTAACTTCCGATAAGCGAAGGTTCCCCATGGGAAAATGAATTTCATTTTATGTTGATTGCTGGGTAGAATATCTACCTGATTGTAGAAAGAAAATCCATCCATAAAAGAAAAGATGACGCTCCGAGCACAGTTATCGATGATCTGATCGATGTGTAGAGTAGGGAAATTGTCCTTAGGACAAGCCTTATTCAAGTCTCAAAAATCAATACAAACTCTAATAGTACCCTGCTTCTTGGCCATAGGGACAATATTAGATACCCATTTCGTCAGGGGTATGGGATATATAAACCTCGCTTTCAAAAGTTTTTCTATTTCAGCTTTAATAGCCACATCCTTCCTAGGATGGACTTGACATAATTTTTATCAGATAGGTTTTTCCATGGGATAGGTTTTAATCTCATGTATGACAATGGACGGATCAATCCCAGGCATATCCTCATAAGTCCAAGAAAAAATATCACAGAATTCTTTGAAAAGGGCTCTAAAATTTTTCAGTTTCCTCCGTCGAGCAGTTATGGCCTATGTGAACATGCTCAACACTTCCGGGATTGATTGATATGTTAATCAGGGTTGTCTTAGTCATGTTGCAAATATTTCCTTCAGAACCTATTTCTTGCAACAATACAGGCATTTGTGGATGGGTGACAATATCAATACTGATAAGCGATACAAGGTCAAAACCTACCGAACTAGTGTTGGGAAGAAAATAAGATCTATGATGGTGATCTTCCCATACGGGTTCATTTTCTCTCACGATCTCCAGGATGGACTCGTCTGAAGGAAAATTCTGTGTGAGATAGTCTAGAGTGGGAAGAGAGGGTTCTAGCCAGTAGGTAAAGTGATAAGGATCCGAGGATGCCAAATGATTATCATTTGGCTGGACATCAGAGGTATATTAGACAACATCATACAGTGCTTCATAAGGGTCAAGAGAGGATGAATCAACAACTTCTTTGCCTCTATGCCTGTAACCAGTCATGGAAATCATGTTTACGGTCACCACTTATGTACTAGGAGGGGCTGGAGGAAACACTCCCATAAGGGTTGAATCCTTTAGCATTCCTACCCCAATCGAGCGATAAGGAGGAGGGGACTAACCTAGGATATGGATTTTATTCACGGTGGGAGTAGTAACATCTGGTGAAAAAAAGTCAAGTTGATCGATAGTTACAATCTTTCCCAAATGAGGAAACTGGAGATTTCGAAATACTGTTGAAGCGACGGAAACCATAGAATAGAACCAGTTTCTCCCCAATAGGAGATTGTAATCCAACAGGGCATCAACTACCTCCACCTGAATGGAAACAGTCTTGCCCCCAAGCTCAACTGAAAGGGTTGGTAACAGACCATAAGTTTGAAAACCTCATCCATCGAAAGATTTTAATGTCATAGGAGACTTTGAAATCTTATGAGAACCAATGGCTCTCCAACAAGCTATAGACAAGACTAGGGTTGAAGCTTTCTCATCCAAAATGGTCCGAAGGACCTTTCTCCCAACTACTCTAGAGGCAATTTGAAATGCGAGTTAGTGAGGTAATCTGGATTTATAGTTCTCCACATTGAAATGGATTAGGTTGGTGTTATCTGGGTCTAATGCCCCCAAATCCATTAGCAATTTTTTACGCTGCGTTGGATAGCTTTGGAGTACCTTCAGGTTAGACATCACACAAGGTGCCTAAGCTAAATATTCAACAACATTATATAATTATGCAGCTTGGGAATTGGGATTAAAAACATCCTTCCTAAGGGTAGCCTTAGGCGGTCATAAAATCAAATCAATATTAGGTTTCTCAATCATGAGAGTGCCATTAGACGAATATGGAGGGGAACTAGTAGAAGGAACTTCTTGGAAGAAGGATTTTCATCCTTTTTCTCTACAAGCTTGTCATATGAACCAGGACTTCATTCTGATTTCTTCCATAGAACCAGTGGTTCCTTGATTAGACATGTGTTCTATCAATTGTTGTTGAGACGGGAAGGGATCGATAAGCACCGTGGGTGTAGGGTTACTCTTCAAAAATTTACTAATCTCTTAATAACGAGGGCACTCCTTCGTGAATTGATCACCACCACACAACAAGAAGGGATACTTAGCTTTTCTCTTCCCTTTATTATCATTCTCTGTGGTCGTAGCATTGGGATTATCCTATTGGTTTCCAGGTTTTTAATTTTTACATTTTCGTTTTTTCTTATTGTTAGGTGTTTGTGTACTTTGAATAGAATTTACCTCAATGGAAACAATAGGAGTTGAAGGAGTAGTAGCAGAAGCATTAGGTTGCTTGGAAGGTTTGGCTACTGACGAGGGCCAGATTGAACCAACAACACCATCAATAGGAGTCTCTATGGGTGGCTTGGCAAGGTTCGTGCTGGGATAAGGAGCTTGAGCTATTAGGTCATACAAAGTTCCAGATTGGGAATATACCAAGTCCAGATACTGAGCGCGACTGATATCCTTCTATTTAGTAACAGCACCACCCATAGACTATCTCCATCAATGGGAGGCAACAAGGATTTCATGAACCAATCAGCTAACAGTTGGTCCGAGATGGGAGCTTTAATAAGTCGTCTCCATCATCTCCACTCATGGATATGGTCTGATATGTGTGTGTAGGTATTTTGACGAATTGAAGTCAAAAGGTCCGTATTTATTTCATAACGAATGGGTAGTTGAAAGTGTGTGAGAAAAATGGTTTCCAATGAGCTAAAATCCACAGATGAATGTTGTGGAAGTTCAATATACCACTTTGCGGTCGTACCAGTCAAAGTGAGTTGAAAGAGTCTCAAACGAATAGAATCATCCATCAAGGATTTCGAAGAACACCAGAGATGAAAGGTCATGACATGATTTTTGGATCATCTCCTTGCTTCCCATCAAACTTCGGGATGTCTGATGGTAACTTGAATAGCAGGTCATGAAGGGTTGTGTTGAATGGGATCATTTATCAACTTGGATAAATTGTGCAAGTCCAAAGTTGCTAGGAATGAAATTTGTCGATTAGGTTTGACATACTGGTAGTATTGATAAGGCATATGTGTACTAGTAGGACCATAAGTTGACTGATATATCAGCTGCTGAGCTGGTTGATGGGAAGATGATCCTCCTGAAGAGCCTCCCGAAAGGGGTGGGCCTTCAGGAGGAGGGCCACCTAGAGGTGGTGGGCCTCCAGGTGGTGGTGGACCTATAGTTGGTGGTCCACCAGGTGGTGCTCCTCTAGAAGGTGGACCCCCATGTGGTGGACCCCCAGAAGGTGGGCCTTTAGGTGGTGGGCCTTCAGGTGGTGGTCCTCCAAGTGGTGGTCCTCTGTAAGGTGGACCTCCACCAGGTGGGACTCTGCTAGGTGGGCCTCCACCTGGTGGCCCTCCAAAGGGTGGCCCTATGGAACCTCCAACAGTAAGGATAGACATTCCTCCCATTATTGGCATGTAGGACCAATTAGGTTTCCCCCACGGTGTAAACATGTTTCCAGAGTAAGGGATTCCATGATACATAGTTCCTATAGATGTAGGTTTATATTTCATATTTACTACAGGTATTTGATTCCCTGGGTAACCATAACCCCAATAAGACTGGTTGACTGCACGTTGTGCCCCCACGGGTTGGCCTGAACTCGACGGAGGGTTTACCATTTTGGTGTGGGTAGGAGGAACAACCACTGTGGGTTGTCCTATAGCAGAATTCTATATAGTACTAGTATAAACTCCACTAACAAATAACGTAACTCATGTCACGGATTCCCCCCCAGCGTTGGAATGTACTGACACCATTTGAGCTGAGGATTTGCCCCCAGCTATAGAGGGTTTGGGAGGTCTAGAAACAGACCTAGGATTTAAAACTATAGAGTTGGAGGTTTGACCTGGATTATGAGAAATCACACTACGAGCTGGGACATCTTCAATAGGATCCAAGGTCTTGGCAAGTGAACGATATCCCAAAGGCCATGGATATGAAAGAAGGGGTGAAAGAGTCGAAACAAGTTCTTTGTAAGATACAGGTGAGGGAACAATTCTTTTCATTATCTCTGAAAAATTACGAGCGTGATCAAGAGATGCTTGAATTATCCTATATTCATCCTCATCTAGAGGAGGGTTCTCAGAAGAATTTCTAGTAACCCCAAATTTAGAAATGGATTGACCCATAGAAGTTCTCCAAAAAGGAGCATTAGGGCCATATTCAGTTTCAATAGGACTATCAGTACGACCTTCCACCGGAGAATGAAAGGAAGTGTCAGCCATAGGAGGCTGTTGGACCAAGGGATTAGCGTAAGTAGTGAATTGTTCTCTGCTATCCACAACTATACTTCCTTCCACATGGGAGTTAGTTCCATCTCCTTGATCTGTGGATTCCATTGCGCTCTCCCTTGTGATAGGTGGAAAGTTGGGTGGTAAGCCCTAGTTTCTTCTGGATCATCTCTTGAAACTCAGCTAGAATGTATGGTCTCTTAAAACATAACCTAAGGTTTCAAAACTACACAAAACTTCTCCTACACCAACTACAGGCCACAAGAAAACTTAAGTGAGCAGAGGGGCTAAATAAGTCGGTTCCTCACTAGAATTGTCAAGTTTTGGAAACTTGCAATATACCACAGGGTTCAATAGTAAAACACGGCGAGGAGGGTCAACCATCCCTCACCTGAATACCCGACTACCTGGATGACACATGCATAGTAATCTCCCCAAGTGTTGTTCTCGGTGTATTGCGCCAACAAGATGGCCAAAAGGGATTTTCTCAGATGGTCTCAGGAATCCTAGAAGGGCCTCCCGATATACACAAGGTAAATGGGAGTTCAAATCCATAGTAGTGTCTTCTAATGCACAATCGTTCACAAGGGGCCTTTCGATATACAATCGAGTACAAGAAGTACCTTTCGATATACCTCAAGGGTACGTGAAAGGTCGTTCTATATACCGATGGTACGTGGAAGAACTGCGCATGTCCCGAGTTGTAGTGCAGGAAATAAACGATAGCTCCTGCATTTTACAACGTCAGGACACGTCTCTAACCTATCACTCAAGTTACTAATATTTTTAACCTATAGCTACCATTAATTTTAATTTTAATGTTTAAGTGAATGTATGGAGTTATGACATAAATGTAAAACCATGCAATTATGATATGCAAAATCCTTTCACTTTACCATTCAAAGAATGCCTACTTATGGGAAGGAGAGAGTATTTTATTTTTCAATTTCGTTTCAAAACCAAAACTTTCTCAAACATTCTAACTCAACAAAAAATTTCTGAGAATACAAACAAGCAAGATACTTCTAATATGATCTTTGAAAGCAAGAAAATAGGGTGAGATCTCTTTTCCTAAAAAGAAAGACAAAAAATATTCAAAGGCATACTAAGCACTTTTTCATTTTTTCTTCAAAAATGGAAAGATCTAACTTAAAACTACTAATATTTTTTCTTTTGATTGAGACAAGAATGTAAAAAGAAAAAAGAAAAAATGGAGATATGAAATCTTATGAGGCTAGTCAGAGATCCAATAATTCATCTTCAAACAGAATTATAACCAAATATCAACAAACAAACAAACAAAATCAACAAGCAAAAAGAAGTCTTTCGTAAACTTAACAAAAAATGAAAGCAAGAAACCAACAAGCAAATCTTCCTTTTCAGTCTTATCACATAGTAAGAACGAGATCTAACTGAGCTAAAGCTTCCAAGCACTCCTTTCAAAAATGAAAACCAAGCATACAGGAAATGAAGATGATGAGTCTAACCTATCTTTTTGAATTCAACAAAACAAGCGTTTACCACATCTAGGCTTTGAATTTTAACTACTCAAATATCTGCAAATAAGACCAAACATTCAAAACTGAAAGAAAAAACCAAACCAAACTCTACAATGACAAGTCTAAAAAAGTCCTACCTGGAACCACTTATTGAGGGTCACTAAAAAAGTGGTTCTGGGGCAGGACCGCTTCCTGATTACTATGAACATGTGGTGGCACCACTTACTGATCACTGAACACATGCGGTGGCACCACTTATTACCCACAGTGCATGCGCAGTGTCCTGTAGAAGTCAGAAAACAAAAGAATGGCGAAAAAAGAAAAATTAATCACTGAAGTAATGGCATAAAAATCATGAATTGACAAGAATATAAATTACAAAAGGTAAGAATGAATCAGATCTGATGATACCATACCAAGATCTCACTAGATCAGCTAGTAGATATGATGAACTGAAACAAGATCTCACTAGATCAGCTAGTAGATCTGACTGATAAAAAACTGGAGCTTGTATTTTAGAAAAGAGTTTGAAGACCAAGGAAGATTAGATGTACTAAAAGATGTTCCCCAGCAGAGTCGCCAGATTTGTTGCTAGGAAAAATACACCTCTTGCGGACAAGAGTTGTTCCTCTAGTCTGAATGGTTCATATCTAGAACAAATAATTCACAACATAATTAGAATAATTTCCCTAGAATGGATGGAGATCTAGAATGAGTCTCTTTGATGGAATAGTGTAGTTGTTTCCTGTAATGATATCTCTTCATGGATGTACCCGCATGATCACATGAAACCAGCAAACGATATCAAAAAGCACCAGAATATGATCCACTAGTCTAAGTTAGTGACTAAGGAATACAACAATAAAATACATGATAATAACACAACATACTTTATGGGAAAGGAACCAATTTTTCATTAAATAATGAAGAAGAAGTTTACAACCTTTTCCTTAGCATCAATATGCTCCTTCACAATGCCAATATCTTTTCCCCAAAAGCTCCAACTTTCTCCCTCTATGCTCACCCTACTGATTTAGGCCAGAATGTCAATGCAACAGCATAACTTTGCTCTCTCCCAACCATGGATATGAGCCTGATAGGCCTTGGGAGGATATGGATGGTTGATTAAATGGTGGGTGAGGTGGATAGGATATCCCAAAAGGATGGATCTTGAGTCCAGGGGATCCTCAGGTGTAGGGATAAGGGTGCCACGAAGCCTTCCTTTGAGAATCTTCATGGAAACCTCTCTTTTTCACTTTTTACCAAGGGCACCGCTTCTTCCTCACTATGATAGAGTGGTGACAAGGAAGAATCGTGCCTTGAACAAGAACTAAAATTGATGGCACCTCCTACTCTCAAAATATTAAAGGCGTTGCTGAAGAAGGTAATGCTTATTGACTTACAGGCAGGAGCAGTGCTGGATTTTCATATGCAGGATTGATGTCGGGGCCAGTATTTTCACTTCAAAACTTGGGATTCAGGGAAAATACTGATGTTTGGGAGTTCATCACATGATTATGACGAGATTTATGTGTAACATTGACTACTTCAAGTTGAATTTTTATGGTGCCTCTAAGCGCAACCTGGGGTCGGCTGGGTTCAGAGGAGTGTTTAGGAACAACAAAAGAAAAGTCATTCAGCTCTTCCATGGAATCCTAGGACAATAGACCAAAAATATGGAGGATTTTGAGGGCATGCTCTAGGGAATCAAGCTATCCCTCAGCAAAAAATGGAAACCTCTGATAATTGAAGCTAATTCCCATATCATCATACAAGTGGCAAAAATACTCCAAGGTGGATAATATGTTACTAGAGTGGTTGATAATTGGCATATGATGTGTCGGGTGGAAATATTGGCTGAGCTCATCATAGGATGCCACATGTGGCTATTCACCCATATAAAATGGGACAAGAACAAGGTGGTTGATTTTATGGAAAAAATCAAGGAAAGGATTGGAGAGTGGTTAGTTGAAATCCAACTTCCATCGGTGGATGGTAACGAGTGGCAGCTTCAATGCATACACTTGGTGACCCAGGACCTCAAGCTATCCCAAGAAATTATGGCTCACATGAGGCAATAGTTGGGTCATATGCTCGAGGTACATGTGTCTTCATCATCCATTTCTGGGAATCATCGTCCCCCTCCATCATGGCTCATCATCGGTACCTCTACTCCTCACCAGGATATGACCGCCTAACGATTCCCATCCAGTTCCATTAATACGAAAATATTTTCTCCAAGGCTAGCCTTAATTGGGTAAAGTACGCTGATCTACGGAGGAAGGGTGACTGATCTTATGAGTACCATTTCATTAAATATAAAGTACAGTGGTTTTATTAAGGATAATTGAATTTGGATTCTTCATGGATATATATTATGGCTATGCATGGGCCCCCTACATTCTATGTCTTCTCTTCCTTAGTATGTCTGTTGTGAGAAAACGTGAGTTGGTAGGTTATTTGTTGAAACAAAAAGCCCCTATTTTGATGGCTCCTAAGAGGCAAGCAAGGGTAGGAAGGGATGGAGGTAATGGGGTTCGAAAGAAGCCATGATGGGAATACTGAGAGTGGGGGAAGCTGCTTGTTTCTTTCGTGAGCACATTCCTCCAATTACTCGAGAGGAAATTGAAAGGGTTGAACGAGATTTGTGGAATAGGGTGCATGCCATGGACATTGAAAATGTTAAAGGAGATGTTGAAGAGTGGGTAACTGATCCTAGAACCATTGTTGGGCATCTCTCATCCTACAAATGGATGATTACCACCCATTGGGTTACAAAGGAGCTAGTTTCCCATGTTTTGATGGATAAGGAAAACAAGGCATTGGGAGATGGGGAACTAGTCAAATCTTGGAAAAAACATTAGCATTAGAACCGGGCGATGCACAAAAAGATTGACAGAATTGCAAAGAAGCTGGGAATCCCATTGGAGACTATGGTTATGGGTGAAATCTTGTCTAGTGCATGTTTGCGGGGCCCCTACCCAATTCATGGCCTAAAGATCCATAATGTGGATGCAGACGATCCCAAACTTGGTGGTCCTTGACCAGGTGGCTCGGTGGCCCGGATCATCCCTTAGACATCGAAATGATGATTTATGCATGTTTCAGGGGCTGGGTGTGCTTCTATCTACTATGTCTTTTCTAATCTAGTATGTATTTAGCTCTGTTGTTATTTTTTTATGAACCTGTTAGAGGCAGGAAAATCCGAAGTATAGTAGCGTCTTTTTTGTGACATACAATGATGTATTCAGATGTAATAGGGAGAAGGGAGTATAAGATAGGGGTAGGGATAGAGAAGGGGAATCTCTTTTGTGAATTTTGTATCCAAACATTCATGCTGATATCTAGGGTTTCTAGGCCCTGAAAGTCCTGATTTTGATGTACTAAAGGCCTATTTTTAATCTAATTTTCTTGCTTACAAAAAAAAATAGGAGCTCAAATCAAGAACGAAAATCATAACACTACTTAATTTGAATCAATATGTTGGTCAGTTTATTAAATAATATATATTACATATCCATATCAAATTGATTTTGAACTTAAACAAATTCCACATATGACTCATGAATATTAATAAGGATTGTCCATAAAAACATTTGGGAAGTCTAGCACTAAGTATTCATCAATATAATCATCATCATTGAGATGAAGAATAGGATGTGAGGGATTTAATTTTTGGTCAACTTGATTCCCTTGTCCAAGTACACTTCTTCCTCTAACTCCCCTACATCCTCTTCTTGATCACATACATCTTCTTCGGTCAAAATATATTTTACAAGCCTTCCTCTTGGATCAAATATAACAACAAATTACCAACCTTCCCTACCTAGTACTTGTGAATAAGACACCTTCTCATATTGAGTTGGAATTATGTAGTGATCTATATTCAACCCATACCTAGTAGTATCAACCATGGTAAATACATTGCAATGATCAATAATAGTCCTGTAATCACCTTGTAGAAACAATATATACCACATGGTCTTAAAGAGAACCACTTTAACATATTTAAAGTTGATATCTAATGTGTCTTTAAAATAGCCATAGTGTCAAATATGTGATGTGATCAAAAGTCTACCACCCCTATGGGAAATATTATTAACCTACAAAATTGTAGTTATCCCACTGTCACACGTTTTCTTCTTATCATCCAATTGTTTGGTACGATATTTTCTGCCATTACACCACATAGTTTTATGATGTTTTAGCTGCATGCTCAACATGTTATAACTATATGTATAATATAATTTGAGGGACAAAAAAAGCACAAAAATGCAATTTGAAATTTAAAAATCAAAGTAAAATATTGCTTACATTTCTATCTTTTGCACCATATGCTTGATCAATTTCCTTTTGGGTTAGATTTGTATCATGATCCAAAAAATCTCTTATAATCAACTATGACACCCTAGTCCACGATAAGGTATGGTAAACTTATTTGCATCATTCTTTCCATATATTCCTCCAGTCAAGATCATTTCTAATATATAAATGAATTGCATCCCACTCTCCACTACCATAATGAAGGAAAAAAAATATTTATTGAACCAACCAAGATTCAAAAATCATATATTTTAAAATATCCCAACAACTAAACCAAAAAAAAAACTGATATTTATTTCTCTTATAGTTCTCTCGTTCTTATATATTAAGTCTTGTTGATAATAGGGTAATTTTCAGCAGGGTTGATTCAACTTAAGTTCTATTAGTAGATTTCTGTAAATAAAGTGCATAGTCCTTAAATTTTGTGTAGGAAGTCTTTGACCATTGCACTACTACTTACTTAGCTCTGGCTAAAGCTTTTATAACCCTCTTGATAGGTTCACCACCAAGGACACTACTTTTGTGTAGCGCCATGGATATTTGGTGAGAAAAGTACTTCACTAGCAGGTATAACTCTTATGTTTTCTTTTCAAGACTCTACATCGTAACACTTTCTATGTCTTTATCCTAAGTTAGAACCTGTAATCAAATTTCTTAACCAAGGTAAGGCCTATTTTTTTATAAAAGCCACAAGTTATTATGGCCATGAACTCACCTATTCATTACAACAGACTACTTCTTATACATGGTATGGTCATTTACTTTATTTACCATTGATATTTCATGTCATAAAATCACATGTTACATAAAACCCATGGAAAAACCATCACCAAAGCTTGGGGTACAGTTCTCCCAATTTATCATAGCTAAAAGTATGGCATTCTTTGGCTGGTTATATAAATATATTCAAGGTAAAATCTTTTGTTTTCCTAACTATATCTTTCATTTCTTTCCTTACTCAAAATATAACATACACACACACACACACACACACACACACACACACACACACACACATAGGATTATTAATATGCTCATGCTAAGTCTTATGCTATTCGAATAAGTTCACTTCCAACATTTTTGGCTATTTTAAAATCTTAATACCTATCATTATGTTTAAACTTGCAGGTTCAAAGGAGCTCCTTTTAAAAGGGTTTTCCACCGAGGTCATATTCCCAGTCGATCCAAGCATGCAAGGAACCCTGGCCAAGAATTAATATCAAATTGACCATAAATGGAAACGCCAACTGGACACCACTTAAACATTAAAAATGGAAATGATGTACAATGTCCCTTGGCTCTACAAAAGGTTCTAACGTACTCCAGCATGACCATAAAGAAATAAAGGACATTCAATACTATAGTACTCCCCTCCTTTAGCTGAGTGTTGACAAATCTCTAGGGTAAAATCTTGGTGAAAAAAATCATTTTACTACATTGGGCTTCGGCCTTGCAAACCCTATGATGGGGTATTTCCCTTCCCTTATAGGATTTTAAACTGGGCTTTCTTACTGTGACTGGCTTCCTTCATGGTCATTCGAGGCTTCCTCCACATTGCAGGTAAGAATCGCAATAAAAAACATAGTTTGTTTTTTTTTTCTTTTGAAGACCTCAAAATCAATGCTAACCTGAATTTGATCCTTCTGCTTATGTAATTGGAAGGTAAGACGAGGTCCCAATAGAGATAAGGGTCTACTCTATTTTCGGTAACCATTAATCTAACCTGCGAGTACTACCTTCACGGTTTTAAGGGAACAGGGGGGAACACGATCTGCCAAGGAGATATGAGAAAGAGGTCTCCATGATTTACCTCTGATATTGTTCTTACTCGGAAATGTTTTGTTGCAAAAGAGGTTGCAACCCACCACTATGAAATTTTTAATTAAACTTACGGCCTTAGCAGGTTCTAGTAATTTTTGCATACTTTTCAGTTACATGACAGATTTTCATTTAAACTTGAAGCACCCTGATCCGTCGCCTTTACCTTTTTGTCTGGTTTAAAATGTAAATCCAAAATCCTCAAGGTCAAGGTGGACAGTTGTTATCCCTTATAAAAGTTTGATTCTCTTAATTAAAACGATATTATTCACTATCTGAATGTGATCACTGTCTATTATGATTTATATTCAGCATATCTTCTAGTCTTGATGTCTGTGTGCAAGGAAAAGCTTAGTCTACTACAAGTTAAACTTAGGGAAAAACAGTGGAGTAATTCTGGTAGTTAACAGACGTGCGTTGATTTTGGTTTCTACAATACTCAATTATTTTCACTTTCTATCTCATTTTTCACTCAAGAAAGCTTGAAACGTAATCTTAGTTGAGTAACCTCATAGTCTGTGGAATGTGTTGATCCTAGTAATAGGTATTAAACCCTGTAAATGTAATTTAGCAAGTATTTTCTTGGTTAATCATAAAATTGCACAGAAAGTAAACTGTAAAATAATAAAAGAATTACTTTAGTGGTTTTACCTAGTACTCCGATTTTATGGCTCTGGAAAGAATAGATGGGGTAACCGGATGAAAGACCCGCTACCCTTTAAGAATTTTTCCTTCATTATTTAGCTTAAATAATTAAATTATTAGGTATCCGCGTAGCCTCTGGGTTAATCCTCAGTCACCACAACACAAGGAGTTAAAGGCTTGACCATGTGTCAAGAGTGGGAACCGTTAGTTTATTTCATTACTTATGTCAATAATCATTGTATTTGATACTTTTACCGCTAAACTTGTTCCTGGGGAAAATCTAAGCCAAAACTGAATATTATCTTTAAGAAAGGTTTAGAAAGACTAAATGTTCAAAATTTTTATCTAGGTTGTAGTTGACTAGCCCCAAAATGGAGGAAGCATACAAAAGTTGATTTGCTTCGGCAATTTAACCCATTAACAATTAAAAGTAAATCTGGGCTCTCAACCATAAATTTGTTGCTATGATTCGTGTTGGACACTAGGCACGACCTTATCGGTTAAAGGACACAAAATACCATTGTAATTATGCTAATAATTTTAAATACTCCTCAAATTTTATTTTAAATTAAAACCTTCCGAATTCCAAAGGCACGGTTTCTTTTCGATTTACTGTCTCTGTTAACTCTTGCAGAAATAGCTTACTGTGCAATAATTCCATAATTGTGACCTACAAATATTGCCTTCCAGTAAGGTATTCACCTAGAAATACTATTTTATAACGGTATAAGGAAAAAACTCTAGTTTTCATAAGTACAAATATTCATCAATAAAAATTGGATCATTAGTTCGTATGAGTATGGCATTTTAACTATTGTGCTTTGTTTCAAATCTTCCATTAAAAATACCTAGCACAAAAATGGTATAAGTTAATAGAGAATTCTACTAATATTATCTTCTAAACTTCTATTACAGTCTTGAACAATAGGCTGAATAATATTGTATAGTATAGCATACATCGTCTACGCTTGATTATTCAGCTAAATTACCTGTGTTGTCCAATGGAGGTTTTGAAATACAGAACTCTATGAATTAAGTACATTATATGTAACATCATTTATAATAGATAAAAACTCATATATATAAAATAAAAATAAAAAACCTGTGTAGTCTGATGCCCGGAATACAGTAGGAACAGCCACGTTCCTCCCAACCATAGATTAGGTTCAGATCTACTGCTTCCTAATCACCCCCAAGCTAAACCATGGATGCCAACAGTAGGGAAGGTTAACCACATCTTTAGATATCAGATATTTTCACACAGCCTTTCCTAACACAGTGTTCTCACACAGCAAGAGTCTCTATTCTTAGCATATTAAGCAGTGTCCTATCCCTCGCAAATGCTTTCCTTTTTATATATTTCTGCCTAGGTCTTTTCATTAGCATCCAATTTCTCATGGAATTTTTGGAGTTAACCAAATCCCTGGTTTTAAGGGTTTATGGCACATGTTTCAACTTCCTTGAAGTTAACCCTTACTTGTCCCTTACTGTTTCATGCATGATATCCTCATTTAACCTGGTTGTTCCACTTTATTCTAATCAAACTTTAAATCATAAGGTTTATTACATCAGTCCTTCTAGGACTTCTTGGCATATTTTCCATCAGCTAACTTTATTAAACAATAAAATAAATAAAAACTCTTAATTAAATGTTTGCATTTTGGGGGATGTTGTATGTATGAATATAGTAAATACATTAAAATCTATTACCTTTCAATTTTCTCCAACACCTATCTGTTAGCCGAAAATACGTCTCTAACCTATCACTCAAGTTACTAATATTTTTAACCTATATCTATCGTTAATTTTAAGTTGAACGGTTAGGTGAATGCATGGAATGATGACAGAAAAGTAAAAGCATGCAATTATGATATGCAAATTTTTTCACTTTACCATTCAAAGCATGTCTACTTACGGGAAGGAGAGAGTATTTTCTTTTTCAATTTCGTCTCAAAACCAAACTTTCCCAAACAGTCTAACTAAAGAAATTTTCTAAGAATACACACAAGAAACACACTTCTAATATGATCTTTGAAAGCAAGAAAATGAGGCAAGATCTCTTTTCCTAAAAAGAAAGACAAAAATACTCAAAGGCCCACTAAGTACTTTTTCATTTTTTCTTCAAAAAATGGAAAGATCTAACTTAAAAATTTGATATTTTTTCTTTTGAAGAGACAAGAGTGTAAAAATAAAGAAGAATATGGAGATCTGAAAGCTTATGAGGCTAGTCAGAGATCTGATAATTCATCTTTAAGCAAAATTATGATCAAATCTCAACAACAACAAAAAACAAATTTTAAAGCAAAAAAAGTCTTTCATAAACTTAACGAAGAATGAAATCTAAAACCAAAAAGCAAGTCTTCCTTTTCAGTTTGATCATGCAGCAAAAAGAGATCTAACTGAACTACACTTCCAAGCACTCCTTTCGAAAATGAAAATGTCATGTTCCCATTTTGACAGCACCATGAAGCAGACCGAACCCCTTGGATCCTAGTGATAGATTGAATTAAATAATTAATGAGGGGTTAAGATGAGGCAATTAATTAATTAGGAGTGTGAATTTAAATTTATCCATAGTTTCTACCCACTTGGAATAAATAATTATGGAGCATTTAATATTATTGGTGCAATTAATATTTTTATTTGTTATGCTAAATAAATGGAGAAATTGGCCCACCAATTGAAATTAGTGGATAAGGTTGGAGGAAGTACTTGGAGTAGAAGTCAAGTAAGCACTAGAGTCCAAAAATTATTCCAAAAAAGAGAAAAGAGGAATATTTCAGGAAAAGCAGCATAAACCCAAAAAGCAGGATAAAACAGGAAAAGCAGGAAAGTTTAGAAAAGAAGGAAAGTCAAAAAAAAAGGAAAGCCAAAGCAAAGCAAAGCAATGAAATTATGTCCACTCATGGGTGACCTTTTCTCACGGGTTACCAATCCAATTAACTTGCTCAACAGGTCAACATTAATTCTATAATTGAATTATTCCAACTTCCTTTCACATCCTTGCTAGTTTGAGAAATTTTGTGAATGCATTTGTGCATTTGAGAATTGGGAGATGTGCCCCTGGTCAAGCATGGGAGATGTGCCCAAGATTTATGTGAGAGGATAATGGAATTCAGCCATTGTCATTGATTTTATTTGCAGGTCCTGTATCTTATCAATTCAAATTTTAAGATCAGAAAAATCATCATCCAGTTCAGAGATCAAATCCTCCCTCCTTCCTCGTTTCTCTGTCAATCTGTTCTATGGAATTCTAGCAATTTTGGAGCTATATAATGGATATTTCGACATATGTATGATCTGATATGTATATTTATGTCTAATTTACTTTTCAATATCATATTCATACCAGCTTCAAGTAATTCCTAAATTTTGTGAGATTTAGAGATCGAAATTATTGGGTTTCCTAGCACCAGAGTCATAATTTTGGAGTTGTGATATGAGAGGTGAATTATGTGAATATTTTGAGAATTATTTAGACCCTAATGGATATAATACAGTATTATTTATAGTATCTACAAGTTTCATAACATTCCGATATGTTTTGATTGAGTTGTGTATCAATCGTTTACACCCTACCTAGAATTCATGGTTAAAATGACTAGTTTTCCAATTCGAAGCATTTTGTGCACCTAAACAAGTCTCTTTGTTTTAATTTATATTCTGAATATTATTTAACACCATAATTATGAAATTCCATGTTTAAAATCGAATCCCAGTACCTCTCCTCTTGCATTTGGAAAGCGTTGAATCTTGACTAGTTGCACAATTCTGGTAACTAGGTTTCATAGTTCCACCCTTAATTTGCCCTGTGACTTTCCATAATTGTTTAAAACCTGAATATACATTTATATACATGTCTAATAACTTTATTACCAATCCAAATCAGTTCTCCAAATCCTCTGGTTGTGGATACGAGAAAAGTGCTTCCTAGTTTCACGGTTAGGTGACCCAGCAGCATGGAAGTAGGTTTCCGCAGAGCGGACTCTGAAACCTCAATGGTCCCTGATCTAAAAGTGTTAGGGAAGACACTCCATCATTATTATTCTTTTATTTATTTCTTCTCTCTTCCCATTGCCCTGTGACCAAAAGTATCAGTCATTTTCCCTTATCTGCTTAGCTTCCAAAAGTCGATTGGTTGTTTGCAAGTTTTATTTTAAAACATTAAGATATTTTGCAGAAAGTTAATATTCTAATATGAATGTCATATCAGGGATATTACAGTGGTATCAAATCAAGTTACTCCACTCATGTGTAAATAAGGCTCTCTATTGACTAATTTTGTATATCACCAATTCAAGTAACAACCATGAGGGTTGTGTCAGTAGTTGAAGATTATTACTTTGATCAGTTTGTTGAAGAAGAAGAGTTGATCTATGTTAATGATGGGTTGTTGTTGGAGTAGGGTCCCGCAGCTACAGAAAAAGCTGCTAGTTTAGCGGAGAGATAAGTTTTGGCAGAAAGAAGATAAGATAGAGCTACGACGTCGTAGCACGTTTCCAGCTGCAGAGCAAAGCCGGAAAGCCTGACTTTTAAGATAGAAAAGTCAAGAAAGGCAACGGTACCTGAGCAGCCGAGAAGAGAGAGCTCACCCACTGCATTGAAGGTAGCGGTGGAAGACAGGAGGGCTCAGCGACCCTCATAAAGGGGAAGGAGCAACGAGGCTGAAGCATTGAAGATGAAGGACAGAAAAGTGAAGCGGTGCACAGTACCCATGATCAGTGCCGGGAAGCATGGAAGACTGCAGAGAGCTATGGTGTGAGGAAAAGCGGCTACCTCAAGTACAGATATGGCTGACTGTCACTAATTAGGGTTTGGGTTACTATTGGGACAGGCCCACAGTGTTGTAATGGCAAGACCTTCGGGATGCCTATAAAAGGATATAGTTTGTATTGTAAAAGGGTTGTTGACGATTTTTGGGCACTTGGACTGTTAGCTAGTCATTATGTTGGGTTGTTCAATAGTTAGTCATTTTGTATATTATTAAACTGTTGTAAATTCCAGCTCTGGTTCTGTTATTAGCGGTAGCAATGTTACTATAACCGGTAGCTGGCTCATAGAGCATGCATGTAACGATCCACAGGGATCGATAGAGAGGGAAGAGTATATTGTAGGAGAGCAATATAGAGAAGAAAAGAGATCTAAGAGAGAGGATCTTGAGCTGCATATGTGGTGCAGCAGAACTGTGTTCTACCTTCCCCTGAGCTATAATAGAGAAACACAGTTCTGTGGACGTAACTTCCATCCTGGAGGTGAACCACGTTAAAATCGTGTGTTATGAGATTGGACTATGTGTTATGTTTACTTATGCATTTATCGGTTATTTCATGGACTTTTTTTACAGTTTAATGAATGAATGGGTTAATCAGTTCATAAGTAATATAGAAGGATAAACGTAAGTCGAAGTCTTTGGCATGTTGTATATGGTTCATTTATGCTTTGCATGAAACTGTCACTAGTTGCAGTATCGAATAGCTTTTAATGTTAAGTCTTGCACGTCTACACGAGCAACGCGAAGTGTGCTAAACCACGGAGATAGGGTATCATAGAGAGGTGATACTGCATCGGCAGAGGAGCTGCGGTGTGTGATACCGCAGGTTGAGGGCTTAGCGTTGGGCAGGAGCTGCATGTCGCACGGTGCGCGGCGATGCGGTAAGGCTGGAGATATCGCGAGTCAGGGAAAGTATGCGACACAAAAAAGGACCGCACGAGGGTATAAAGGAATATCCCATGGCTAGAAGAGTTGCGAGATGAGGAGATCGCATGATGCGAGCTGAAGGTCACGCGACGCGCAGAGAAAGAGACCTCACAGCTAGAAGAGTTGCGAGTCGCAAGTAGGATTGCAGCAGAACCTGGTCCAAGACACTTGATTCCTTGGCCAACCCATTAGAATCACTTCGGGTGAGACTTCAGGCCGCATTGCGGTCTGTCGCCGAAAGGGCCAGTGAGCTAGGGGTGTTGTTGGTTGATTATAGTAAACCCGGGTCTACTCATAGCAGCCAACAAATGGTTCTGTTGCCGGTTTTGAACAACTGAGCACTAATGTTCTGTTGGCATCCTACTAGAGAAGAGTTTCACCAGTGGATGGATTCAAACTTAAGGGAGTTTTCCAAGAAAGAAAATCGGAGCCCTCAATTGAGCACAGAGGACTGGTTACAAAAGCACATTGCTTCAAATATACACGCGATATTTTTTGCAACCTATGGAAACGAGCTCTATGACTGGTTATCAAAGTTGATAGATAGGGACATATTCAAAAAGAAAAGAAACATTGTCTGGACACTGGAGCTGATTCAGACCATACAGAGCCTTGACAATCCCCTTACGAGAGCAGTGGACTTTTGGCTTGCGAGTGTGCTAGGAGGCTTTGTTACATAATTTGCAGTTGACCAGAGAAAAATCTTCAGCGAGGCTGAGCGGTACTTCTTCAAAGGATATCGTGGTAAGTACCTAAAATCTGTAAACTTGTCCATTAAGATGCTGCTATATGAAAAAGGAGTAATGGACATGATTTCAGATGAATAGGTAAAGATAGTAATGTCACAAGAGTTTGAAAGTGATCTTGATGACATTGGACGAACACATAGTGGCAAGAAATATAAAGTAGCTTTCAGCTCTCCTGTATTTGAAGACAGTTCAGACAATATTAGGCAACCGAGTCCTAGTACCACAGAAGAACCAGAGGGGGGTATCCCTTACCATCCCTATACCCCACAAAAATAGACCGGGACTTAGAGTAATCCCGTAGGTACTCCATCCAGTAGCTCACAGACATTACCTACTACTGCTACTTCGCCTTCACTTACACCGCCGGGTGGTAGTAATCCAGTCAATCAGAACCCACCGCAGAGAAATAGAATGGGAGATGATATGAAGCTACCTACCTTTAAGAATATAGGAGCAGAATACCTGGAACATCATTGGTTCCTATGCGAAGCCATGTGGACCATTAAAACAATCAACGACGATAACCTTAAACTTGTACAGTTGGTCACCACGCTCAGAGATCGAGCTTTAACATGGTACATAAAGTATACCACAGTACCCAAGACACTTGGCCAGGTCAAGAACGCCATGATTAAAGAGTTTAAGAAACCTAAGTCTGAGTCTCAGTGTATAACAGAGCTCAAGGATATTAAACAGCTACCATCAGAGTCAGTATGGGACTTTGACCAGAAATTAAAATCTCTTATAGACCAAGTAAGCTTTGAGTTTGCACCAGAGCAGCATAAGGAATGGTTTATTGCAGCGCTGCTCCCTCACATCAGATTGCCACTAATGCAGCAGAAACTCCAGACGCAGGATGACGCGTTGGAGATGGCGATAAAGCTAGAAGCTTCACCTTTAGCTGAAACCAGCGCAGGCATGACAACTCTATAGAACCAGTTGGCCAACCTAATGTTACAGATACATGAACTTAAGAAAGGAAAAGAGGTTATGCAAGACATATGGTGCTTACAATGTAGAGCACAGGGTCATACCAAAGACAATTGTCCAATATTTGCAGAATATTTAGCGTCAGGGGCTCCTAACCCCTTACCACGAATGCAAGGGCCATGGTGTGAAATATGCAAGACACACGGACATCAACCTCAGCAACGCCCTTTGCTTCAGAAGTATGTACAGACACCTAAGAACCTATACTGTGTCTTCTGCAAGTCTGTCAGACATGATGAACAGGAGTGCCGAGCCTATGACCTCATGTTAGATAGAAAACATGACGTGTACAGAGTCTAATCAGAAACACAGGGTCCAGCAGTAGCACCACAGCCTGATCCAGCTTACGGTGGACGTGGAGGAGGATTCAGAGGACGAGGCCATGGAGGAGGCTTTGCAAGAGGAGAAGGCTTCGACAGAGGAGAAGGTTTTGGTCGTGGTCGCAGACCAATCACTTGTTATAACTGTGGAGTTGTAGGACACTGTGCTAGGGACTGTCAGAGCCCCACTGCCACTTGTAACTAATGCAAATCTTATGATCATACTATAGAGGAGTGTCCTATCTTGATAGCTAAGATCAAAGACCCTAAACCAGCAGTACACCAGAACTTCCAGCTTATTTTTGCTGAGCCGGATGGACCAGAACCAAAAGTTAACATTGTGACTCGTAGCAGTGCTTCCACCAATGGGACATCGTAGGATATTGAAAAGAAAACAAGTCAGTAGTGGGTACGCAGAGCTCCTATTAAAGCAACATCGTTCGACCTGTAGAAGAATAAAGAGACATTTCACGAAGCCAAGGCTTCCTTTTATGAACCTGCACCATCAGGGTCGCAGGTACCATCGTCTAGGGGCGTACCGCAGCAAGCACCTTGTGGCAATAGCCCTGGACAGATACTGCAGGCTACCACATCAGGAAGATGCGACAAGGATGATTTGACAGGAAGTGTACAATCCTTCCTGCACAGTTGCTTGAAACTCCTGAGAAATGAAAAAGATATCGGCGAGATACAGCGCATCATAGATCAGTGTCAGCAACCTTCTCTCTCGGGCAGTGCACACCACGTTGTCCATAATATTACAGGACATACAAGGACCGGAAGAGAGATGAAGTTCACAGCACAAATTGGAGAGTTTGAAATGGATGAGGTTGTCTTAGATCTAGGATCAGAGGTGAATGTTCTGACTAAGCAGACATGGGAACAGATGGGTAGTCCTCAGTTAGTCAGATCCCTTATCCACCTGAGATTAGCCAACCAGAAGCGAGTATCACCATTGGTTCGACTACAGCAGGTGCCAGTTGACATTAATGGAGTTCGCACTTTTGCGGACTTTGAGGTTATAGAAATCATTGGTGATAGTCGACCGTATCCAGCATTATTAAGTATCGATTGGGTGATTGGTAGCAAGGCTGTCATCGACCTAAAAAGAAGACAAATGACCTTTGAGGATGCGCAGATCCGGGTCATCGCGCCGTTGGATCCTCACCAGGGTCCTAGATACATCAAACCTATCCGAGCAGAGGAGGAGGCACATAACATAGATAGTCTCTACCAGATGACTGTGAACCAGAACGACTACATCAATCCAACCGCAGAAGGGAACATTAGTTGGCAATGCGACAGCTCATGCGCATCGGATTCCAACGTTGGTCTAGAGAACTCGCAGAACAGACTTTACGAAGTCTCAGCGTGCAGATGTGCCTTTGTGAGTAAGTCACTATGATGGATTGGCGCAGAATTCACTGAGATTCCATCATATCATGGTCTGACAGATATTCAGGACTTCTTTGAGCAGTTTGAGCAATAGATTCCTTATGAGCAGAGGATCGTAGCTATGGACCTTGCAGTACGAGCCACACCTGCAAGATGGTGGTGTGCGCATAAAGAGAATATCGCATCATTGGATGACATAAAAAAATTGATGGAGATTCAATTTTCTGATGACAGAGAGTATGTCCAGCAGAAGTACACAGGAGAAACTGATCCCAGGACACACATTCAGGCATGTGAACAGAACTGGTCGCACATTCCTGAGGATGAATGGGTTCACAGATTCATTCACACATTGGAAACAGTTCCAAGGAACTGGTACACAGAGACCGAGTTGCGCAAGGGGACAACCACATGGTCACTCATGACAGACAATTTCCTACTCACCTTCATGTTTGAATCAAAACATCCAAGTGTTGCTCAGGCCCTAGACATAATCAAGATCAAGATATTTGAAGACTGTACCATCTCAGTGCAGGCTCAACCTGAGTGGGTCGTCCAGTTGCAAGCCGCGCTTGAGTGCTATAATTTCACAGTAAATCTAGACAATGAAGATGCGGATGAGGATGAGGATCCTCACAACACCAACATTCCGGAGTCAGAAGGGACTCGCGAGGTTGGGGGACCACAGTTAGAAATTCCAGCAATCACTGAGCCCATCAATACTAAAAAGATCAATATTGGCACAGACGCAGAACCTAAGTTTGCCTCTATTGGAGACTATTGGAACGATGAAACAGTCGGACAGATTGCAGATCTGCTACATGACTATCAGGAACTATTTCCCACCAAGTTCATAGAGATGAAGGGAATAGTTGGATACCTGGGAGTTATGAGGATACCATTGAAGGAGGATGCTAGACCAGTCAAGCAGCGTCCATATAGATTGAATCTGCACTACAAAGAAAAAGTAAAGGACGAAATCGATAAGATGCTAGCAGCAGGCATCATTGAGCTAGTAGAAGAAAGCGAATGGGTTAGCCCCATGGTCGTACAAGAAAACAAAACAAAAGGAGACATCAGGATCTGTGTCGATCTGTGCAAGCTCAACGATGCATCACTTCACGATCCATTTTCGACACTGTTCACTAATGAGGTATTAGACAACGTGGGAGGACAGGAGGTCTACTCCTTCACTGATGGCTTTTCAGGCTACCATCAGATCATAATACATCCAGAAGATCGATCCAAGACCACCTTTGCAACAGAATGGGGCTCGTTCTAGTATACGGTAATGCCCTTTGGTCTTAAGAATCCACCAGCTATATTTTCTAGAGTAGTAGTTGTTGTATTTAAAGAATACATCCATAAGTTCTTAGAAGTATATTTTGATGATTGGACTGTATTTGGATTTGTTGACAAGCACGTAGGAGATCTAAGATTGATGTTAGAGAAATGTAGGCAGTACTTGATTTCTCTAAACTTGAAGAAATGTATATTTTGTGCACCATTTGGTATTTTGTTGGGTCATATTGTTTGCAGACAAGGCTTGATGGTATATCCCACAAAGATCGCTATCATTGTAAATCTCCTAGCACCCAACTAAGTCAAGCAACTGAGGACAGTACTTGGTCATACCGGGTACTACAGAAAGTTCATCAAGGGCTACGCAAAGATTACAGCGCCGATGGAGAAATTGCTAAAGAAAGATGTAAAATTCCTATGGAATGAGGAATGTCAGCAGATTCTAGACACACTTAAGGAGAATATGGTTGCAGCACCCATCCTGGTATTTCCTGACTTGACTAAGCCATTTCATGTACATTTGGATGCGTCTGGCATAGCACTAGGGGTTGTTCTCACTCAACCAGGAGAAGGAGATATTGACCATCCCATCGCATATTCCAGCAGAAATCTATCGACAGCAGAAAAGAACTACACCACAACAGAAAGAGAAGGCCTAGCTATGGTGTACGCGCTGCAGAAGTTCAAGCACTACCTGTTGGGTGCCCCGTTTAAAATGTTTACTGACCATTCCACGTTAAAGTATCTGGTCAATAAGCCAGTGTTAGGGGGGAGAATCTGCAGATGGTTACTCCTCTTTCAGGAGTATGATTTCAAAATCATTGTGAAACCAAGAAGACTGAATGCCGGACCTGATCATCTATTGTGAATAGACTCAGGAGAAGAGCCAAGTAACCTAGATGACAATCTGTCAGATGTGTCGTTGTTTTCAATCCAGATCACAGATGAGTACTATGCCGATATTATTCAATTCCTCACTACAGGAGCAGCACCTGATGAGTTTACTAAGCAGCAAAAGAAGCAGTTGGTTGTTAAAGCAGCAGACTTCACCCTCATCGTCGAACACCTATACAAGTTAGGTCCGGATGAAGTTCTGCGCAGATGTGTGATGCCGCATGAAAAAGACACTATTATTAGAGAGGCACATTCAGGAACCGCAGGAGGTCATTTCACAGGAAAGCCGACTGCACAAAAAATCCTGGAAGCATGGTGGCCTACATTGCATAAAGACACCAAGGACTTTTACAGATGCTGCGATATCTGCCAAAGGGTAGGAAAACCCTTGCGACGCAATGAAATGTCGCTGCGACCGCAGGTCATGCTGCACGCATTCGACAAATGGGCTATAGATTTTGTGGGTCCTATAAACCCACCAGGAAAGCGAACTGGTGCGAGATATATTATCACGGGAACAGAGTACCTCACCAGATGGGCAGAGGCCAAAGCAGTAATAAATTGCAACGCTGCTACAGCCGCACAGTTCCTTTTTGAAAACATCATCAATAGATTTGGATGCCCAGTAATTTTGATGAGTGATCAAGGCACCCATTTCTTGAACAGCACCATTGAGGCATTGACAGAAGAATTCCAGATTCAGCACCATAAGAGCACTCCCTACCACCCACAGGCCAATGGTACGATGGAGGCCTTTAATAAGATTTTAGAAAATGCTCTTACTAAGATCTGCAATAGCCAAAGGAACGATTGGGACCTCAAAGTTAACGTTGTATTATGGGCATACAGGAAAACATGCAAGAAACTTACGGGACACACACCTTTCAGCTTGGTGTATGGACAGGAGGTTGTTCTGCCTATGGAGTATATTCTTCCCAGTTTAAGAATCACTCAGATTACCAGGATGACTGATATAGACACAGTGGAGGAAAGGCTAGCACAGTTGCTGGCCTTAGAAGAAGATAGATTCATCGTCGGATTCCACCAGAAAATGCAGAAGGCACGAGAAAAATCTTGGCACAACAGACACATTAAGAATAAGACTTTCCAGATCAGAGACCTAGTGCTCCTCTATGACAGCAAATTCATTAAGTTTCCAAGAAAGTTCAAGATGCATTGGCTGGGACCATATCAGATACAACAAGTCATAGAGGGGGGTCCCGTTCAGCTCAGCCAGCTGAATGGGGAGCTTCTTTCCACATGGATTAATGGCAGTAGGCTTAAGCTCTATAGTGATAGCCACCCCGCCACTCAGCCCTAGCTTAGCCAATTTATGGTGGTGCAGATGTCCAGTGTAGTTGAAAGGAGGCATCGCACCGGGAACCAGTCTACACCGGCAAGTATTATTATAAGTATGAGGAATCGCATCAAGTCGTTTCAAAAAAACAATAGTATTGTTTTACACAGGTGATGCGGAATCACATCACGGAAGTGCGATGTTTCCCCGTGCCACATACCCAGTTTTGCAACCGAAAAAGGGTCAGTCAAGTCAGCATCTGACAGGTAGTTAATGAGGTAATGACCGGTATATCTTACCATAGATTTGGTAGTAGTATAATAAATTCTTCTAGATTCGGCAAATCTCCGACGAGACCGGCGCCTGTACACACACGTTTTGAGGAAATTCGATCGAATTTCCTCATTTATTAAGGATCAGATGACGGGTGTGGTCTCGTCCAGGCATTTATTACGACCAACGGGGTCAATCTAGATGACCGTTGCATCCGGGATTATCATATTGGGTATAAAAGCAGAAAGTATTCAATTGGGACGGTTATGTTTGCAAAAAAACCGAGAGCTATAAGAGTAAGTTGTTAAGAATCCCCTGTGAAGAGCTAAATTTGTTACAGAAGTGCTGTGATTTTCAGAAGTTGCAGCCATTGCACATCTGTAGTTTTGTACTGAGAAGGTTCTATTCGGGGACAAACCTTTAGAAGACATGCCGAGACACTTTGACCCTAGTGGCCGTAGGTCTGCTGTGACGACGCCACCCAGGGTTGTGAAATTAAGTACATCACAGATCAGACAGCCACCGAGGATGAAGAGTCAAGCGCCAGAAGTAGAAGTTGTCACCAAAGTCTCTGCTAAGGAGAAGAAGAGTGCTGAGCCGACCACTGAAGATAAGAAAGCAAAGCGGAAGAATGATGAGAAGAAATCTCCCGCCAGGCGAAAAGTAAAAATGAGAAAAAGAAAGCACCGAGAGAAGGTCGCCGACCTATCTGATCAGCTAAGAGAAGTACAAAAGATTGCGAAGGAAATGCAACAAAAATCTGACGATCAGAGACAGTATGTGTACCGGGAGCGCCTCGAAGAGAAGAGAAGTGGAAGAGGACAGCAAACCCAACAGACGGTAGAGTTCCAGCAGGCAGCAAAAGGCTTGTTCTCGGAGCGAAATTCAGGGTTTGTATCTCTTTCATATTGAGCGCTCCAGACTGAATGAAATGTTTGAGAAGGTTGGAAGATACATATTTTCCTTGTGATAAAAGTTCTAACCCAGCTAAGGAGGAAAGGATATCTGTGGACGACTTTTCAAACACTAAGAAGATTCTTAAAAAGGTTTCAGGAGCGACGAGAGCGAGACCATGACTGCGGGCAGGAAAGATAGGAGAGCCCAGCGAACCAAGTTACATAAACTAGGAAGAGTGTGTCGAGGTGATGCAAAAGGAAGTCGCAGGACTTCGAAATAGGTTGCAGAGGACTTCGCAGGAAGCCAAAGCAAATATATAGCAGGAGAAGCCCGCTGATAGTGGCTCGGGGACAAGCCACAAGTAAGTGTTAGGGGACTGTTGGAGTAGGGTCCCGCAGCTACAGAAAAAGCTGCTAGTTTAGCGGAGAGATAAGTTTTGGCGGAAAGAAGATAAGATAGAGCTACAACGTCGTAGCACGTTTCCAGCTGCAGAGAAGAGCCGGAAACCATGACTTTTAATATAGAAAAGTCAAGAAAGGCAACGGTACCTGAGCTGTCGAGAAGAGAGAGCTCACCCACTGCATTGAAGGCAGCGGCAGAAGACAGGAGGGCTCAACGACCCTCATAAAGGATAAGGAGCAATGAGGCTGAAGCATTGAAGACGAAGGACAGAAAAGTGAAGCGGTGCACAGTACCCATGATCAGTGCCGGGAAGCATGGAAGACTACAGAGAGCTGTGGTGTGACGGAAAGCGGCTACCTCAAGTACAGATATGGCCAACTGTCACTAATTAGGGTTTGGGTTACTGTTGGGATAGGCCCACAGTGTTGTAATGGAAAGACCTTCGGGCTGCCTATAAAAGGATATAGTTTGTATTGTAAAAGGGTTGTTGACGATTTTTGGGCACTTAGACTGTTAGCTAGTCATTCTATTGGGTTGTTCAGTAGTTAGTCATTTTGTAGATTATTAGACTGTTGTAAAGTCCAACTCTGGTTCTGTTATTAGCGGTAGCAATCTTACTGTAACCAGTAGCTGGCTCATAGAGCATGCATGTAACGATCCGCAGGGATCGATAGAGAGGGAAGAGTATATTGTAGGAGAGCAATATAGAGAAGAAAAGAGATCCAAGAGAGAGGATCTTGAGCTGCATATGTGGTGCAGCAGAACTGTGTTCTACCTTCCCCTGAGCTATAATAGAGAAACACAGTTCTGTGGACGTAACTTCCATCCTGGAGGTGAACCACATTAAAATCACGTGTTATGAGATTGGACTATGTGTTATGTTTGCTTATGCATTTATCGGTTATTTCATGGAATTTGTTTACATTTTAATGAATGAATGGGTTAATCAGTTCACAAGTAATATAGAAGGATAAACGTAAGTTGAAGTCTTTGGCATGTTGTATATGGTTCATTTATGCTTTGCATGAAACTGTCACTAGCTGCAGTATCGAATAGCTTTGTATGTTAAGTCTTGCACGTCGACATGAGCAATGCTAAATGCGCTAAATCGTGGAGGTAGGGTATCATAGAGAGGTGATACCGCACCGGCAGAGGAGATGCGGTGCGTGATATCACAGGTTGAGGGCTTAGCGTTGGGCAGGAGCTGCGTGTTGCACGGTATACGGCGATGCGGTAAGGCTAGAGATATCGTGAGTCAGGGAAAGTGTGCGATGCAGAAAAGGACCACACGAGGGTATAAAGGAATATCCCGTGGCTACAAGAGTTGCGAGACGAGGAGATCGCGTGACATGATCCGAAGGTCGCGCGACGCACAGAGAAAGAGACCTCACAGCTAGAAGAGCTGCGAGTCGCAAGTAGGATTGCAGCAGAACCTGGTCCAAGACACTTGAGTCCTTGGCCAACCCATTAGAATCACTTCGGGTGAGACTTCAGGCCGCATTGCGGTCTGTCACCGAAAGGGCCAGTGAGCTAGGGGTGTTGTTGGTTGATTATAGTAAACCCGGGTCTGCCCATAGCAGCCAACAGTTGTAAATGTAAATATACAAGGAATGTTACTTTTATTACCATATGGAGTATTAAGAAATAAATGTGGAACTATCGATGGCTAATCCTAAGATGGATTTAGCAAAGATGATAGATGCAGCTGAAAACTTGCCCCACCACTAAAAAGAGTATCTTTTCTTGGGGGAAATGATTTGTAAATCCATTCCTTTCAAAGATTATTTTTGTTACAGATTTGGATTTGAGCCCAAGAATGTAGATGATTATTCTTTCAATAGCAGCAAATCATCCATAGATGAACCAAGTTGTTCCAACTATGTGAGTAAGGAAGAAGAAAGAGAAGCCAAAAATGAAGATGTAGCAAAGAAATATGTTAGTCCAAGCATTATGAGATTTTTTGGGTGTTCTCCTAGCAGATCTTACAAAAGTGGCAACATGAGTACTATTCCAGAGAGTAAAGTTTCATCAACGTGCTTGGAGAAGCAATATCCACTGACAAAACTTCCTTTGAAGGAGAAGGTCATGAACCTTACAGAGAAAGAAACATGTAGTGCTTCTAATGGAAGTATTGATGAGGAAAAAGAAGAAGGGCATGTTGGTATAAATATTTTGGATAGGAAATATGAAGAGGAGGATGAGGGCCCAAACCCATTCTCAAACATGGAAAAGGGACATGATTCACTTAGTTCTTCAAGTGATTAAGGAAAAGAAAATATCCATGAGGTGAAGTGCAAATCGCCACAAGGTTGTTGCCTAAGAGGAGAAGTTGAAGAGGAATGCACTTTAATATTCTTGGTGGGTGATATCCAGATCAATGCTCAATATGCGGGATTATGTATGGTTGAAGATACATCTTTTGTATGAGAACCAAAAGATGATTACAAATCAGAGTTAGATTCACCTCAAGAGCCACATAGGAAACAAGAAATCAAGGCCACATCACTAGGGTGTGAAACAGAGAAATGGGTGGGAAAAAATCCATCATAATTACACCACATAAGGAGGAGAACATGACACATGGAAAGTTATTAAGTTATTATTTTTATGTTTCATTGTGTAAACCTGATATGGCCACCACTTCTAGTGAAAATTTTGGAATGGTTGAACCCCCTAGTGATGAGGTTCAGAATTCTAGTGTCAAAAATGAATGCAGTATGAAGGATGAAACTTTGAGAGAATATATTTTTGGTGCACCAAGGATGAATGAGAACTTACATTGCAGCCCAAATTATTTTGTTGAGGACTTAAATGATGAATATATTGCAGCAATAACATATGGATCAGATTTCAAAACCTCGAGTGTACTGCATGAAATTGATCCGATGATGGAAAATGAAGAGGAGGAACATCTACAAGAACCTCATCTTCTTCCAGGGTCATTAAAGATGGATGAACAGAAGATCCAAGAGGCCCTAAAAATTCTCCATGACACTCATGCTTCAGTGTCAAGGATGTGTTGGGAAGGTGCTTTAATGGAAGACCAGTCTTCCTTTGAATCCATGGAGAATATCCAGAAAGCAATGTCCACAATCAAAGGTAATTTCTCACAATTGCTTTCAGATAAAAATGACATGTTTGAGCTTGTTGAGTTATTGCGGGAAGCATCACTGCATGATGAAGAAATAATTTGCATATATGAAGAAGAGAACTACAAGATCAAAGGTGATTTGTTGGCCACCGATGATTCTTTGAGATACACTCAAAGTGCCCTCTTAGAATCACAAATTAAGATACAATTCCAACAAGAGCGGCAATAATTGACTGAATCCTTAATCTTTCCTGAGAGTCATCCTTTTTGGGTAAATGGAATAAAAAAGTCCATGCAGGAACCTCATGAGTGGGTGGACCATGAGGAGCATTATATTCGGTATGTGCTTGAAGAGAGTGTAGAACGGTTTGATGAGAACCAAGAACTTGATTTCTTTCCAAGGAAACTTGAGTTGTTCCTTGATGACAGTCACTCTCCTGTGGAAGAGTGGGATGAGAGCACCCAATTTAAGCCAGCCAATAAGGAAAAATTTGCAGCCATAAGTCTGATTATTGAAGGTTGCAGACATGAAATGAAGGTTCACAGTTCTTTCCCACATGTCCTAGATTCAGCAACACCAATGGGAAATGATGAATAAATTTTTCCGGTTTGTGTCACATGTACAATAGGGGGATCATGATTTGTCCCCATGGGATATAGATCTTATTGCAGAAGAGATGGCTAATTATAGATCATATAAATCAGCAAGCAATCTCTCTTATTCATCCATTGTATGGTTGGATAGAGGAATTTCCAAAGAGGAAAATCTGGAAGGTGTTGTCACCTTTCACACACCTAGGGGGGAACATGGCAGAAATATTCAAGCCACTCAGTCTATCCTTGGTGTTAGAAAATAGAACCACAGAGAAATAACAGATATACAGTTAAAGCAATAAACAAGATGCAAAACACATTAAAGCATTATAGAGAGACACAGATATAATGTGGTTCACCCAAACGATGGGCTACGTCCACAAAGAAATTGCCAGTCCTTTTATTACAGTCTAGAAAGATGAAGGGATACACCCTGCAGCAAAACCGTTGCACTTCCTCTTCATTCTCTCACACTCTCTCTTCCAATACAATACAATACCATACTTAGTCGTTTTACAATGCTTTCTTTTATAGGGGAAATACAATGGGAAAAATATAGGGTTAACCCAATACCATGGGTCTGCGATACTGTTGGCCAACACACATCCCAAAAAAAATTCTCGGGGGCTCCGCCCCTAAACCCCAAGGGAGGGGGAATGAGTGTACAGTACACCTGGGTTACAAACACAACTGAATAATATCTCTAGATATGGAATATTAGGCTCCACAACCAACAATCTCCCACTTGGAGACTGATCACAGCAACTCCACCTCTACTGCAATGTCTGGACTATGCTCTGGACCTTGGACTTAGCAAATTTCTTATTTCCACCTTCATGCTTTAAGGCCAATAGAAACCAAGTACGAACTCAATTTCTCTTTGGTTACTCCCTTTGCCAACATGTCTGCAGGATTCTGGCTAGTATGAATATTTTCCAGTTTTAAAAGTTCTTCATCTAGAACATATCTTATGAAGTGGTACTTGAGTTGTATATGTTTAGTCCTCGAATGAAAGGAATAGTTCTTTGCAATATGAATAGCACTCTGGTTGTCGATGTACAACCTACTACTCTCCTACTTCTTACCCAATTCTTCCATGAACCTCTACAACCATATCATCTCCTTACTAGCCTCTGTAGCAGCAACATACTATGCTTCCATTGTTGAAAGTGCAACAACCTGTTGCAGCTTTGAAATCCAACTTACTGTTATTCCAACCACAGTAAACACATACCCTGTGGTGCTCCTCCTGCTGTATTTATCACCAGCCATATCTGCATCAACATATCCCTGTAGAACAATGTCTGAACCTCCAAAATATAATGCATGTGAAGTGGTACCTCTCAAATACCTGAGAATACACTGTACTGCTTTCCAATGCTCTTTACCTGGATTATTCATATACCTACTCACAACTCCCACTACATGTGCAATATCTGGTCTTGTGCACACCATGGCATACATCAAGCTTCCAACCACTGATGAATAGGGAATCTGGGACATGTAATCTATCTCTTCATGTGTCTCTAGACACATATCCTTGCTTAGTTTGAAATGGCTGGCCAAAGGTGTACTTATTGGTTTTGCATTCTGCATTCTAAACCTATACAACACATTTT
>LPNX010243566.1:0-12067 GCA_001517045.1 Pseudotsuga menziesii | reverse complement strand
TGAACAAATTTTCGGTCGAGACATAGTTCAAATGCTTTGTTGAGTCAGGAGCACAGCAAGGTCGACCGAAAAAGGTAAAAATTACAAACACTTCGACGGCTGAAAACATTGTTGATTTAGTTTCTACACCTCCACCCCCATCTCCAACCCAGATTACACAAGAATAAATTCCACAACTACCCACCATAAGCCCAGTAGACATATGCAAAAATGCTATGCCAAAAACCCTAAAAGAGAGGTTCAACTAGGATGGTTATTTCTAGGCATACATAGAAAAATTACCTGAACTACTCACCTCTGTCCAGAGGATCACCACCAAATGTCCATTGATCAAAGCTAGTGGATCAAGGCAGCTCTTCCCCCAACAACCTGGACAAATACCCCAGAAACCAATATCTGTGGGAATTATAAAATCAACAATTTTGAGGAACCCAGAAAAGACATCTCAAGTTGTCGCAAGTCGAACTTCATCCTTTATCCCTGCCGACATCCCACACCCTCCATTATCCAATGAGCCAGCAAGAGATGTGGAAGAAGAGAACCTTGAAGAAATCAACTACGTAATCGACAACCTATTCTTTGATGANTGCCGACATCCCACACCCTCCATTATCCAATGAGCCAGCAAGAGATGTGGAAGAAGAGAACCTTGAAGAAATCAACTACGTAATCGACAACCTATTCTTTGACGACCCATGGGATTCACCACCACAAGTCAAGAACCCAACACCAACTAACAATATCCCCACTACATCAATTACACCTGACCATTCACCATATCCACCTCCACTTCCTAATCCAAAAATTTTACCAAACCTTCAAACATCTGTACCTGAACCATCTGCACCTGAACCCTCNCCACTACATCAATTACACCTGACCATTCACCATATCCACCTCCACTTCCTAATCCAAAAATTTTACCAAACCTTCAAACATCTGTACCTGAACCATCTGCACCTAAACCCTCTGTATAAAATCCCCAGATACACATCTAGCTACAGATCTCACCCAAGAAATCCAACCAGAATTTCCACCAACCGTTGCAGATCAACAACCAAAAAACCCACCACAAGAAAATCAACTGCAGGAGAGTCTACCCCTTGTAGATGCACAGGTACAATAGCTGGAAGAACAACATAAACACAAGAGGAAAAGAGACAGAATGAAGAAGGAACACCAAAAAGAATCATAGTCAATAATGGTCCACATTAGCTAACTTGGGTCAACCAGTGCAGTCGACACAACAAAGCTAAAATATGGAGAGTTGGGACAACTTTTAGAAAATCTGGCCATTGAAGAAAAAACAAGAATCTATATCAGATGCAAGGAGCTCGATGACATTGAAAATGAACAAGTCAAATTCTTTTCAAAATGCAGGAACTTAGCTCAATCTATAATACCAAGGCTGATGGAAGTTGGAATTGACAAGCCACTAGAAAAAGCATATCAACTGTTTGAGAGTGTGGTGGCGACCCTACAAGTACACATGCAAATACAAAAGAAGAGCAAAAGGAAGAGAAATCAAGATTATTAATGCAACAGTACACAACATTCTTATAATCTTACAAAGTGTTGCAGGACCACATGGAAGAATCTGTCATTACAGAGGAGGTACTTTGGGACTCGCCTACTTATTACGGGTAAGTATTCCAGCAGACCCGATAGGCTCAAGAACATGTTCAAGCCTTGGAAAAGAGAAAAATCATTGAAGAAGCACTTAGAAATACAATACATGATCAAATCATGCTGGAGACAACCAAACTACAGAGACTCGAAAGACAATCACACTAGTGGGTGCAACAAGCACTCCCAAGCTTGGAGAAACACGATACCATTTTCCCATAGATGAAAATATTGCTAGAAATAGCAGAAGAAAAAGACCAATTCATGGGACCTGACATGGAAAGAATAGCAGACCTTTCCATTCAGGAGAAGATGCCAACTTTATTAAGAATTACAACACTGACCATCAACATCTAGAAAGTAATTCAAATTTGGATAGAATTTCAACACCAACTGGCTGTTACAGCAAAAGCAATCGTTGAAGTATGCATACAGAAGCGACCAAACATCTTACTGCATAGCCCATGAAAAATGAACAATAAAACAACTATCTTAGACAATAAATTTTTTTGAGTACCTCCCCTTTTTCTTTGGGATGAATAAAGATTTTGTTCTTGGGGGAGATGTTGGAGGAGCTAGTCGGTGAGCTAACTAAGTCGAATAGCTNAATTTTTTTGAGTACCTCCCCTTTTTCTTTGGGATGAATAAAGATTTTGTTCTTGGGGGAGATGTTGGAGGAGCTAGTCGGTGAGCTAACTAAGTCGAATAGCCGACTAATTAGAGATTAGGTCAGCTGTAGAAGGTCATGTCGGTTGACCAAACTGATAGGTATTTATATGTAACTATCTGTAAATCATATATATTAGGTTGTTGAGCTAGATGAAAACTTGGTTCAGTTCTTTGTTTGTATGGACCCTCTAGATATAATATAATATGNAGGTATTTATATGTAACTATCTGTAAATCATATATATTAGGTTGTTGAGCTAGATGAAAACTTGGTTCAGTTCTTTGTTTGTATGGACCCTCTAGATATAATATAATCTGTTATTCTACATCTATGTTCTTGTCTCTTGTATCTGTTATTTCTATATGCTTAAATGTGTATTATTGGTAACCCTCTGTGATATATGAGATTACAACAGTATGTTGCGATGGACAAGTAGATAGCTGATGTACTGACCAAACCATTAGCCAGAGTAAAGTTTGAGTACTTTAGGGAGAAACTTGGTGTTCTCCATATCGCGTTTTCCTCCAAAGGGAATTGATGTGTCCATTGGCCTTTCTGACATGGTGGAAGGCTGATCTTCACATGATCAGATATAAGTACAGAGATTCTATGATGTGATTGTGGGTTGTGTTACCATGTGATCAGTGTAGAGATATTCTGATGTGATTATGGGATGTGTTCCCACATGATCAGTGCAGAGCCATTCTGATGTGATTGAGGGATATGTTCCCACATGATCAGATATAAGTGAAAAGATGCTCTGATGTGATTGTGGGTTTTGTTACCACATGATCAGTGCAGAGATATTCTGATGTGATTGTGGGATGTGTTATCACATGATCAGTGTAGAGCCATTCTAATGTGATTGAGGGATGTGTTCCCACATGATCGGATGTAAGTGCGGTGACTTTTTGACATGANTGTGATTGTGGGATGTGTTATCACATGATCAGTGTAGAGCCATTCTAATGTGATTGAGGGATGTGTTCCCACATGATCGGATGTAAGTGCGGTGACTTTCTGACATGATGATATCGGATGTAAGTGCAGAGCCTTTCTAACATGATGAGGTCAGATGTAAGTGCAATGCCTTTCTAACATGATGAGGTTGGATGTAAGTGTAGAGCCTTTCGGACATGATGAGGTCGGATGTAAGTGCAGTGCCTTTCTGACATGATGAGGTCAGATGTAAGTGCAAAGCCTTTTTGACATGATGAGGTCTGATGTAAGTGCAGATTATTTCTGATATGATGAGGTTGGATGTAAGTGCATATCCTTTCTGATAAGGTGAGGTCGGATTTGAGTGCTGGGCCTTTCTGACATGGGTTTTGGATGTGTTCCTCCCATGGTCAGATGTGAGTGTTGGGCGTTCCTTTTTGACATGGTTCTTGGATGTGTTCCTCTCATGGTCAGATGTCCATGCTGGGTGGGCCTTTCTGACATGGTTCATTCCATGGTCAGATACAAGTGTTGAAGACGATGAAGACCTACATGAAGGCTAGGCCTACAACCAACATGAAAAAGGGATGGCTCTATAGAACTTCCTTTTATGAGTAGAATTGAGATAGAATTAGTGATGATGACCCAGTGATGGTCCAGACTTGATGATGATCCAGTGATGATCTAGATCAAGTGATGATCCAAAATTGATAATGATCCAGTGACGATCTAGATCAAGTGATGATCCAGTGATGCTCCAGATCAAGTGATAATCCAGACTTGATGATGATCCAATAATTATCTAGGTCTAGTGATGATCCAGATTTGATGAATATGGCTTAACGATAAAGATGACTTGAATATGGAGATGAATTGAATATGAAGATGACTTGATGATACAGAGAAGAAGACTTGTGCTGATAAATTGTGATGAGAGAATACCTTCCGAGTTAAGAGGGAGTGTTGATGTATTTGTAACTTCAAAAAGTATTCACTTGTATATCTTATGTATTGTACCCCGATGTTTATTTTGTGAAGTATCTATAATGTAATTGAGTCATGTCATTCCCTGATGTTTCAATTGGGAGATTCAATAATGTAAACCAGTCATGTAAAATCATAGAGTATAAGCCTCCTTATTGATCAAGGGTTAAAGTCCCCACAGTTGTGGGTCCCTAAGGTTATGAGACTCTCGTAGAGAAGTTGGCCCTAGTGAGTTATTTTCAAGTTGGGAATTAGTATAAATAGACAGGGATCCTCTCTATTTAACACACATTCATACACATTCACTCACACTCAGTTGTATTGCATAACTAAGAGAGAGAGAAGAAGTTGGGACAAGAGAGAGAGAGAGAGAGAGACTACTGCTGTCAGGAGATCATCTTACTGTCTTTGGGTTTTAATTTTGGTGCTGATTCTATCTATGATTAATTTTTGGGGTTTTCACCTTTATGGTTTCCCCTAGGAAAATCTTTGTGTTCATTGTCTCTTGATCTTACTGTCTTTGGGTTTTAATTTTGGTGCTGATTCTATCTATGATTAATTTTTGGGGTTTTCACCTTTATGGTTTCCCCTAGGAAAATCTTTGCGTTCATTGTCTCTTGTGATTGATTGATGTGCTTGTTATTCTCTCAAATAAGATCCTAATATCATATAGGTTAAATGTTAAAAATATAACAAATAAATGATGTTTGAACATTATAATAGCATAAATAATTAATAAAGGAGATAAATAAATAAATACAAGGGAAAATCAAAGTGGCAATTGATCATGAAGACACATGGAGGATGTGGGACCCACACAAGCTAGAATTCCTATGTTAAATGGTATCCTCCTCTTGCAAATTCGAATCTATGGGAAGCCTAATGTTTTTCAAGGGATTATAAGGTTAATATATGTGTCCATATACTTCATAGGTCTAATTTTGGATGAAGTGTAACTTACATGAGCAAGGAAGAGCCAAATGGAGAGTTTCATGGACACTTGGCTAGATTCCCCTTACACTTATAAAATCTATGACACCAATGATGGAGATTATATGACAGTTATGACACAAGTCAGATCTCAAGTCTGAAATATGAAATCTATGACATATCAGGTCAAAATAGAGAATCCAATAGAGCTCTAATGTGAATTGGAGAATCCCAATGGGTTCCTACTCAATTTGGGAGAAGATGGAAGGTGAAGAGAGAGGCCACATGGCATAGCATGAGCATCCACACCAATTCGACTTGGATTTTGTTTATGGATGTATTTGGAAGTTGAGGAGACCATTAATTTTTATTAAATACAGGGAGAAGTCATGATAAGGAGCTTTTTTATCAGTTGTGAAATTTGTTGTTGTGAAGAGAGAGCTAGTGATTGACTAGTTCATGCTTGAGCCAATTTCGAGGGTGAAAGATTCCCATTCTAATTGGTGATTGGAGAGTCCACTAAGGTATTTCAAAGAGANTGTGAAGAGAGAGCTAGTGATTGACTAGTTCATGCTTGAGCCAATTTCGAGGGTGAAAGATTCCCATTCTAATTGGTGATTGGAGAGTCCACTAAGGTATTTCAAAGAGCTTAAATGGATTTATAATATATAAGTGCAGCTACAGAAGCTTGTGGAAACTTCAGGATTCAGCTCATCCCCCCTCCCATCTCACATTCTTTCACCATATTTCATCCTGGTGGAGTGAGGCACACTTGGTGAGCCATTTATCTTTTTGAGGGAGCTCCTATTGCTCTAGAATTTTGTATTCTGATTTATATACTCTTCTATATCTGTTAATAAATTTATCAGGTCTAAATTCCAAGATATTTTATGTATTAATGATCAATAATAAAGAAACAGTGTTTTTGTATTCTGATTTATATACTCTTCTATATCTGTTAATAAATTTATCAGGTCTAAATTCCAAGATATTTTATGTATTACTGATCAATAATAAAGAAACAGTGTCATTTCCCCACCTCCTTGTTATAAACTCTTACAATACTGATCGATTTGAATGGATGTGTAAAATATTGATGATTTATGAATGGATGGACTGTAATTAAATCATGTTCTGGGTTTCGTATNTTGTTATAAACTCTTACAATACTGATCGATTTGAATGGATGTGTAAAATATTGATGATTTATGAATGGATGGACTGTAATTAAATCATGTTCTGGGTTTCATATTCTGTAAATTATAATTTTTGTCCATTGGGTCGAATTTCATAGTAATTGGATCAAACTACATCTCATTTCCCCAAGGGTCCAAAACTAGTTTTTTATATCTGATTGAAAGAAGTGATAACATGCATGGGAGCTAGATTGGTTCTGAATATGAGCATATNAACTACATCTCATTTCCCCAAGGGTCCAAAACTAGTTTTTTATATCTGATTGAAAGAAGTGATAACATGCATGGGAGCTAGATTGGTTCTGAATATGAGTATATGATAATGTATTATACACATAACCTACTTCAATTTTATAATTCTAGTGATTTTCTTCACATTTGGGAAGCCATTCCGGCAATTACCCTAGGGGGGGCAGGGGCTTGAGCCCCAAAATTGCTAGTTAAAGCATCTATCTTATTCAAAATTTTATATATAATTGTAGAATTATTTTTAATGCCATAATATACCCATGAAAATTATAATTAATTTATTATATCACTCATACACCTTCTGGTACAATTCGAGAGCATTTGGCACTATTTGGAGTCATCTACCATTGGGGGTTGGAACCTCAAAATTACTAGTAAATTCATGGAGTTGCCTTGGATACCTATTATACCCCCTAAAAAAATATTATGCTTAAAATATAATCTAAATAATGTTTTATAACATATCCAAGTATCGTACCCACCCCTAGTGAAGGTTTTACAGTGTTGTGGAGAGATTTGTTCCAAGACCCAGGGGGGATTTCCACCTCCCGAATTGACTAGTCTTGTCCCAAAACTTATTCCCTTGCAAATTGAATACCATGGTTGGGTATATCAGTTGATTATATGTATAATATATGTGTTAATATGTCCCATCACCCATAATTATCTTCCTCACCAAGTTTGAAATCAATTGGATAAATTTTGGATCAATTGAATCCATATAACTAGAGTTGTAAGAAGATGAATTTGAGTACATTGTGAAAGAATTGAAGCAGTGGAAATTTTGATAAAATTTCCAAAAAGGGGAAATTAAAATGATTAGTTGTTTTTAGTTACCTAACTCCTATTTCTACACTTTATTTTATGCAAGGAACAATTACGTAGTGGTTTCCCCGAGAGGCAATGGATGGCACATTGACTTCTAGCTAGTATGTTGCTTCGATGGGAAGCATAACCTCATTGTATCATTAAGAGACTTCGAGGGAAATGATTTTCCAATTGGTTCAATGGTTATCAAAGGACAATATTTGACACATATTGCCCACGCACAAAAGAAAAAGGGTTATGTATTTGAATATTATAGACTAGGTCAAATTGTATACGATTATACAAACTTAGTTATTGGAAAAAACCTACAACTACAAACAACGCAAAGAAAGAAATCATCAAAGTCACAATACTTGTTGCCTTACTCTTAGAATGAGAGGCTAAAAGATATCGTTGATATTAGAGGTGATTGCAATGGTCTAGTCGAATGACCATAGGTAGGTAGTTAGCTATGTGGTAGTTAGGTATTTTGGTGTCATGGTCTCATTGATTATTTACAACTTGATAGATTGACCGCTTGATAGATTGATAAATTGAATAGACTTCTAGAACTTGATAAATTGCACAATATTCATCATGGATTTTTTGTGTTATATTCATACTTACATGACTCATTCCATATAGCCCTAGATCATTATCTAGAAATCTATCTGGGATATGGCTATTGCATCTACCTTGAATCTTGAATTTGGTCCTATAAGGAAATTATTCAACACCTCAAGTTATAGCCCTAGATCATTATCTAGAAATCTATCTGGGATATGGCTATTGCATCTACCTTGAATCTTGAATTTGGTCCTATAAGGAAATTATTCAACACCTCAAGTTTTCATGGAAATTCCTAATGTAATTGTTAAAATAAGGTATTAAAATATTCCCATTAATCTAGACACCCCCATATTAATCTAACCCCCTATTAAATTGATCTAGATCCAATGAATTCTCTAGCAGATCATACAATGGCATATATGGTTGAAGAACCAAAACCCCTTGTGGCCTCTTTCCCTTCTAAATGCGGGAGTTGGACCTCAAGGAAGAAGAGAAAGGGTGAGGGAAATCTCATTGAATTCGATAATTTGTTTCTCCACTGGAGGCAATGAACCTATATCTTATTGATAGGGGTTAATCAAGAGCTTGAGCTGTGCATAAAATATTTATGAATTTTCTACCGAGCTTAGAAGGTGTGTTAAAAAGTGCATTTTCTATCTAGAGTCTCGAGTCTTGTACTGGGTAGTGACTATGGCAAGATTATCGATGTGACCATGAATGCTCTAAAAAATCCTGCACTATGGTTTGTAAGTGCTTCCAATAAATGCCTAGTTTATGGGGAATTAATAAAATCCAAGATATGCTATGGGAAAATGTTGACATAGTCATGTTAAATATGGGAGGGGACTCTCCTTAGTCCTACCATTTTTAAGAGAACAACTATTTTCTTGTAAGAGATACAATTAGATATGGTGGTATTGTGCAAGCCCAACATTTCTGGATTTTTATGTCTAACCAAATCTGGGATGGGATGCATAGATTGTGAAATCCCCATGCAGTCATGTTTTTAAAGGTTTTTGAATCGTATTGTGCAACCAAAATATGCAATTTATCTGGATTTGCAATTGGAGATGATAATGAAGAGTGTTTCTCAACATTTTAATATAAATCTGAACAACTGGATCATGTATATTTTTTCAAACATGGATAAAAATATGCATATGGTTTCCATTCACTAACATGTTTTTAAAATAAGTTGTTTTCCAAAGAAAAAAATCAACAGAATTTAACAAATCAATTTGTAGACAGATAAGCATACCATCTCTTTCCAATTCTACCCATTCCATCAATAAATTGTTGCTCTACCGCACCATTTTCCCACATCTTTTCCTCAAACAGTTGTATAGGGAGAATAATTCTCTGTTGGAAAAACTTTATCCACATTGTAGAATGAAGTTGAAGAGAAGTATCCACATGACATACCACATAAAAAGCATCCATTACTGACATACTACATACTACATTGAGAGCATACTAAANTCCACATTGTAGAATGAAGTTGAAGAGAAGTATCCACATGACATACCACATAAAAAGCATCCATTACTGACATACTACATACTACATTGAGAGCATACTACATGCTACATGCTACATACTACATCGATAACATCCATTACATGACATACTACATCAAGGTCCAATCCTAGTAACTATAGTTTGTACCGTAAACCCTAGTTTGAATTCTGAACCCTAGAAATCCTAGTTTGTATTCAAAATCCTAGAAAGCATAGTTTGTAGGAACTAACTATCATCTATAGATCACTAGGAATTCTATGCCTCGAGTAGGGATTCAACATGTGTCGTTGAAAGCCTATAGGATGTGGGATTCAACATGCCATATAATGATGACCATGGCTTGGATCAATGAAAAATCATCTCTATTGGATTCAGGACATCACGAAAGTGCTACGGGTGGCCCTGTACTCTGGATCCATGGAAAAGGGATCTTGTTTTAGGTCAATTTTGGAAACTAGGGGTTTTCTAACTAAGGGAATATGAAAATTTTGCACATAGTGGTCAACTTTGAAAATTCCTTGATTGTGAACATGTGGCTAGCATTCCCACATGGAACCTCCCTAAACAATCTTGCATGACCCACTGGAACCCATTTTTGATGCACAGTTTCCATTCGGTTTAGGACATATGGTTAGTGCTAGGGGTGGTCCTATAATCTGGGTCCATCGACAAGGGATCTTGTTTTAGGTCAATTTTGGAAATTGGGGTTTTGCTGTCTAAGGGAATGTGAAAATTTTGCACATAGGGGTCAACTTTGCAAATTCCTCGACCATGAATGTGTGTCTAGCATTTCCATGTGGAAAATCCCTAAACACGCTTGCATGACCCACCAAAACACTTTTTTGATGCATTATTTCTATTCTATGCCCCAGGTAGGGATTCAACAGGTGTCCCTGAATGCTTGTAGGATGTGGGCTTAAACATATATGCTGATGGTTTGTATTTGATTGGAATCACAGGAAATAAAGGATACCCACAATAGGGTGTGACATAGAATTGAAAAGAATGATTAATTGATATCTATTTGAAGGTGAGTGTAGATATTCCCCTCTTGAAAAAATACTTGTTACAAACTATTATTCCATGTGTAGATGTTGATAATTTGTTACCTATTATGAGGTGTTGAACTTGACTTATTTCCCATCATTGTCAAGTAAGAAATATTCTTTGTTTTTTTTTTCATCAAAGAGAAAGAAGTTGTCAATCTCTATGTGGAGGGGAATTGATCGTAGGATCTCATATCATTCATGAGACTGAAAATTTGAAAGAAGGTTGTTTCCATATTAATTTATCCTGGTCATCCAAGAGATGTTAACAATTGCACAATGAAATGTAGGAGGAAATGGATAAATCAATCCAAAACATGGAGAACTGGCATAAGAATTGGGAAATTAGTTACGCACATGATTTAACTGTGGAAAGAAGGTAGTACGATGTAAAAAAATCCCATGTGAATAGACTTAATAGTCTCGAAATGAAACCGATAGGATGGATAAGAAAGATGATATGCTTGAAGAATATGAAATCCCCTCCAAATGGAAGGTCTTTATGGTACTATATATGAAACATAGGTGGTGACCTATCGAAACATCAATCCCATGTTATGATTGACAACAACCCAAATCCAAAGGGAAAACACATCATGTAACAAAAACCAACTTGATATAAGTCCAAGCAATAGGGGTGCATTCTAGAGAGATATCCAAAAATACTAATCAAATTTTGGTTTTTTGAGCATTGAACATGGACCCTAAGGAAGAGAAAAATGTGTCTAACAACTCAATTTTCACATAAACCTAACATTTTCCACTTTAACCAAAGGAAGAATGTTAGGTTGAAAGCGATTGTAAACCATCTCATCATGAATATTATCCTACATTTATGGTCTGTAAAACTCAAAAGCATGTAAGTCATTCACATATACCAATATATTTATCATTCTTCATATAATACAATGTAATGAAAAACTCTTCCTTGGATAATTCCCTATCTAAACTCTCCCTATAACCATAATAAACCTTTTAGGAGACAATGCCATTACGTCATTAACCATGTAATGGAATATGTTTTTGTTTAGAAACAAGTTGCCAACCTATTACACCATTATTATAAAATATATATCTTCACACTATGACTGTTTCAAATAGTACACCATAAACATAAATTTATAAAACAAGATTCGGAATAATGCTTCTCCAATCAATTTAAACTATAATTAAATCACACATAATTTTCATCTCTTCCAAAATTGTTCCTCGAGGTGATTCATGAAATTCCATGTACATTAACAAAATGATAAAATAATGTGCATGATATAATCATAACCATTATTTTGAATCAAGCTTATACTCAAATACTTTTATGTNTCCTCGAGGTGATTCATGAAATTCCATGTACATTAACAAAATGATAAAATAATGTGCATGATATAATCATAACCATTATTTTGAATCAAGCTTATACTCAAATACTTTTAGGTTTGATGTGTATCCCGTATATTCGTTAGATGAAAGATATCATGCCAAACACCAATTTCATTTATGTAGAACACAAGTGCATCACTTAGGTGTGTCAACTT
>LPNX010243529.1:21000-50455 GCA_001517045.1 Pseudotsuga menziesii | reverse complement strand
CGTTTTGAGGGCTTCTATCTAGCACATGAGTAAAAAATCAGGTTTTCATCGCCAAATTTGGCCAAAAAGTGTTACCCATCTTCATGGAATCACCCTTATGCAAGCATCCAGAGTGAATTCTTCCGGAATTTTATCTGGATAAGGCTTGCAACCCAGAACATCATGTAAAAAGTTTTTACTTGGATCTTAGATTAACAAACATAGAACATGAGGATGTAGTGTGTATATTATTCCCATATATGTTTGAAAATAAATCTTCCACATGGTATTTATCTTACCTCCATGGTGAATCACTAGCTAGGATGACTTTGATAAAAGTTTTGCCGGTAAGTTTGGGAAAGAAAAGAGCCCCGCCACTTTATTGAAAAACCAATAACTCTTAAAATGGAAAAAAATGAAAAAATAAACGACTTCAACCAAAATTTCACTTGAATTGTTTTAAACAAATTTCCTACCAACACTCAGCTGCTTAAGAAGTAATTGTTGAATATTACACATTCACATTACACTCTTCATAGCTATGTTTGTAAAGAGAGATAGTAAAGCCACCCTAGCAGAAAAATTCGAAGAAGCGAAGCAATTGGAAACTAAGATGTCCATTTTAGCTTTAAATACAGTAGGATAATATCACAAAAATTCTTCTTTGTCGAAGAAAAAACTACTTTTGACTAAACACTTAAAAGATAACTCCACTAATCTAGGAATAATTCTCAAGATAGTAAAAAAAATCTTTTACGAAATTGTTGATCTTAAGAAGAATGCTAGGGACGAGACTTCCAACAAGAAACATTTTAAACATTTCTTTACAAAAATGATATCACCCTAAAAAACCCCAGATCCTGATCATTCAACATTAAATTTAGATGACATAAGCATTGGTAGTTTCTATTGATTGAGAAATCAATAGAGAACTCTTGGCCAAATATTTTCTGAATGAAACCCTTGGAACTTGGATAAGATTTGTAAGATTTTATAAGGATGGTTTCCAAGATAGAGATTTTTATTTTGAATAGACATAACTATGCAATTTGGGCGCTAGGCATGGAAACATTGCTAAATATTAAGGGAATTTGGCATTATACAAATACTGCTAATCAAGATCCTAAGGATGACCATCCTAAGTTTGTCATATATTAAAATAAGGATGAGGTTGTTGGGTTGATCACAGTCTACATTTCAAGAGAGATTCACTTTCATGCTATAGGGATTGACTTTCCTCATGATCTATGGAAAATGTTGAATTCGTTGTTTGATAAGGTTGATGAAAGTCAAGTGATGTAGATAGAGAAAGACTCAATATCTCTGGATACCCATTCCTTTAAAAGGACCGAGGAATATTTGGCTTATATCAAAGAGCTACAGTTGAAATTGGGAGAATCCATTAGAATTTTTCTAAAGAAGGATGGATAAATCATTAAACTGGTCTTGATGAATATGAAGACACATTATGATGTGTTATGTTCCTCATTTTGCACTAATTGGATATCATGCAAGGAAGATGGTAAGGAACTTTCCTTTGATACTTTCGATAATTTATTAATCAAGGATCAATAAAAGATGATTGAAGAAGGAATCTTGGTAACAAACACCAATCTCAGCTCCTCAAATACAAGGGAAATAAAAATTAGTTTGGAACCCCCAAAACTTTCCTTTGAAGTCTCAACCAAGCTGCTGACCTTTGTTCATGAATCGATTAGAAATATTACACGCCTGCATGACTTTCTGAAATCGATTGACCTAGTTCATTGAATATTTTTTACCTCAATGAGATTTTAAGACTATTGAAGTTACTTGACCTCATGTTGGCGATATTAACATCGGTTGGTATACCCATATTCATGAACAACATGGTAGTGTTTCCTTGATGGATCATGTTTTCAAAACCTATGATTCTAACACCTATGTTGATGCTCAAGGACAACTTGAATGGGACAACACTATGACCACTGGAATTGATTCCTTAATGAATAATCGGACTTGGGATTTAGTTCTCTGACTATAAGGAAAGAATGTTGTGAAGTGTCGATGGGTCTACAAGACCAAGTTTACCTCATAAGTTGTTGTTTATCAACACAAGGTTTTTATGGTATCCAAGGGATTCTCTCAACAAGAAGTTATTGATTACACTAAAACATTTTCCCTTATTTCAAAGGTGAACTCTATTCAATTGATTATTTCGCTTGCTACTTAGTTTGGGTGAGAACTTCATCAAATGGATGTGAAAAGTGTCTTTCTTCATTGTGATTTGTATGAAGAAATTTATATGGAGAAACCTCCTGGCTTCATGAAGGATTCCAGTCTTGTTTATTGTTTGAATAAATCCTTGTATGTTTTGAAGAAAGCCCCATGTGCTTGGTATGAGAATATTTGATAGTTTTTCCCCAATATTGGATTGAAATGTTATGAATCTAATCACAAAATATGTTAATGATGATACCTTGATTATTGGATTGTATTTTGATGAGTTAGTCATAACTAGGAACAATGTCGACTTAATTTTGAGTTTTAAGAAGCAACCTGCAAACACCTTTGGAATGATTGAACTTGGTCTTTTGCATTTATTTTTGGGAATTCATGCACTACAAATGTTTGAGGTGTCTTTATTTCTCAACCCAAATATGCTTTGGATATTTTGAAAGGACTAAAAATGGATGACTATAAGTCTTGTGCTACACCTTTTCGTTTGGGTGTTAAATTGTCTAAAGACAGTGACTCTCCTTAAGTCGACATTACCCTTTATCAACAACATGTCAATATTATGATTAATTTAACTCACCGCCAGCCTTACATTCCCTTTTTTATTAGTGTGGTTTCTTGGTTTATGTAGGATATGTGTGAAATCCACTGGAAAGTTGCAAGGATAATTGTTTGATATATCAAGGGTACCTATCAATTTGGTATCAAATATTTTCATAGTTCAAATTCACTAATCAAATTTATTTATTCTATCTATGCCGATGACAATGATGATAGGAAATCCACTTATGTCTATGTGTTTCAACTTAGTTTTGGACCTTTGGTTTGGTCATGCAAGAAACAAAAGGTAGTCTCTCTTCGACTACAAAAGTGGAGTATTGTGGAGTTGTCAGTGCAGGTATAGTGGAGGTTTAGATCTACCATATTTTGTAGGATATTGATTTTTGTATTGATACATCGACCATTATCTATTACGACAACCATAATGCTATTCAAGTTAATGATAATCCTGCTGCACACAACAACATGAAACATTTTGACCTCGATGCCTAGTACTTGATACAATTGGTGTAGGACAATCTTATCACTATGATTTATCATAGGACAAATGATCAAGTTGTTAATCTATTTATGAAGCATTTACTAGAAGAAAAGTTTGTTAAAATTCAATCTATGTTTAGGCTTTAGGAAAGTACAATTATGGGGAAGTTTTCAGAGAACATGATTCCACCTCCTGAATATCTAAAGTGTTATGTTGATGAGGGGATGTTGGAACCAAAAGTTATCCAGGTTCATCACACCTTTGGGTCTTTTGGATATATTTAGTTGAAAGTCGACAATTGACTAGTAGAGCAGTTGACTATGCGCTTGCTAGGGAACTCAACTAGGACAGTTGAATAACCAACATATTGAGGCAACTTTTCAGGAAACGACAAGAACTACTTAGGTTTCCCACAATTCAAGGAAGTTGGTTAGATATGGAAACTATAAAAGAACGATCCTATGGGTTGTATTGATGTAGTGTAACAACATGCATTTCCATGTTCTGATCATAATGTGTTGTGATTTAGTGCTGTAAATGGCTTTTGTCGACACCTCCCGTGTTCTTGAAATATCTGCTATATCCTTTCTGTTATTCTTATGTTATTTATCCAAACTTTCTAGGGGTGTTTCCAAATATATGCATATGATAGAATGTGCACACACTATGGAACACACACACATTATTAGCATGTGCGCATTTTTAAAGCACGTGCACATTATTTCCTATTAATTTTTTTGAGCATGAGTGTTTCTATTCACCAATGTGTTTGTTGACTTAGTTGCTTCTAAATATTTTTCATGATAGACCTAATGGATTAGGATGTAGAAACAACAAAACCTAAATCATACCAATTTACCAATTATGCATTGAACCATTGCAATAAAAACACAAGTACACTTACACCAATGTATGCACAATATTTTGCATGAAAATTAACATACCACTTGTACAAAAACTGGAATTTCACATGGTAATAAAAACTTCCATAAATAAAAGTTATATTTTCCAATTTAGTTCATTATATTTTGTACATTTTGTCTTCTTACCCCATATTTAAATTAGTCATGAAAGCATATCAAATCATCCATCTATGTCAACATACCATTTTTTCATATTTGCATTGCCATTAAACAAAAAATTTAGGGGCGAAATTTAGCTCATGGGCTCATTTTTTATTTTTATTTTTCAAAAATAGATACACCAATTACCATTTTTTCCCAAAATTTCACCAATTACCCAAATATATTGAGGCTTGTACCCACGGAGTTTCAAACCAGTGACCTTAAGCAAGGAGTGTCTTAACAATACACCCATTCAACGTATATTTTACACCCGGTGGGCATGATAAAAAATATTTTAATCTAATCATTGCCAAAATTTTCTAGAAGCTAAATAAAACCCTTAGAATTTAGAATATTTTTGCAAAAATATCGTAAAACATTTTATGATTGGAAAATTAAAAATTAGTAAAGAAAATTATAAATCCTTTAAAATTGTCCTCAACATCATTAATAATTTAGGATCATAAAGCTCATTAATAATTTAGGATCGTAAATCTTAAAGATTCTCTTGGATTCCTCGGCTCTTGGAATTTTTGACAAAGCAACTTCAAATAGTGCTTGTGGATGCGAGATGATAATTATGTTATACAAGGAACAATTTTTCATATTATGGATGGGAGGAGGTTTGGGTACAAACACAAGGGCGGAGTTGCTCAGCTTGTGGGGACTTTTACATGTTGCGTCTCTTAATGGAATATTTGATATCTCCATTTATGGGGACTCAAAGATAATAATTGAATGGGCCAAGGGATGCTTTGGTCTTCAAGTTTTTCATCTTAATCATTGGTGTTCGAGAGTGAAATCTCTAATAAAATATTTCATTCATATCTCCTCCAAAAAATTTTCAATATCTTTTAACAAGGAGGCTACCCAACTTTCGAAAAAAAGCAGTTTCATTGAAAGAAGGTTTTTTGGGCTACCGAGAAGTTTTGGAAGGTCAAATTATCAACAATAACAAGGAAGAGTTTTGTTAAAAAGATGTTTTTTTTCTTTTCTGTTCTAAAAATTCAATACTCGTTTTAGTTTTATAATTAGTTATCTGGTTTTATTTTCAAACTGAAGGATAATTACGTCGTTAGGCATTTTCTCTGAAGTTTGGTTTGAAAGAACTATTCATCTCGTCGTCCCTCCTGCGTATAATATGCTACCACGTGTTTCAATAATAAAAAATGTTAAATGCTCTATGGTAAGGCTGGCGTGTCCAGGAAGTTTCCTGCATATACTATGCTGCCACATGTTTCATCAATAAAAAATGTTAAATGCTTTATGGTAACGATGGCATGTCCAGGAAGTTTGTGTAGTCAATGCCCTTCGTCACGCAAAGACATTTTATGGCGACCTTCGATCTCAAGGCTGATCCTCCTCCTTTGTCAACTACTTCTGCTGCTGCCAGTGGAAGTAGCCTTAATGTGAGGTTCAGTGAGAAAGTAAAGAGACCACCAACACAATAGCCTCCTGATGCACTGCCCCTTGCTTCAACTCCTTCACCTGTCATTGCCCCATCGGAAAGGAAGGTTTTGGATGCTGATAAGAGCATAGTGGTGTTTCCGAAAAGCAGCCAAGCTAAGTCAGAGCCGATTAGAATCTAAAGGGAGCTTGAACTCGATCTCATGTCACAGTCACAGGATGCAGAAGAAGCAATGGTGAAGTCCGCTCATTTGAAATATGAGATTAGAGAGACTCCTGGACTATGTAAGCCTTGCTCATTTAGCATGAATCCTGCTTTTGTGGAATTTTCTTAGCTTTGAATTTTTAAAATAAGAATTTTACTACTATCTCCTACAAAATGAAACAATCTACAATTTTAAATTGCTTCTGCAAAGTATTGCGGAATATATAAATTAAATGCTTTTACATTTAGAGGAATTGGGCATTTTGATGTGCTGTTATTCAGAACTGTGAAATAGATAAATGCAATGCTTTTGCTGTTTATACTAAGAAAAAATGAACATTTTGAATTTGCTGATGTGCAAAATTGTGAAATATGTTGGATCTGACATGGCGTATTTCTCATTTATTCTCTTTTATGTCAGTTTTTCTCAGGTTGATAAGGATGCTTTGATTCTGGGATAGATGGTATATCTGATTATTTCTGATGGTGTTTGTTCACAGTTTTTCTAATAATATATGCCATTCAACATTATCTATCTATCATAGGATTTTTGGTGATTGTGCATGCCATGGATGGAATTAATGTGAGTAATTTTCCTTTCATCCATCTAAGAATTGCATTTTGTCTCTTTGGGAATTTTTGTTCAGAAATGTTTGATATCTTTAGTTTGCATCCCACATTGTATATTCTTATCATAATTTTTTGCTAGATAGGAAGATACAACAAAGGTGGTGTCAACCGTGCTTCTATTCTCTGGCATGTCAACCCTCCTACACTCCTTCTTTGGCTCGACGCTACGGTTAGTACAGGGAGTCTTTTTTGTGTGTCATGCACCAGTTTTGACTATCATATTTTTCAATGAATTATCTACTACCAGCAAGAATGTATACCGCCAAGTCCTTTCCTCTTTTGCCTTAATCATGTAGCAGATGACAAAGTTAATCTTCCAGATAGCAGATGACAAAATTTGGTTTTAAACTGTCATATTCCATATTTTCAGCTAATGTCCTGAGTATCACAATCTTTGGATATTATCTTAATGTTTATATTTGAAGCTATCTTTCTCAATTGTCTTGCAGAGATTTAAGGATACGATGATAGAGGTGTAGGGAGCAATGATTGTTGCATCTATATTTCAACTTATTGTAGGCTACAATGGCCTAATGTCAGTGTTGCTTAGGTAATTCAATACTCTCTTTTTTCATTACTTAGATTTCATTATTGTAATTCCGTTCCCCTTCAACTATTATTGCTGCTACTAAAAATTTATAATACCGAGTAATGTAACCATGGCCGTTGGAAACTTTCATGGCCAAGTTTGTCAATCTCTGTTTTTCACAGTAAGTGATAATGTGTTTACATCTGAAACCAAGTCTTGTTTGATCTAACAATTTCAGGGAAATCAAAGCTCTTTTCAATGGTCAATTTTAGAACCAAAAAAACAAGATAACAAAAAGTAACTCTTGGAGGAAAATTCCCGAGCAGGAGTGAAGTAAGGACAATGGAAACTGCAGAACACTTAACTGGGAAGTGAATTTCCTGGAGCATTGGGAATTGGAACAAGGGTAATGCATAGCATCATAGAATGCATGGACAGATTGCATGGCATCCTTATTAAGGACAAGATTTTCAGAACAAATGTCAATGATGTCAATTACATGGGCCTGCCATTAGATAGTAAATACATGATTTTGGGAAAAAAAACCCATCAAGGACAGAGTTTTGTTACACTATTATTTCTACATAATGCTTAAATAATATTACTGTCCCTTCCCAATGATATTATTGAAAAAAAAAGAAAAAAATTTGTGATTACCCTCAATATACAATCTGTTATTTACATTGTTCATATGATGTGCTTTGTGCCATTAATTACTCAAAAAGCAACAGGTGATTGTGAAGGTTAAGAAGAAGATATTAACTATCTCATTCGTACTTATTGATGATTATTCGGTGATTCAGTGCTGTATGTGTTATACAGTGCAATATGTGTTAGGGAATACAAATTATTAACTAATGAAAAGAGGAATTATGCAATGGTTAGTGCAGTAAGTTCTAGGAAATTCATATTAATATAAGTTAGGAAATGAGGCAAGTGTGTAACCATTCAAATGGCCACACATTTTATGTTTAATAGCTATGGGATCTACTTAAATGGAACATGTAAATGTTTCTCCTTGACTCCGAATAGAGATTTTGTTTGGTGGAATATTGGTCCTTCCACCATGTATTAGATGGGTTGAATCTTTTAGTCCTATTTGTGCTTATTCGTTGGACATTAATAAAATTATCTTACCTTACGTTGGATTGTAGTTTGAGGGTGGAGAGAATGGCTCTACTTGAAATTGAAAAGTAACTTTTTTTATTATCTTGGATTGTAGATGAGAGTGGAGTGAATGGAATCTATATGAAATTGAATTTTAGTTTTTCAAGGATCAATATTCTACATTCGTTGAGGAATTAATTACTAGGAGTTATGTTTGCAAGAGAAATGTCTAATGTAGGAGACCACTTAAATGAATTGTATTGTAGCGAAAAATAACCTTTTTGGCTTGGATTGTAGATGAGAGTGGAGCGAATGGAATCTATATGAAATTGAATCTTAGTTTTTCAGGGACCAATATTTATGCCGTTAGGAATTTTCTTTCCTGAAGTGGGTTTTGAAATCACTGTAGCAATCGTCATCCCTCTACCCAATGATTTGCTTATGTGTGTTCTCTCTATACACTTCCGCACATCCTCTCATCTTTGCTTTTGCGTGTTTTGAAGATTCAAGTACATGAAATTATTTGTTAGGGATCCACTTGTGTCTCATTCAAGGAATTAGAGAAGGACTATAAGGTTCTCAAAGCCTCACGTTGTTTCCCCTAATATCCCTTATCTTCACCACTTCGCAGGGGATTTAATCCCTACAAGCGGGTTGGCATTTTGTTTTGTGCATTACCAAATTCTTTGCCTCAAGGCTGTGATTTTTGCCTATATAATGTTTTCTTATCGCTAAGGGTTCTGTTGTGAGTTGGTTCAGAGTTCGAATCTAATCCGGAACATAATGGGGGTTGACTGCTATAATGTTTTGAAGGTAGGAAGCAATGCGACAGATGATGATCTAAATAAGGCCTACAGGAAATTGGCTATGAAATGGAATCCAGACAAGAATACCAATAATATGGAGGTTGAGGCCAATTTTAATAAAATCTCTGAAGCATACGAGGTTTGAAACCTTGTCCAGAAACTATGATTTTTGTTTTGTTTTCAACGTTCCCCATTTCGATGTTCGTAACATAGAGTTCTTGGCCAAGTCGAATTTGGTCGGTGAGTGTCGGGATAAGTGATTTTAAGATTGAAGCTCGCGGTGTCACTGTCATTTAGTTGTTTTGGATGGTTGTTTATTTACATTTCCAAGTATCAAATGCCATAGCGTATTTTTGTCCTTTTCCTGTGTAACAAAAATAAAACTCTTATAACAAAGTATTAAAGGGAGATGTTAACAATCTCATCATTATTAACGATTAAATGTTATCTTAGATAATAGTTGGAAATATCTTTATCGAATTTTGAGACTTTTATCCGGTAGCGTTGTCGTTGATGGATATGTTCACTGATTTTGATTGTTTTTTCCATGCCATTCCGGTATTTCGACTCGAGTCTATCTTTATGTTATATATTTGAAAATCCCTCATTAAACAAATCTTAAAATATATACTCTACAAAATATGAATTATTGGTAGGGGCGCAGGGATGGAAAATACCATGCAAATTTTCAACATGTATCTTCTGAATGTTAGGCTATTCCAAAGAATCAAAATTTGCAATTTTTTCACTAGATACATCACTACAGGTACATATATAGGGTCTTCACAATTTTTCCAACAATTCATGTCCATACTATGCTACAAAATCTGAAAAGTTGTGTCTTAAATTCCATGCCCTGGGATGTCGCCAGCTTAAAAAAAAATGGGTAGACAAGATTTGTCATCTTATCATCATTTTGGGGTTTCTATTTAATACTTATCCTATCAGCATCATCATAATACATATCATCAGTTTCAAAAATTTGAGAGGGTTTATAGATTACCAAATCCTTGTCTTGATGTGGAGAAGAAATGGATACTTCAATGCTTTCCTCAACACACTCTTGGTCTTCAATGGAAACAATATGTTATTCATCATGTACTTAAGGAGTTTTTACATCATTATGTGCTTTCTCTCAATAGAAATATGAGATGCCTCTTTTCCATCAACAATGTCCTCATATACTCTCTTGATATATTCAGCATTGGGAATCCATTCCTCATGATGATTAGGGCTTCATTTACTACAAAATGTCTCAATAAATGCAAATTAAATGTTTGAGAAAAATATTATTGTAACATAGAATTCAAATGAGGAATTAATGCTCTGTTTGGGAGTTGTATTGGGTTTCAATTGGTAATATTGAATGGGTTCAATGGCTGTAGCATGTTATTTGTTGCCCAATTTTGCAGGATCCCCTACAATATCATCATCACCCCCTCAAGCAACAAGCATTTAGGAGTCTCTACAAGCCTACAAAAATATCCAAGGTTATTCTCCAAGTAATATGTAAATAAGATATGCCATAACATTCTAACTTAAAAAAATAAATTTAGTCTCAAATTTAGGTCTTAAAACCTTCTTGTTGGCTTGAAATTTCTGCAATATAATCTAAACTAAATTGCTTGCTTCCAAGTACAATTTCCAGCATTAAATATACATCTTCTAGCTGAAAACTCATTCAAAATATGAGAAAAGCTTGAAGAAAAAGGTGACTGAAAATTTCTGCAATTAAACCCTTCCAGACCATAACTTTACCAAACTTTACCAAATTCATGCATAACTTTACCAAAATCTAGGATTTAGGGTGCTAAAAAATTTCCATGTGTTTACAATCATAAAACTGTTCCAAATTATGCAAAGAAAAAAACGCATTGTACCCAATAGAACATGGATGGAAATTGCCAGTGAAAATGTTGTAATAAATCTACCCTAGACGGATAAAACAAATCTTAAAAAATATACTCTACAAAATATGAATTATTGATAGGGGCGTAGGGACGTAAAATACCATGCAAATTTTCAGCATGTATCTCCTCAATGTTAGGCTATTCCAAAGAATCAAAATTTGCAATTTTTTCACTAGATACATCACTACAAGTACATATATAGGGTCTTCGCATTTTTTCCAACAATCCATGTCCATATTATGATACAAAATTTGAAAAGTTGTGTCTTAAATTCCATGCCCTGGGATTTCGTCATCTTCAAAAATGTGGGTAGACAAGATTTGTCATCTTATCATCATTTTTGGGTTTCTCTTCAATACTTATCCTATCAGCATCATCATAATACATATCACCAGTTTCAAAAATTTGAGAGGGTTTATAGATTACCAAATCCTTGTCTTGATGTGGAGAAGAAATGGATACTTCAATGCTTTCCTCAACACACTCTTGGTCTTCAATGGAAACAATAGGTTCTTCATCATGTACTTTACGAGTTTTTACATTGTTATGTGCTTTCTCTTCAATAGAAAAATGAGATGCCTCTTGTTCATCAACAATGTCCTCATATATTTTCTTGATATATTCAACATTGGGAATCCATTCCTCATTATTATTAGGGTTCCATTTACTGTAAAATGTCACAATAAATGCAAATTAAATGTTTGAGAAATAGATTCTTGTAACATAGAATTCAAATGAAGAGTTAATGCTATGTTTGGGAGTTGTACTGGGTTGCAATTTGTAATATTAAATGGGTTCAATGGTTGTAGCATGTTAGTTGGTGCCCAATTTTGCAGGATCCCCTACAATATCATCATCACCCCCCTCAAGCAACAAGCGTTTAGGAGTCTCTACAAGCCTACAAAAATATCCAAGGTTATTCTCCAAGTAATATGTAAATAGGATATGGCATAACATTCCAACTTTTAAAAAAAAAATAGTCTCAAATTTAGGTCTTGAAACCTTCTTCTTGTTGGATTGAAATTTCTGTAATATAATTTAAACTAAATTACTTGCTGCCCAGTACAATTTCCAGCATTAAATATACATCTTCTAGCTGAAAACTCATTCAAAATATGAGAAAAGCTTGAAGAAAACGGTGGCTGAAATTTTTTGCAATTAAACCTTTCCAGGCCATACAATTTCTATAATACTTTATCCAACTGCAAATTCACACATAACTTTACCAAAATCTAGGATTTAGGGTGCTAAAATTTTTCCATGTGTTTACCATCATAAAACTGTTCCAAATTATGCAACGAATAAAACACATTGTACCCAATAGAACATGGATGTAAATTTCCATGAAAATGTTGAAATAAATCTACCCTAGATGTATAAAACAAATATTAAAAAATATACTCTACAAAATATGAACTATTGATAGGGGCGTAGGGATGGAAAATACCATGCAAATTTTCAGCATGTATCTCCTCAATGTTAGGCTATTCCAAAGAATCAAAATTTGCAATTTTTTCACTAGATACATCACTACAAGTACATATATAGGGTCTTCACAATTTTGCCAACAATCTATGTCTATACTATGATACAAAATCTAAAAAGTTGTGTCTTAAATCCCATGCCCTGGGTTGTCATCATCTTCAAAAAAATGGGTAGACAAGATTTGTCATCTTATCATCATTTTGGGGTTTCACTTCAATACTTATCCTATCAGCACCATCATAATACATATCATCAGTTTCAAAAAATTGAGAGGTTTTATATATTACCAAATCCTAGTCTTGATGTGGAGAAGAAATGGATACTTCAATGCTTTCCTCAACACACTCTTGTTCTTCAATGGAAACAATAGGTTCTTCATCATGTACTTAAGGAGTTTTTACATCATTATATGCTTTCTCTTCAATAGAAACATGAGATGCCTCTTGTTCATCAACAATGTCCTCATATATTCTCTTGATATATTCAGCATTGGGAACCCATTCCTCGTGACGATTAGGGATCCATTTACTGAAAAATGTCTCAATAAATGCAAATTAAATGTTTGAGAAATAGATTCATGTAACATAGAATTCAAATGAAGAGTTAATGCTTTGTTTGGGAGTTGTGTTGGGTTTTAATTGGTAATATTAAATGGGTTCAATGGCTGTAGCATGTTATTTGTTGCCCAATTTTGCAGGATCCCCTACAATATCATCATCACCCCCTCAAGCAACAAGCATTTAGGAGTCTCTACAAGCCTACAAAAATATCCAAGGTTATTCTCCAAGTAATATGTAAATAAGATATGGCATAGCATTCCATCTTTAAAAAATAATTTTATTCTCAAATTTAGGTCTTGAAACCTTTTTCTTGTTGGCTTGAAATTTCTGCAATATAATTTAAACTAAATTGCTTCCTTCCCAGTACAATTTCCAACATTAAATATACATCTTCTCGCTGAAAACTCATTCAAAAATGAGAAAAGCTTGAAGAAAAAGGTGTCTGAACTTAATTTATGCAAAAATACTTCTAGACCATACAATTTCTAGAATACTTTATACAACTGCAAATTCATGCATAACTTTACCAAAATATAGGATTTGGGGTGCTAAAACATTTCCATGTGTTTACCATCATAAAACTGTTCCAAATTATGCAAAGAAAAAAATGCATTGTACCCAATAGAACATGGATGGAAATTGCCATGAAAATGTTGTAATACATCTACCCTATATGGATAAAACAAATCTTAAAAAATATACTCTACAAAATATGAATTATTGATAGGGTCGTAGGGATGGAAAATACCATGCAAATTTTCAGCATGTATCTCTTCAATGTTAGGCTATTCCAAAGAATCAAAATTTGCAATTTTTTCACTAGATACATCACTACAAGTACATATATAGGGCCTTCACAATTTTTCCAACAATCTATGTCCATACTGTGATACAAAATCTGAAAAGTTGTGTCTTAAATTCCACGCCCTGGGATGTCGCCATCTTCAAAAAAATGGGTAGACAAGATTTCTCATCTTATCATCATTTTGGGTTTTTTCTTCAATACTTATCCTATCAGCATCATCATAATACATATCATCATTTTCAAAAATTTGAGAGGGTTTATAGATTACCAAATCCTTGTCTTGATGTGGAGAAGAAATGGATACTTCAATGCTTTCCTCAATGCACTCTTGGTATTAAATGGAAACAATAGGTTCTTCATCATGTACTTAAGGAGTTTTACATCATTATGTGCTTTCTATTCAATAGAAACATGAGATTCCTCTTGTTCATCAACAATGTCCTCATATATTCTCTAGATATATTCAGCAATGGGAATCCATTCCTCATGATCATTAGGGCTCCATTTACTATAAAATGTCTCAATAAAACATGAAAAATATGATTTTTCTCTTCTACCAAGATGTCGAAAACAATCCTGTGTAATCCCTTTCAAACTAAGTAAAAACAACCTCATCAAAACATCTTCATGAATACCACTAAAATATGAAATGAATTCCATGAAACGTGAAATGTGCAATGTGGTTGATGTTGGGAACTTCTAGTGTGGCTGTCATCAAGTGAATTAAATGAGATTGATGTTGAACAGTGAAATGAAAACAAAATACAAAAAAATTTAGAAACACATTATGCTATCTTAATGGAGTTCCTTAATCTTGCATCAAACTTGAATGTGGTCATATAGAAAGGTAGAGTTATTATTGATTCGTAACTTTAAGAATTTTTAATAAATATATTTTTTACTACATAAAAGGAATGGATTGGTTTGGTTATTTTAAAGATTTGAATTTCTTTTATATGAAAAATCCCTTTCATACTTTGTTTGAATGTTTCATATCTAATTTGGTCATATGGAAAGGAAAAGTTTCAGAATTCCTTCTATTTGAAAAAATCCTGTCATACCTTGTTTGAATGTTTCATTTTATGATTTGGTCATATTGAAAAGCAGAATTATAATTGATTCTTAATTTGAATAGGCTTGTTGATTTTGTGTATTTTCATCTGTTTCTTATTAGATTTAACTTTGGCCACTTTGGTCAATGGGATGGACAGAAATCCGGATTTGAACTAGTCAATTATAAAGTGCCCAGCATAAAGTGATGTTTGGAAAATAAATATTTTCATACCTTATTTGAAAAAAAAAATATTTTCATACCTTATCTGTAATTTTTCCATAAACTTATAGTATTATGAGGTGAAGAATAAGATTTGACTTTCTTTTTTTGAAAACTATCTTTATATGCCATTTTGTTTTAAACTTGAAAATATTTTATTAATTTGATACATTATATTCCATTTTGCTTTAAACTTGAAATTTAACTAATATGCCATTTTGTTTTATAGACTCGATCTCCATTCAAAGTAGTGTATTTTTCCAAACATATTTACATGTAGTTGTAAATTGACAAAATATCTCGGTGGACCATTTTTTGCAGAGTAGTTTCCCTTGTTGCTTTCACCTAGCCACACTTTTGTTATATGAAGGTGCAATATTTGTCTGATCACAGTTGTTCCGTGTTTTTTCCATTTGGCTAAAAAAACCAATTTGACGAATGATCAATCACTTGAATTGTTTAGCTGAACTAGGGTTTAGGGTTTGTTTAAATGCCCTTGTATTTTTCAATTGCCAACACTTTTGTTATATTAAGGTGCAACTTTTTGTCTGAGAACAATCTCTCTAGGTTACTCCAGTACATATTTTTCTGGGGTAAGGTGCCAATTTGACAAGTCGTCACTCTCTTGAGTGATTTCATTAATTTAGGGTTCATTGTATGTACAAATGATCTTGTTATTTTCAATTAGGAAAGCTCTTGTCATACCAAGTTGTAGATTTTATCTGATCACACTTACTTTGTGGAATCGTCATTTGAATAAATCCTCATTTTGATGAATGATCGGTCTATTGAATTGTACTTGAATTAGGGCTTAGTGTATGTAGAAATGGGCTTATTATCTCAAGCTCTAGGGTTTTTGTTGTCTTCTTCATTTTCCAAGTTATCCTCGTGAGGGTCCACCCTTTGGCTAAATAGGTGTTGAGATAATCCCTATCTCACATTACGTCTTTATTTTGGTGTTTGTTAGGGGTCAACAAAACAAGGGATGACCTGATATTTTCCTAAATTGCAAGAGGAAGTGTGTGTTGGAAACTTCCTTACTGGAGTACTACCCTTCATACCTATCAATTAATTCATCTCGACGTGTTCTACAAGTAATCATGTTTTGTTGTGCTTTGCAAGGTTAGGGATTCGTTGCGCTTCGGTTCATTCCTCAGCTCTCCAAAGTCTAGAGAGGAGCTTTAAGGTGAAGTTTTAAACAAATTATGTCATATCACCACCCATACCTATCATGTTCTACACATAAATTCTTCGAATTACGATTGCTGATACATATGAAAACTAAAAAAAATAGAATTGTTCCACACGAATCCATGTAGAGGGATTTGTGTATATGTTGCATGTTAATGACTTGTTCCAGTTTTAATTGCTAGAGAAAAATGTATATGGTCGAGCTCTCGACCCTGAGTCAATTTGTTTGACTATGAAAAAGACAGGTGATAAATGATACCTAAAATTTGCATTATGTCCTCCCTAAAAGGAGAAAAACAAATAAAAAAATGTGAGAAAAAAAATAACAAAATAAATTTACCCGTTTGTGAAGAGGACGAGTGACAACAATCAGCTACATTTGCGTTATGTCCTCTCGAAAACGAGTGACAACAAACGACTAATTTTTATTTTATTGGTAACTGTCCTTAAACTTAGGGGTTAGTTAAGAGACATTTCTAGAAGGCTTGTCAATATTATAAATTTATTTTTCACTTCTTTATTTTTATGTGGCATCTGGACAAGATAGAAAATCAGATCTGATTCTTTGTTTGCTTTAGATTTTTTTGCTACTGATTTTCTTGATAAGGTTGTTGATGCTTAGTGCCTAGGGTTATTGTTGCTTTGACTTAACATTTAGGTTTCTTGTTGATCTTGGAGTGGGTCATGGATCTCCTTCTAATGCTTTTAGTAGGTTGTGGCCTTGTTACCTTCTACTTGGGTTGATTCTAAGGCTAGTTTTGACTCCTGTTTGTAGGATGCTTATACATGTCTTTGTTTGGGCCTGCTAAACTTTATTTGTGGCCTTTTTGTTACTCACCAATGGATTTTTATGCACTCGTGGCCTCGTCGTCCGTCTGGCTAATCTTTTTCCACCATGTGTGACTATCGTATGTCCACTAGTTTTGAGGGTGTCCCCTTTGGTGTCCATTGGTTTTTCATTGGTGTCCCTGCCACCATTTTGGTTAACGCTACAGTCAAGAGGCAACATACCTCCATTACTATGGTCTCTTGGAGCAGAGATTCTGTATGGTATACTAGATAAACTCTATCCTTATCTAAAAGCTCATACAACTATCTAAAACAGTCTTTTCCAGTCATCCAAGTGTCTCAATAGATTGCATAGAAACTGTTCGAGAAAACAGTCCTTCCAATAATGTTTTCAACACTAAATAAATTCCAACAATAGGTTGGAAACAAGACTTCATATGATCAAGACCTTAGTAAATATCTGCACTCTCAGCTAAAGAGATGCATAATCAATAGATTGATTTGATGTGTTCAACTACTTGTCCATCCTTTGATTCCATCACTAACCAAACTCCAACCTCAAGTTGTACACCTTCTTTGGAAATGTTATCAACATTAGCATTAATCTCTCTATAGACATGAAGAAACAATATGTAATTAAACTAATTTCATTTGATTTACATCATGTTTGAGAAAAGTCGGGAAAGTAAAGGTTAACTTTTAATGAATCCTTGTATTTTATCTGAGGCCTTACCATGACACATTGATTAAAGACTCTCTAGAATGGCTGTCCCTTTCTTTTCATGTTATGATATGAACCTATGGTTGCTAATGTGAGCTTAAGCTTCTTCAGGTGCCACTACATTATTTTAATCATTGCCCCATGCAACACAAAAAGTAAAAGGATTATATATTTTACAAACATTTATATACACTACTTCAATTTAATCTTTCATTTTATACCTTCTTTTACCCTCTAACAACCACCTTATCCACGTATTATTACACCTTTTTGAGGCAATTGCTAGTTTATGTAAAAAAATTTGTCTAGGATAAATTATTTTTTATAAGTTGTATGGACTTAAACATTTTTTTTACAAACCAATGATAATAATATGTTTGAACAAACTTATATTAATACATTATGTATCTTTTTCTTTGATTCCATATGAATAAAAAGAAAAAAAAATCAGGGAAAAAAAACATAAAAATTATTTTATAGCACAACTATAATTCATGTTTAAAATCCATTTGATTTAAGATGAATTTTAGAATATTTTTAGTGATTTGACTCTCACCTTATAGCAATAGAATATAATTAAATTTGGTCTTGAATATGGAGCCATCATGACTTTATCATGATAATTATTAGAGAAGTTACGTGTAAAAACCCCTTACTCTGTCCTTAGTTTCACCACTTTTATGAGATTATGCCATTCTCAAATGACTTATTCAAGGATGTAAGCATGAGGTTAACTTATACTCCATTTGATTTGAGGATGTAAATTGGAGATTAACTTGTTCTCAAGTTACGAGGGTGGAAACTTTGGAAATTATTTACCCTTCGATATTTGAAGTTGGAAAGTGAAAGGGTGATCTTTATATAGATTGTATCGCCAGGGCCCAAGGGTTACGTGCAAATTCATGCAATCATACAATGTTGAATATTTATTTTTTATCACATCAATAAAAAAAATTTAGCACAAAAATACTAGACATACGTAACTGTAAAGTTTTCATATAAAAGCGGGAAAAAAAAATCAATGTGTACATAATCAATATTTATATATTTTTTTTAAATGTTCAAAGCTACAAATTTAAAAAAAAAAAGGAGGTAGCTAATAGATCTCAGTTTTGGATTTTTCAGTCATTTATTGAAATAGGACGAAGATTTTTTGTTGAAATAGTTTTGGAATTTTGATGAGTCATTTATTGGAATGGGATGAAGAATTTTCGTTTGAAATAAAATAAAATTTAAATTATATTATAAAAATAAATTTAATTTTTTCAAAAATTAATTTAATAATATATATTTTATAATGATCTAAAAATATATTAGTACATTTATATAGTTTGTGGCTGGATCATGTCTATAGGGATCAAATGATTGGGAGATGATTATGAAAAGGAAGACAATCTGCAATTTTGTTTATTCTTCGTATTAGTTTAATGGGTTTAAGTGTACAAGTACTCCATGCCTAGGTACATGTTAGCATCAACATTTAACTATAGTTTTTTTTTTTAATCTCACATTCTTCTAGTTATCTGCCATGAATTCTAGGTAATCCATTCATGAGCTATGAGTTATCCATGCATCGCTCCCATTTATCCATTCATCAGTTACTAGTTTTGGGGTGGACTACGGCCTATGCTTTTTTATGTGCAAACAAGGATGAGACAAATGTAATCTAGAGATTGATTCTATGACACTCATTAAAAATTTGAAACAACCATATATATATATATATATATATATATATAGTTGATAAATGGATAAAAAGAAGAATATCGGTGATAACATGTAGCTAGACATGTATAACTCAAAGTTGAACCCGTTTAACTAGAAGAACATAAAGAATACAAAAAATACAAACAGTTTGATCCTTATCAACATGATGAAGCCACAAACTATGATCCAAACCATTTGATCCCTATCTCCATGATGGGGAGAACCACAAACCATGGGAGTTTTCTAAACAAGGGACTATTTTTCGTGTGGAAAGTTTTGAGCTGGTGCTATGAATCTTCAAAGAATTTTCAAAACTTGCTAAAACTCACTCTTACGGAGTACGAAAAATCAAGTCAAAATAAACCCTTAGTAAAAGTGCTCCCAAACTTTATAGATGTGCTAGTTATGTAATTATTTATTTCAAATTTTAAACTATTACCATAAAATCAATCTACACTATATACTTATCTTATTTTTGTTACTAGATAATAATAAAAAAATAAACAGTACTCTACCAAAATCTCAAATAAATATTTCTATCTACCTCAACACTACAACACTACAGTGTATTTAAAAAAATGAATCAAACTTGCCTGGGCCAGGCCAGGTTCAAATCCGCTGCTGCCACTATAACCCCTGTGGTATAAACAGCAGCCCGCAAGCCAGATATACCGGAAACTTGTGACTCAGCAAGGACCGAGACGGCCCGATTCCAATCCTTACCAGGGACGGTAGTCTATCCAGGGGGGCGCCTACCCTTTGAATCTTATCACAGCTCTCGGTGGAGTTTGATCCTGGTGGGCTGGGTAAAAACCACCTTCCCCCACCGTGTGGGATCCACTTCATTGACTCGTCGGGACTCCCATATTAGTACAGATACTTGAGTGTGCGCGCGGACTCTTGTTTCTTAATAATATAAAGAAAGATGAAACATACAGATGAACAAATCCTTCCTTTCATTTGCAAATACTCTAACGTCGCATCCATATAAATCCTACAACAGGAAAATAGGAAACCATATGACGAGAAATTCGTAAAACCAAAGAGCCACCGAACATTGTAAACAAAAAAACCGCCTACTCCACCTAACTAAAGTATGTTGACAAAATTGATTAGAAAAAACGAGGGTGGGTTTGGCCATCAGTAACGATTTCGTGTGTGGCATGCTCTAAATTTGCTTTGAGATTGACGGCTAAACATGATCGACCCGCCTTCAAAACCCCCATCCCTGCTCCTCACAATTCCCAGACCACACCAGACCAGACCATCTGCTAATTATTATTTCATTTCAAGCACAGCGCTGTTAATCTCCCACTGTTTGTTTCACGTCAATGTCAGGAATGACAGAGAGCAAAATACCGTCAATTGTTGCAATGTGCGTTCCTCTGCTACTGCTCTTCCTCTCGCTCGCGGCTGTAACGGACATTGCCGTCGCTCAGTCGACGTCGGGCTGTTCGAGTGCCATGATAAGTTTAGCGTCCTGCGTCAGCTATGTGACAGGCAACGCCGCGGAACCGTCTCAGCGCTGCTGCAGTTCCCTCGCTAACGTCGTGAAGACGAACCCGGTTTGTCTCTGCCAGCTACTTTCCGGCAGCAATCCGGTGGGCATTCCCATTAATCAGACGCTGGCACTCGCTCTACCCAAAGCCTGCAAAGTCACCACGCCGCCCGTCAGCCGATGCAAAGGTCCAGGAATTTGAAGTTATTTATATTTTTCTCACCAGATGCAAATAAAAAGTTAAAACCACTGTGAAATACTGAAATGTTTTTTCGTTTTCTTGGCAGCTGCCGGCGTTCCGATACCCCCGGCTAGTTCGCCGTCGGCGTCGGCTCTCGATAACCGCATGGTCCCGTCGAGCGGTTCCAGCGACAAAATTAGTCCGACAATGTCAAAGCCCATTTCGAGCCCTGCCCCAGTCTCTTCTGCAGGCACTTTTGCCCCGACTGCCTTCGGTCTGTTCTTCTCTGGCCTAATTTTCTCGGCAATTATGGTTTGAAGACCGCTTTCGAGTAGATAATTAGAATTATTCACAAGCTAAATAGGTTTATTTTTGCACTGTTTACACGGATGTTATGTATGTTGTCTCCAATAAATTACGTCGCTTTTAAATTAAATAATTGCCTGTTAATTGAAAGTTAAAGTTGCTGTTTATTCATTCTATGTTTTGGAGTTGATGGTGAGTTTGAGTCTAAATTTTATAAAGTGTTTAAATTGTATTTTTAAATTTATAAGTAGATTTAGTATTGTGAAATATCTTTATATGATGCATTTTTTATAACTAATATGTGTGATTATAATATTTTTTTTTTTATATTTTGAACCTGAATAAAATAAGATGGAATCGAATTGCTTTGTACTGGTTTTATATCCATTAACAAATCATCTTTTTTTACAATTATGTTTTTTATCTTATTAATAAGTTGTTATTGTTATTACAAACATATCCACTTAATTTATGGTTAGTAAATATCTATAGGCTACAAGTTAGGTATCACTAACAAATTAAATGCAATAAACAAGTTATCTTGTTACGTGTTCTCCACACTTATTTATAATCACTCTTATATATATATATCTTTTTCTATATATGTTTTCAATGTATCAAATTAATCTACAGATTTTACTTGTCTTATCCTTGTACAATCCTAGAAAAGTATATATACTAGCAATTGCCCCAAGGAAGGTGCAATAATACGCCGTTAAGGTAGTTGTTAGCGGGTAAGCGAGAAAAAAAAGTGTAACATTGAAGTGTGCCAAAAAAAAAATGGAGAATAAATATATATTCTGTGCCAATATTGAGAGAGGTCACTTGTTGCAAACGAGAATTAATGGAGATCCCAACGCTATTCCAAGAAAAGCCACCTGGTCATAAAGAAGGATTTTCGATCTTACTATGGAGGACAAAAATGTCAGAAACTAGATATGGTGTACTGTGGTCTTGAAACTCAAGCGAGGGTTGATGACCTCATGTACAACAAAGAAAGCGAAGATTTTGATTCTCGGCCAAATTCAATTGAGAATATGGCAGTATGGATGATCGTGGCACTGATAGTGAGATTTTAGTAGTACCCGAAATGTTTTTCTACCAAGAGAAATTTATGTTGAATCCAGTTGCAATCCCTGTGTCTAATCGAAACTACAATCGAGACGACGTGTAGGATCTGCACAAATCAAAAGACATGGTGCCTCATCTCGGAATGATAAAGATATTGGAGGAACTGGTTCTTAGAAAGGCAATAAACCACAACCAACTTAACCACCAAAAAATAAAACAACTAGGTCCCATTTTTTCTTTACTCCATATTAATGAATTTGTTTTCTTAGTTCCTACCCAAATCATGTCCAACACAATGTTCTTAAAACTACTAATTTCTAACCATATAGTGGATATGCTACAAACTATGGCTATACTCATATGTGCTTACGAAACCATATATATGTCTACACTTTTCACCTTAACTTATTTTACCTGGGTATAGGACAAAAACAAATATCAGCTTTCATATTTCATTATATAATATGATTGTCTATGCAAAGATCACCCTCAAGAAGACGTGCATTTTCTTATGGTATAAACTTCAACAACTCCACGAATATGAGCCTTCTTAATCATACCTTTTAAACGTGTTTATAACAAGCATGTGAAATTGTTAAATATGTATAATGTTCATTGTTATTAAACTGATCTTCTTCACTGGTGGCTCAGCATGGACATCAATTGCATTCTTGATTCGCAGGAAAAATGATTGATATAGAAGCTTCACTAAAGTACATCAAAATTTACATTAGCACAAGATGAGAGGTGAACTCTTGCATGTTAAAACTCCCTGTGCGAATCAAACATCCTCTTGTTAAGGGCACTTCCACAATATAATTCTAGCACTCTGCAAGTACCAAGCCCAACAACAATTTAACTTTATGCGCATGCAATGTGTGTGGGGTACCACCATCTATGTTACTGGATCAGATCGAAGAATAGTGCTTCTGTGGATCTGGAGCTAGATCTGACCTAGCCACATTTCGAGAAGGACCCACTCGAGAACTGTTTCTGGCTTGTCAAACATGTCCAGCCAACAAATACCCCAAAAATACATATTTAAAAAAAACATAAAATTAAAATTAAAATTTGCTATGTGCATGGCCCTTTTACCCTATAAAATAGCCCCTACCCCCAATCCAAAAACACATAAAAGTTAAGTTCTTCATAGCAGTCTGCATTTCTGAGTTTATGAGAACAATTTCGAGCATAAAAATGCAGAGACCCGAAATTTCTATGTCTATAAATATGCCATTTTCGCACATTTAGATATTGACTTTCCAAAGAGTCTAGCAAACCCATATCCATTTCCATGCAAGTTAGACAACTATTTTTCTTTATATGTTGCCTTTTAATTTGATTTTAATTTTGAGCTGCAAAGCTTAGGGCTCAAGCAGAACACCATGCATTTTCTTTTACACTCATTTCCAGAACTAATAGGCAGATTTATTCGCAACACATAAGCCCAGTTGCAGAGCTACTACTTATAGCAGGAGAAGACCAACTTCCACAACACAATGCAAAGGTAATCAATGGTTTAGACCACTCTAAACAATAAACACTCCGCATCATAGCCTCCTCTTTAGATTTTCCATTTTTCCAATAGGCCTGGCATTCAATCAACTTGGGAAGGTCAGTTAGATACATAACTGGAAGAATTTAAGATGTCTTGTAATAACAAATTCACGTGTGTGATATAAATGTGTGTATGAACAAATTCACCAACCTGATATAAATGTGTGCAATCCAAACAATGATGTGATTTGGACAAACAACTAACTTGTAATAACAATTTGAATAAGCTTGATATAAATGTGTGTAACCCATACAGTGATCTGATGTGGACAAACAACTAACTTGTAATAACAATTTGAACCAATTTTAAAAAATTGTAACTTCAAAATATACAAGAGCCATTGTAAATTTTTTGCATTCCTTGTATTGATCAATTGAATTGCCTCTAGCTTCTCCTCTCCTCTCGATTATATTTCATGTTTTAATAAGAAAAAAAAATTATGCTCTGGTTTTAGATTATATTATGTTTTAATATAAATAAATTTAAAAAAAAACAACAACATCATGTCAATTAATTTTAAGTTTGACCCATCTTTTCTAAGAGCTGTTAAATAGCTTATCTCCTTTGGTTCTGGTTTTAGATCTAGCTTCCCCTTTCCTCTGGTTTTAGATTATATTTCATGTTTGAATAAATAAATAAATAAAATTAAAAAAAAAAAGCTATTCTCTAGTTTTAGATCATATTTCATGTTTTAATAGAAAAAAAACATCATGTTAATTAACTTTAAGTTTGACCGAGTTCCTAAATAGCCTATTTCCTCTAGTTTTAGATTATATTTCATGTATAAAAAAAATAAAATATCAATTATGTTTAAGTTTGACCCAACTTGAGCCTAGTCACTATATTGTAACTTATAGTTGAAACTTAAATATAAGTACACATTCTTTCAGCCTATTTACCATATTGGAAAATGAACTTCCAGTCAAAACTTAAATATATGCACACAAATTATTTTAACTAAAATACAAGACACAAATTCTTTTAGGTGATAGTTTCTTCATTCTTCAAGAACCATTTGAGATATCCACTAATAAGTTATTAATGGTATATATTTTTTAAACCCTGTTATATGCCATTAAATCTTGTTTTAATGCTATATAAGTGTTCTATGCTATATAAGCACACATTCTTAAAACCCACAGAAACCAGAACCCAAACCGTCCATACTAGACAGATACAAAACCCTAGTTAAGGGTAAACCTACAAACCCTAGTTAGGGTTAGTTCAGACAGAGAGTCATCAATAAGAGAAGAACCCCAACAGTAACCCCGGGAGATGTACCAGTAAACCGAAGCAAGAAAGTGAAAACTCGAGCGAGAATGCGAAACCGACAGGCAACCCCGGAGTGAAGCACAAACCCTAGTATGTCGGGAGAAGACAGGGGTTAGCATAAGTCGACCCTCCACATGCGGACGGGGAAAAGGAGAATCACGGGCATAGACAACGTGAAATACCATGCAGGGGTGATGGAGCAGGTGACAGACAAAAGGACAAAGCACAAATAGAAACCACAAAACCAAGCACACAGAGGCGACTGAAAATAGCAAATAAACTTCCCACTTTTTTTATTTGGTTGGTACTAGTCCCCCTTGTAAGGGGAGGGACTCCAATAATTCGCCATTTGTGCTATTGAAAAGGCCAAGTAGAGCCCAAACTCCTAAGAAGTTTAGGGACAACAGGGTAAGAAGAAAGACAGACTTGGGGCCAAAGTCGAGCCAACACACCGAGAGGCAGGGAAGCAGGGAAGATCAATATAAGGCGACAGGAATCACATGTATGTAGAAGCCCAAAAAATTATGAAAACCAGGAGAAAACCAGAGCCAAAATCCCATTCTAGCCTCCTCCCAATGAAAATTTTACTTATGCATATAGACATCTCCAAGTGGCTGACTAATTATCCACCAGAAAATACCATAGTATATTACAAATAATTTAATGATCCATTTTAGATAATTACAAATAATTTAATGATCCATCTGATGTATTTTAATTATGTTGAACTTGGTCTTCTTTTTACATATAAATCTATGTATTCTTTATGGGATGATTAATTTTTTTTCAGGTAATTATGTCAAGGCAAAATCTCAAGCATTTCTCATCATTTTGAAGATAGTACTTAGGATAAGCCTTAAATTCTTCAAGGCACAAGGCCAAGTCAAGAACAAGACTCAAAGCCATTACAACAATACTCTTTATAAGCCCAACGTGTCACTTATAGGAATAAAACCTAGGTGGAAAGGATAACCCTCCATCTCACAACCACACCACTTGGGCTAGACATAATTGACTCCATGAAATGACCACTTATGCATCTCTCCATTCATTTAGATACATAAAGGTACCATTCATTTAGATACATACAAGGTATAGGTGAGGATAAAAATCATTCAACATTTTAACAAACTATTGTCTCATGAATGTATGTCATAACTTTGAGATCACGCATGGATTCTAGTAATACAATCCCCAGCTTCATTCCTACATGCACCCATGTCCTATACAACACTTGCAAGCATAATCTATGCCACTTTTTAGCATACTGGGCAATCTTTATCCTACCATTTTCCATGTAAAGCTATAAAGCAAACTATTAAACCCATAACCCTTGGCGGTAACTTTTGTAAACTGTTCCTCCTTGGGGAAAGTTCAATGATATTTTACGATGTTGAAAATAGTACATTGCATAGTTTCAACGATGATATGATAAAATCCATTCAGCTTATTATATGGTGGCAGAAATTACACAAATTAAGAACACAACAATCCATACAAATGTCCATTGTGTTGTTAATGAATAAATTGTTTCAAATATTGTTCATTAGAGCAATTATGAATGTTCTCAAAGTATAAACCATCCATTATATTTGAAAATTAGCCTTCATGGTCCATGTGAACCAACCCTTAAACCAATCCCATACACTTGTACACTAAAGTCCCGCAATAACCAAAAATTCCTGATCATTGAATTTAAACTTCTCTCATATGCTTTAACAACAATAAATGAGTACCAAATTGACCAGTCACTGAGTCACACAGTTGGTATAGGCCTGGATGATTTGGATGCATAATGCGTACTCTAAACATAGTGGATAACATTTTATCGTAATTATGATTTACTTTGGATATATAATGCAGTTGGACATGTCAGTTTAAAAAAAAAGTTTTCCATAAAACTATTTTTTCTACTCTATTTCAGGTAGTCATCAAGATAGACTTGACAGTCCAATACATTTGGTCCATGAAAACTAGAGCTAAGGAATTTAGAAACAATGAGCATGCAATTCTGTCAACCATCATATCGAGGAAAATCCAAATCATATTATTGCAATTAATGTTCAGTGCATCAAAAGCAACTTGGAATTCAAGGTTAGTGATTAGATTATCAAAGTTAGATGAATTGCATGCCATTCACATTCTGAAGGTATACTCAAATGTTTTAGACTGCATCCTCTTTAACCGAAAGGTTCTCTCTATTAGAACCTGGGAAGAAGAACCGAACCTTTTCAATTTGATATAGCCAAATTACATCAAGGGATGCCTAAATAAAAAAAATATAGTTACCCATGAATCACCTAAAATAAATAGCTTCTAACGATGAGGGATCAAAATTGAGAACTGCAATTCTTTTGTAGTTTCAGATGTGTAGATCCTGCTTCTCACTTTGTAATTGAACCAGTAGTTCAAGATATTTTTCAGAGTGGACTAAGTTGCAGTGGGAGAATAATAAGAGTCAATGAGAGCCTTCAAGTCTAGAAGTTGAGATCATGTCAGATGGCCATGGGATGTGTACTCAGCCCAACCCAAATGATACCTATGTTGTTGTCACTCTTGATGATCGCTTTCCCTCCATTGCATCTTTCTTCAATTTACAGCTTGCACATAGAAAGGGACCTTCCCAAGAGTGCATATTTCCTGAAAAAAATGAACCAGCATGCACAAAAATTCCTTCACTAGGTGTGATGTTAGTTTGACAGACAACACAAGCAAATAATCTTGATACTATCTGCACTGCATAATCTGAGCCCAACCTGCAATGTCAAATACTCAAATTATTAGCATGACAAACTTGCAACATAGTGCGTTCTATAATAGTTCTCTACAGCTAGCTTTCATTAGTACATCACATGGAAAATCAAGTATTTAATCTAGCATAGCAGCAAAAGTAGAAGTTTACAAGGTCATAACAGAAAAATACCTACTTTGAACCTCTTACCTATGTATAAATAAAATAACAAATCCTAAAAGGAAAAAGGAAAAACACCATTCTATACTAAATGCCTAGAACCCAAAAAACAAACTATGAAAATAGATCATGCTTTTACTCAGGTTGAACATGCAAACTAACTAAATACATTGACAAGAAAAAGATTATTTTAAAAAATCCAAATTGAAGACTCGAAAATTCAAAATTGTCAAAATATAAGCATACATTACATACCATTCACACAACCACAAATTAAATTTGCAACATGATTTTCCAATTAGATAATAAAAAATTGTAAACGTATATTGTCCACATTCATGGAAATGCAACTCAGATACAGTATATCATGCTTTGTATTGAATCCAAATATAGGTCTGTGATTACAAAACAGAAACTAAGCTAAGCTGGAAATGGCTATATCTACCTTTCAGCAAGCATTACTGACCCCTCCTCAAAAATTTCCTGGAAAATGTCTATATTTTTCTTTTCATCTGTCTTTGATTTTGAATCAGTGGACTTCCTTCCAAAAAATGACTTGAATATGCCTTGCTTCTTAACTAGAGCTGGTGGTACATATTTCTCAGGTGGGATCAAATCCACCACAATGCATGTTGTGTCATCCCTAAGGCCCCTTATCCTCAAAGCCTCCTACAGCTAAATCGATTAGGCTATGATAGAAAATAACCGTAAATATGGCAATATTGTTGTCAGTAGTATTTGTACCTTAACAATTTGTTTTGCAGCAAGTTCTACTGGCAAACCTCGGCAACAATTTGCAGCCTTCTCAGAACTCAAGGCATCCCAAACACCATCAGTTGCAATGATAAGCCTCCCTCCAGCATTCAATAGCTATTGGAACAAAAAATTACCAATCTAAATCAAATAGGCACATTGTGACCAGGTATTTTTTCCAGCAGTAAATGGATAAAATTGGTGAAGGATCAAAAGAGAAAAAAATGTCTGTCCACCTTCACTTGTTTTACATGAGGTATAGGTACAATGAACTCGCCCACATCCATATCCCCAATAGACCTAGACAGACTGATACCTCCCAGCCAACATCTCAATGGTCCGATCTACAAGAACAAAGAAAATGTTCTAAATTACAGCTGTTGTAAAATTTGTTGAAAATTTTGGTAACAGGGCGATACAGTTTAAAAAAAGGCTGTAAAACAAGCATGAACATTATTACAGGAGAGCGATACGAGAT
>LPNX010243529.1:0-20738 GCA_001517045.1 Pseudotsuga menziesii | reverse complement strand
TTTCGTAGAAGAATCCTAAGCCGTAGGTAATAACTTCGGTAAGCCTAAGCCGTAGGAAGGCTTCAGGTATATTCCTAAATTGGGAACTTCTTTACTCTAAGAAACCCCCAGAAAATTACATAAAAAGATAATTCAGCAAGAATTTTAATGAAAACAGTTACAATAGACATAAATATCACATTCACCAAGCCATTTACAGGCTCAAATGGGGAGGTTATTGATCATGCTTACGAGAGCTTGTTCTTGCGAGACGGTTGATTGAGCAAAAGTAGAGTCCCTAGCATAACATTATTCCTTACAGTAAACCAATTACAGTTTTGCATTGTCTTAGATGGCCCAACTCCCCTGCTGCTGTTGAGGACCTCTGCTCTTCAACTATATCTCTACTGCGCAAAAATCTACCCCTAAGTAAGGACTGCAAAGAAGAACAAATACTATTCTTAGTAATATTGAAACAATATCACTTCTTAGTAATAAGAAATGTAGAAATGACATGTGTCAGTTCCTAAACATAAATATTAAGACCCTTCTGAATGCAAAATAAGCTACTCACACTTAATAGCTGCACATACAAAACATTAGTTCCATCCTAGACCATAGACCAGCTGATGCCAATGTCATGACTCGTAATTTCAAACCAAACTAAATTTTTACATGATTTTCTCTATAAACAGGGTCATCATCGGGGTGCATCAATGCATTTGTTTACTGCCAAACAAGACCACTAGTGGTTTTCTATTTAACCAGCAAGTGACAAAATGGTGCAACTTCTTTTAAATTCAAATTACTACAGAACATAAGAGTGTGAAAAGGAATTTTAATTGAACAAATGGATACATATCATAAATTCATACTCTGCAACAGTGGAGATGTTGTAGATATCATCATGCTATTCGAAAACACAGATCCCTCTCACACCAGCTTATGTTCAGAGAATTTTTACCGAGTATTTGTAATCCCCACAAGAAGAGCTTGAATCCTTGTAATGGCATAAGTGTGTAGTGGCTATGCTAAAATGGGGGTTTTCTTCTCTGCAACAATTCTCCAATAAAAGAAATAATTGAAATTTTAAAGTAATGCCTGCCTACCAAATGCAATCATATGTGTAACTGCTTGTGGTTAAAGTAAATCTCTCCTTATGCCCACGATTTTAGCAAGTACCACATGCATACATCACTGCCATGCCACAAGTAAGCCAAAAAAGTAGTTGCCTACTTTTTGTTTCATTTTTACACAGTTACACAAACTCAAAAAGACCATACTCCACTTCTGCAAGGCATTAGAAACTACATCAGCATACATGATGAACACATCTAGTCCTTATAATTCCAAAATACATTTGAAATTCAAGGCCAGGTCTTGTATTGATTTAACCATGTAATCTACTCCATTCAAAGAAGTTTAGATGAGCACAAACCTTGAAAGAAAGTTCTACGAATTCATTGATATCAATCTTGACTTAAAAAGTCCATTCAATTTGATATAGTGTCAAAAATCTAACTTTGCTACCTCAGCTCTCAGTGTCTCACTAATATACATAAATATATCGTAGTTTACCACAAGGGTGATACATTGTAAAATGCATCAACCTATATATTGAATCCAAATATACCCCCATCCATGCAGAAAAGTAGAAAGAAGACACTTATCGATGTTATATCAACAAAAATTAGTAAAGATGAATGCACAAGTGTAAGGGAGCAACGTTGAGTTGCCATCTAGCCCACAACATGTGCATCAAACTTAGAAAAACCAATCATCCATGGCTAAATCAAGGTTGGTAAAATTTAGACATGGAACTTGAAGAAAATCTTCTTACCCATCAAAAAGAGCAGTTTATCAGGAAGAAAAATCAGTCATTGCCACCATCAATATTGTCACAAACTTATGAGAATCAGAGAATAGTAACGGCAAGCTCCTGCCAATCAATTATAATACCATGAATCTTATGGCAATAAAGTTATACCAGGCTATCATAGAGACACATACCCACACAATAAGTATTAAATGTAAAAGACTGGAAAAACCAATATTAAGAGTTGTGAACAAAAATTAGTGGAGGCAAGTATCTTGAGCTGTCGTTAGTCCATAACAAGTACATCAACCCAGGAAAAACTGATCATCCATGGAACAAATAGGGCTGGAAAAACTTTAGATACATTATGGATCTTGAAGAAAAATTGCCTATTGACCAAAAGACCAGTGTAGCAGGATGAAAACACAGTCATGGCCACCATAATACTGTCACAAACCTATGACAGTCAGAGAATCAGTAATTTCAGTCCTCTCTCAATCAAAATATTTATGACAATAAAATTGTATAGGGGGGCCATAGAGCCATGTACCCACAATATCTACTAACTTAAAAGAACAAGAAAATCAATGCATGTGCCATGCAAACAGAAGGAGGAGGGATGCAATACACTTGTACAGACAGAGGGGGAGTTGGCAAGTTTATTGTCTGCAAGGCACATTTTTTCTTAATGTGGCCTAAGACTTTGTAAATCAGGTGCAACTGGTTTTTGCAACAAACATTAAACCCTATATTCCTTTGTTCAAAGTATGTTAATATTTTGCTACAAAATCTAAACTTACAAATCAAATACAAATAAATATATTTCAAAATGAGACACACCATTGAATAAGAAAGAGGTAGCTAGTCAAGAAATCAACAATACACATTTAAGATCATTTGTGGCCCAACCTACACCATACAATCAACAAAAAAATTAAGAAGTAAATAGGAAACATCCATGGCTAGACAAATCCACAAAAATTAAAAATAAATATAGAAACTACATTTTGGTGTCAATTGATAGTGCAGAATGTAAGACCCGCAAGGTCCAGAAAGACAAAATATATCTGGAAAAAGTACAAAAGAAATAACAATTGTTAGAATAGAATAAAAAAAATTAAAGCAAGAGATCTTTGCATGAAAAAGATAGGCAAACCAAGGAATCTTGGCTACACTCTGCACACTTAAAATCAAAAAATTAATTCTCATTGAAATCAAAATATACCATGCATACATGTGTCTCAAAGCACACATGCCTACTGGCTAGTCATCATGCACGCAAATGCCCTTGCACTCATGAGGGCGTGAGGTATAATGCCTGAAATTTGAATGTGTACAAGACCCTTGCTGGCATGAGGTATAATTCCTGAATGTGTACAAAAATGCACATGTAGCCCATGTGGTATAATATCTAGGCTCCTAATACGAATCTATGGCAATTAGCATGTCTGTACTAGTCAGCAAGGCAATCATGTTGCTTGCTCTAATGTTGTGATCTCACCAGTGCTGTTGTTCCTTGTGAAATTCAGCAACAAAATGCTGCCATGTGTATATTTTTCTAAAGCATCTACTTGATTTCATATAATATGAAAGACTAAATTTGCTACATATGCAAGAACATCTACACTAACAATCTTTCCATACCTGTAAATTAATCAAAATATACCATTGGAAGTTAATTACCATATATATTAAGTGTTCTGTACTCATTTAAAGTACATGTAACAATGGCATGTAAACATGCTTCACAACTCTCAACAGTCCAGCATTATCTACTCAGATTTAGAGACCCATTAAACTTGTCCAAGGCTCAGACATGAATTTTTTTTATTATGATTTTTCATTGGAAACAGGTACTAAACTGATGTACCTGTATAACTTATTAGCTTTGCTGAAATGATAAGAATATAAAGATGATACAATACATATAATAACAGTAATGATGCTTAAATGATAACAATATAAAGATGATACGGTACATATAATAACAGTAACATCATTAATTGTCAGCCATCATATTACTGGTGTCATTATGAATTCATGCATAATATAAATTTTGAAAACATCCACTGAGGCTGAGGCAAGCCTACAAAAATATAGAGTAAGAAACCAACAGCATGTGGATCGATGGTTTACAGGATAGGCATGCATAGTACAGAGGTATGTTGGAAAATAATACTTAAACTTATGTAGATATACCAAGTAAAAAATTTATACCTGCTGATAATTTGCCCCGTTTTTCCTTCCATGCCATGTCTGCATTTGTAAGATGGGGAAATTGCAACCTCTCCTTGCTTGTGGTCTTCCTGACATATTCCTGTAGACCCCAATATATATGAATGCCATTTTTTTTCAAAAACTGTAACCGCTCTATGTAGATTTCAGTAACTTATCAACTTTGCTGAAATGGTAATAATATAAAGATGATTACTCATTAATTGCCAGTGAAGGGACCACCCCCCTTGGCTTCGCTAAGAGAGAGCCCAGACGGAGGAGTCAAGATCAAGTGACAACACTTGACTCTTGCTTGCCCCCAAGGTCACACCCAATGGCTTGAATATTTCTGCCACATGACTCGAGGTGTGAATTAGGCGGCAACACTAGGTAGAGCCTTGGTTAGAGTTATATATGGAAGTTAGGGTTAATTCGAGAGGTATTCAAACACAGTATAAGTCATTGTTACCAACACCTAATTTTGTTTTCATGGACTTCTCTTTGCTCTTCTTCTCCTCTATTCTTCTTACAACTATAAGTTGTTTAATGTCTTGGAATTTGTGTTCCTAAATTACATGTTGAAACTCAAGGATTCTCATTTTTTGAAATCTTTGTTACCCAACTTCACTTTGTGACCATTTTTTTGGTTTACATTTTAAGATAATCAAATCTTTGAAGAAACTTCTAAAGGAGTGCATAACATCACCACGCTGAGGGTTTTGAGTTAGTGGCCTAAAAATCGTGGTCATTTAGGTGTGGGTAGTATGTTTGTGACAGTCTTATTTTGCATTGATTGGCCTAGCAACCTTATCTAGCCAATGGCCCCTTCTCATAAGGCAATGCTTGTTGGCCTCACCTAAACTTTATATGAACCTGCATGGTGACAAATTTGAACCAAAGTTTCACAATGTTACCCAAGGCTCCAAGGAAATTCATCCCCAAAGTGTTTCACAAGGTAATGATCCCCCTCCTAACCTTGAGTCCTCTATGCTTGAGTATGCTAGTGTGTATTATGAATGTTGGGGGGGTTCCATTCTTGGGTATTTTGTCGAAAAGGTGGTCCCCAAAGTGATTTTTCAAAACTGGGTCCATGAGGTTTGGGAGATTTATGATTGACACTACACACATGTGTATGCTTACTAAGGGCTTCTTTCCATTCCAGTTCAACAATCCTTCACAGGGGAAAGAAATATTGAATTGTAGCCCATGGATTTGTAGAAACACCCTCATAGTCCTTAACTAGTGGACTCGTTATTTCTCAATTGAGAAAACAACCTTTCTCAACTATCCAATGTGGGTAGATTTCCCAAGTTTTTCTATGTGGTTTTGGAAAGCCCTATGGTGGATTGTTTCCCCTTTTGAGGGAATTCATTTGTGAAGAATCATAGTGGTTTTCTATCTCCAAGCCTCAATGTTCTATTAGCATGTTAGTTCACTTCTCTCGGGACCTCAAGGAAATCATGTATATCTAAATTGGTAGGTTGATGCATCACCAACCAATTCATTACATAAATTTGTCAAATACTTGTTCTGATCATTCTAATGGGAAAGGGGGTCACTATCCTTGTCTCTCTCAATCTTGCTAATGTTGTTGCAGACTAGGGTATGGACCCTCATAAATATTTGTGTGGATTCCTCTAAATTTGGGTTAGTGGATCCTAGGGTTAGTCAATGTTGATGCCTCACCAAAGAACATGCAAAATATTGGTGTTACATGGTTCATGGCCTCCTCAGTAACCATTGGCTGATCCATTGGAATTTTAAAATATGATGGAATGCCAAGAAGAAAAAAACGAGCCTCTTCCCGTTTGTCTACTATTGTGAGAGAAAGAGACGTGGTGGGTCGTGAAGGCCTGACATGAGCTCAATGAGCCTAACCATAATTGAAGACAATTTATTTCCAGCTCTAGTTTACATGGACTGACTTTCGTGAAGGAGTTGAGTGCATCTACCAATGCTTAGACTATGCCCTACTGTTTAAGTAAATTTCCTTCTTTTTTTAAACTATTGGTGGTCGACCAATTCACGTGGACAACACAACCACTCCTTTTTACCCTCAACCCATCTGGTTCTACATATCTTGTGGTGCTGAGTGATGCATGTGTCTATAACATGGTATATTTTAAATGTTTCTCAACTACAAAACCCTAGGTTCTTGGCCTATGTACAGACGTTGTGTAATTTATTTCCTCTATAGAGGGAAGACTTTGGGTGGGTTCTTCATGGATTGACACCATCTCCCAAACCGTGGCTTCTCTGTGTGGCTATGGTCATCAAATAAGCAAGATTTGGAGAGGTTGGAAAAGTGCGATGTAGCATGAATTTAATGGCCTATTGTAGGACCTGGAATGGATGCCAGTTGATTTTTATATAGCCTACACCACTAAATGTCCAAGGAAATATATCTCTACTTCGAAGACAACCATGGTTCATTTGACTAACCAAGGGGAAATTGAGCATGAATTTGTGGAGAACCATCTAATGGTATTTTAATCCCAAGAGATGTTAGTAGAGCGACAATAGGCCACCTAAAAAATATCTTGATGTTATGTCTCTTAAGCTATAAAACAAGCATCAAAGACCATGTGAGGCAACTCTTTCCCTCAATGAGTTATTTGCAACATCGCATGAAATGGAAAAGAATAAGTCTCCTTGCCTAGATGGATTTCCATGCAAATTTTACAAGGAAACCTTGTAGCTTCAAACATAAGTCTCACCTTGAGTCTCTTGTTGGCTCCGCTAGGTCCCAACACAAGGCCAATGAGTTCATTGATAGTAGGCCACATCACAATGTTGGTGGACAGGTTCAAGAGTAAGGGGAGTGTGCATGCAATCTGTCTGTTGGTTCCTTGCACCACAACAAAAACTTTCCCACCTTGCACTTTCTATCTTAGAGGGGTCCAAGCCCTTAGAGCCCCCCAATGATGGGTGGAACTTGGTACCCTTTGACATTTATTCACTTGTCTTTCGATGGGGCAAGACCCCCAACGACCATGACCAACCCCTAACAACCAGGCCCAATCCTTGACGACCACGACCAGCTCCCTCCTAGGTCTGGTCTTTTGGTTGGTAACTCTCTATTTTGGGCATTGGCCCTTTTCTATTATGTTTTTTATTGCTGTTATATAACTATGACTTGAAAATTCATAATGGGGGATGTATTGGCTTTAATTAGTCCCAAGCTTTGACGGTCACAATTCTACCATAGAATTAGGATTATCCCAATAGACAGAATTGCAACATATTTACCCTCGAGCTGCATGTTTTGAATAATTTTTAGCATTATCATCTCCAGGAATAGTGATCACACAATTTACAAAATAATTATTTGCTAACCTGGTCAAAATTTGAGCTATTTATTTCCAAGTGCCCTGCTTGAGCAATTTAGAGTTCACATTAAATTAGTTGTGATCATCATGTTAATATAATATTGTATTTTAGTAGTTATGTACAATGAGTTGTCTTTAGGGTAGTCTGTCTTCTAGAGCACTGAGACTCTAATCTATAGGCTGAAGTTCACATACAATGTGTCTTTCTATATTTAATGGGTCTTTCTTTGTAGTTAGCTATTGTCGCTCATGTATTATCATAGTTTGTAATTAATTGTTTACACTGCACAGTTTTCCACTACTAGTAATTTTTGTCTCCCCTCTTGCAATTAGAGGAATTGATTTTACTTCTACTCATCATTCTCCATCTTGGGCGAGCAATTGCAGTCATTAAATCTTCAACAAACTTGGCAGTTTTGTCTCATTCTCCAATTGGCAAGATGAGTATGAAAACAAAACCATTGATATGCTTTAATTCAGATTTCATTTCTTTTTCTTTAATATAAATTTTAAATTTTAAATAATATTAATAAAAACAAATAAGGGTTAGGGTTCCGATTCCCAATTCCTAATTTCCAGAGAGTGCCACAACCACACCAGATTCTTATGATGATTCTGATAGCAGCCACAGTTCATGTAACTTGGCATATGTATTATGAACACTAAACTAAAAGCCATACTGCATATTGACAAGCATACCCATAGTTTTGGATGTAATACAAAGGCCATTCTTTGTTTTATTCTTGTATGATCTGTAATTGGACTTTGAAGGATGTAAAGCCTTTAAATGAAAACATTGGTCAATATCAATCGGGAGCATAACAAGAAGGTTGATAGGCAAATCCATGTCAGCAAAAGAACCATTCATTCAAACTGAATGCTTGTGCCTCATAAAGAGAGTGAAAGGGCAATGCTCGACACAAGCCAAAATAACTGAAATATCCCATGATCAATGATCATACCATCTAAAGGTTCAGAAAATTCCCCATGCCTCGGGGTCAACGAAAGAGCCTGTTCGGAGAGACTGTCAGCCTGCTAGTTATGCTCACGATAGATATGATTGATGGTCACTAAAGGGACATGATGCAGTAGAGAAAGAATGTCATCACACCAATGAATCAGAAATAGCGTGTTCAATGAAGCAGTTCTGTTCACCCATGAGATGATAACCTGTGAATCCCCAAATACAGATAAGAGAGGGATACCCAAATGAATGGCAACCGAAAGAAGTGCCCAAAGAGCCAGAAGCTCTAATCTGGTGTTGGTGCGTCTATCATACTAGGTTAAGAGCTTGTTGGCTATTTATAACCATAATATAATAAAAGTTATTTATTTCCATAAAATAACGATAATTTTTTTTAATTCCATGCATAAGCAAAGTTATTTTCTTTGTGAAATGTGCCAAAACAATCCTGAATAACTACTTTAGATTTGCATAATAACTCCATAGAAAATTTTCCCTTCAACAAACTTTCAAATATGTCTATTGAAGAGAAGGCTCTTCTTTGCAAAGAAGTGCATTAGAGAAATTTTGGGGTCTAAAATGGGCCTCCTAAGGAAAATAATAAAATAATAGTTAAAATAATAAAATAATATTGATTAATTTTGGAGAAAGAAAGAAAAAAACTACTTTTTGTGTTCGTATTTTCGACATATCTCCCTGTGTTTTTACTCAAATTTCGACCAGGAGAGCTCGTTGGATGCGGAATTTGATTCTGCATCCAACAAGTACCCACACTGCATACTTTTGATGGACCCCGCTACCCCAAAAAAAGAAATACCTGAAAAAATGTGATGATGATGTCATCATCACGTTTTTTCAGGTATATCTTGTTTTTGGGGTAGAGGGATCCATCAAAAGTATGCAGTGTGGGTACTCATTGGATGCGGAATCAAATTCTGCATCCAATGAGCTCTCTTGATCGAAATTTGAGTAAAAACACAATGAGATATGTCGAAAATACGAACAAAAAAAGTAGTTTTTTTTAATGACAAATATGTCAATTCAACCATTATGGTTGACTTATTTTATTGAAATTCTATTGGTTCTTGAATTCCAACTCACAAAAACTTATTTTGGCACGTTTTCTTATAAGGCCCATTTTAGACCCCAAATTTCCTCTAATGGCCACATTTTTTCGTTACATTCCTCTCTAAGAGCACCTTGAGAATGCACAAGAATTCCGCAAATGCAGATACATTTGGGGATCTCTCTGATAGCTGTAAAGTCAGAGAATGCCAGCCATCCAACCAAAATGGGGACAGAAAAGCATAAAGTCTGCCAAGGGCAGACTTTTGTCATAATTCCTATAGCAACAGGTTAGAAAATCTATGTGAAATAATTCATGAGAGACCAAAAAACATATGAATCAAGAGCATAACAAGAAGGCTGATAGGCACATACATGTTAGCAAAAGAACCATTCATTCAAACTAAATGCTTGTGCCTCATAAAGAGAGTGAAAGGGAAAAGCGGGCTCTTGCTACAAGACGAGCTCTTTCACAGGAGGGGCTCTCAAGAAATCATCTCACGACAATCCGGAATCGCCGGACAAGAGTCACGGCTCTCCAGAAATCACTGGAGTGTAGAAGGAAGATAATTGTTTGGAAAATGTTCATTTCGTCGTCTATTCAACCAACCGTGCTTCTCTGCATGTCTTCTTCGTGATCTGCTGGTTCTCCACGTGTATTCTTCGTGATACGCTGGTCTGCCATGTGTCTTCAAATTGAATCTTGCTGGGCAATAAAGAACTTTGGTGTTGATAGTCCGGCCTTCCGGATCTTCTGGAGGTAAAGGTTACAACCCAGTTCGGGCTCCTTCACAAGTGACAACATTGATGCTTGGACCTAGCACTTAACCCCCATCCCCGAGTTGTTAATTGATTAAGGTTTTCGGTTTGTGTCTTGCTTTGTCCTAGTTGGCAATACAAGAAACCTATGCAAAATGCACAGCGCAAGAGGAGACACGCGTAAAAGTAGCACTGGCAAGAGGGACGACGACACCTACAGTTGTTGAGAACAAAATTTCAGAGGAGAACGCCTAACGGCGTTTCATTCAAGTCTGTGTCTTGATTTAATTGAAGATGCAAGTGAAAATTCTAAAATATGTTCAATTATAAGTTTTAGTACAATTGTCTATATTTCAACTTATTCTTTACTTTGCATGTGGAATCATTCATCTCTCCAGTTACATTTCATTACTTATGACTTAATGCTTTATCCAAAACAGTTTAGAAAATTTCATTTTAACTGGAGTTTGGTGAAGCAGAAAATCCAAAGGTGCAATAATACGCCGTGAAGGTAATTGTTAGCAGGTAAGTGAGAACAGGTAGTCTAGTATCTATCATTGCCTAAGTAGTATAACCTATTAATAAGAAAAATAACATCATTGGCAAAGACACAAGAATTCATGTTAACCCGCCAATCTATTTTGAAACTGTTTGATAGTTTTGAAAAAGGCCTGTCTGATGAGGAGTTAGTGGATAACCTAGTTGCCTACGTCTTTGTTTGCACTTTCACCGTATGAAGCTGAAGTGAGAACTTTGTTCACATTTGTCTCAAACATCTTGGTGCCAAAAACTTTACTTCATGTCAAAAATTCTTCAAGATATATGAAGGGAGAGAAAAATTGTCATTATGAAGAAAATATAATGATTGGATGCTATGAGGGTTGGTTTGAAGGTCAATGGGGCTTTTAAGGAAAATTTTAAAGAATAATAATGTAAGAAATATAGAATTCCCAATGCGCCTTGTTTTAATGATAAGCAACCTCTTCTTGGTTATATTCATGGTGTCTCTCAAGAGAGGGGAAAAAATGTGGAGTAGGATTATGTTGAAACTAAAGGACACCCATGTGTTTAAATTAAAGATGAATTGTGAAGGTGTACTAACACTTGAGGTGAATTGGTTTCTCTATGGGCGATTTTGCTCTTTGCTTGTACTAAGTAAATCTTTTTTTTGTAAATTGTTGGGACTCTGAAATTGTTATTGACTAGTCTATGCAAAAGAATCAGTTATAGGTGGGTTTGTTGGATGGATGGAAAATCAAGATGAGAAATCTTCATTTAGCATTTGCACACTTGCAATTTCAACATGTGTATGGTGAATTCAATGCAATTTCAACATGTGTATGGTGAATTCAATGAGGAAATGGATTTCCTTTCGAAGCAAGCATTCTCGAGGTTGGAATGGAAGGTTTTATTTTATTTGTGGAACTAGTTGAATGAAGGGAGATTTCTTAAGGATACATTTGAATATTTTAAATTGTTGTATTTAGAATTATGATGAAAAGTTTGAGACTTACCGTCCTTTTTGAAGCTAAGGATGGTATTTGGAACTTGTAATAATTTTCTTTTTATATATTTTGCTAAGTCATTTAATATAGATGATAAGGTCTCTAAGGTTATAGTGATGACAATATGGGTTTCTTTAGATCATGGAGTGTTCCCAAGTGTTCAATTTATTGTTATATGCCAACCTTAGACTTAGGTATCTAAGGTTATAGTGTTCCCAAGTGTTCAATTTCTTGTTATATGCCAACCAGATAAAGCATTTGATATTCTGTGGAATGTTTGAATGCCAGATTTTTGCAAACTTTTCCTCTATAATTTTTTTTACAATTCTTGTTGTGAAATCTTATTGTCCTCTAAATTTGTTTGATATTGTCCATAATTTGATTATGATTTTTAGATGTAATTATTTTTATTTTTTGTCTTTATTAGATTTAATATTTTTAAGCTTCTTAAAATCAAGGACTTAAATCTAGTTTTTTTAAAGGTTTATGCCTTTTATATTCTAGTAGATCTACACTCTTTGATAATATTTAGATTTGTGCAATTATGTATTTGAAGCAATCAATACCGTTTCTTTCACTTGGTATAGGGATCATTATAGTGTTAGTGTTCTTTATCAACTTGGCATCACATTCACTTATCAAGTAGTATCATCAACTTCTTAATTGACAATAGGAAAATTTATTACCATATATTTCCTTTTAGTAAGAAGAAATAGTAAAAATCCCAAAGTTCAATTTAAAAATTAATAGTGAGAAACTCAACTTTTGGTTACACAATTCTGTAGCATACTTTATAACTCGACATGAGTAACTAATATAAACAATATCCTAACCATTGAGGTCGATATGAAACAATTTTATCTCCATTATCAACAAACCCATTAGAAGATGTTTTTTTATTGAAGATAATCAATCACCTATTGGTCAAACCCATTAGAATATGTTTTTTTATTGAAGATAATCAATCACCTATTGGTCAAACCCATTAGAATATGTTTTTTTATTGAAGATAATCAATCACCTATAAGTAGTCCAATTATGATCTATATAAGTATGTCCATTTGGTTGCATAATTAATATGTATTTAGGTTAGATAGAGTTTAGGATGCCTGTCCTCACAAAAAAACAACTTAAATTGGACACAAATATTGTGGTTAACAATCCAACAAACTTTGTTTGAAATAATAACATCAAACCAATTATAAATTGATTTTCACTTAAAACAATTTTTTGAAAGTGCATAAGCAAATTATTTAATAAAAACTACACATGTAAAGAAAACTCCATTCATATGCAGGTTTTAAAAATTCACATCTGATTAGAAAATAACAAAATCTACAGATGCAAAGCAAACTCCATGACTATGTAGCTTTTAAAAATTCACATCTGATTACAAAATAACATGGCAATTTAGCAGAAGCAAACTATTGAAAAGAATCTACAGGTGGAATCAAACTCCACCACTATACATTCCTAAAAGTCATCTTGAATTCCCACAGTAGATTCAGAGCATAGACTATGAAGTACTCAATCTATTTATTGACACTACTAAGTAACCACCACTTAACAAAGTTCAGTTACATAATTGTCTATCCAACGATAACCAGGCATTCTACAACACCAAATTGAAGACCCTTCAGCATATCATGTTTAATGAGCACCTTTCATTTCCATCACAGATTACTCCTGCAGGCTTGTCGTTCTCATCCAATGCAGTATCTGTGTCCTGTCCCTTATCCTGTCGATTCTTCAAAGCACAAGTCACATGAAGATCGTAGTCACAATCTTTGCAATAATAGGAGCATGCAGTTCCATATTCGTTGCATCCATCACAGACATATACATGCCTCTGTGTCAATACAAGTGGGTGTTCATGCTGACTGTAGCTCATCTCGTTGGGTGATTTCTCAACCATCTGTTCAATTTCGTTCTCCAGCCTTTCAAGATGAGAATCAGTGAAGGGATAAGCCTTGGCTCCATGGGTGGACACTGCACTTCTGGCATTGTCTGTCACAGTTTTTCCATCTGGACCAACCACAATCAAGGATGGGATGCCTCTTACACGGAAAAGTCCTGAGAGATCCTTCTTAGTTTTATTTGCAAATGGAAGAGCCAGCCATGGCATGCTGTTGTAGTATTCTTCAAAAGCCTCTTGATCTCGGTTAGTAGATATGAGAACAATCTGAAATGATTCTCCCCTTTCTTTTAGTTCGTTGTATACATTTACAAGGTTTGGAGTGAAACTTCGGCAAGGGGGGCACCAATGAGCAGAGAAATACAAAGCAAGTGTCTTTCCCACAATTTCAGATACCTGGACCTATTACAAGAATCAAAACATATAAATAATTATTTCATGTCTGGTTGTGGTTTAGTGGTTGAAAGGCAGAACTCAGAAACAAAAAAAATGAAATTGAAAGTATTGGCAAATTAACTGTTTCACGCTGCTCCTTAGTTCACTAATAACTTATGTATATGTACAGTGTAGTTCCCTAAAATCATAACATACTTTCAACCAGATTCAAACAGTTAATTTGAAAACTGTACAACCGAAATTTTGTATATAAAGATCTGTTTTATTTAATTTTGAATATGATAATCCACCAATCATATTATAAGCAACCCATTTTTTTTTTGGAAAATAGGGAAATAGTAGCCACATTGACTTGAGATATGATAATCAATCAGGCGTATTGCAGATACTATGTGCATTAGAGTCAGAATATTATTAAGTAAACTCTTCTTTTTTAAACAGAGAAACACTAACCATATGAGTTTGGATAGCACACTATCAAAACACAAAAGACCAATTGGCTTAAATGCTGAGATTAGACTGCCAAAATTCACCCATGACTTGCCCCTTTTGCTGTCTTCTTGTCAAAGCTATCATGACTCACAAACTTAAAGTAAGATTGGGAGCCCAATGAGATTTCAAAATGGGTAATCATAGCAAAAAGCACTCTGACTGACCATTTGTATATATAAACCCTCCAATCTAAAAGGTTCAAAAGCGAACCATGCTTTGCTTTACTTCAAATCCGGATGTAGAAAAGGCCAATGTCTTTTAAGCATCAAATCACGCACATCTTAAACTGCCACAGATACTTATCTAATTTTCATGTCATTTTTCTTCAAAACTTGCAAATTATATACCCTAAAAGTATACCTCAGCTGTGGACTGAAAATAAACAGTAAGTCGAGGCTTTATTCCTAGTTAGGAATAAGGTGTTATATATACACCCGTCTTAAGATATATAAGGAAACAACACTGAGGCTCAGCCATACACGCGTATTTGATCAACAAAGAATATGTATGCATTACTTGAGACTATCTATGCTAGTGCCTTCAACTTGAATTGAAGAATGTAATAGAGCTTAATGTAACTTTAAAAAACCAATGTTTTAGCAAAGACAATTTTCCACTCACATACATATGGGTAGCAGTGGAAATCTCAAATTTCTCAAGTAATAGTGTCAATATGGAGTTTCTGTAAAAACAACAGATTGCTTAGGTGATTTTTATTGCATAGTGTAGCAATCAATGGAACTTACTAGGTCTAGTTCAATAACAAGATATCAAGAGATGGAACCTTTCTCTTGTATTCATCCAAATACAATGCCATCTACCTCCAGTAATGGACAATGCCTTTAGAGGATCTGACAATCAATACATTTCATTTCGCATGTTTCTAGCTGTCTTTCAGAATCCACACATTTGGTTGTGTGATTATACCTTCTCTAGCACCATATTGAGAATTGTACACAATGATGCAGCTCATCAAGTAAAACTCTGGTAGAGGAAAATTAGATTGTCCTAGCTATGATTACAGGTTTGTTTTACTCAGGAAGATGATGTTATACCAACCCACAACTATGGTGAACTCTGCAACAAAAGAACACTCCTTTACTTTCGGTGGAACACATATGCGCATATGACATCTGTGCGTAAGGCTCATGAAGGCACCGATCTTTATATTCTCAGAGATGTTTTAGATCTGACTTTTCAAAAAATAATCTAAAGAACACTCTTTGAGGGATGAAAAAACCATGAATCCTCCAAAGCATTAATATAACTGAGCAGATGGATTTTTGGAGATCATCTAAAACTGAAATAGTCCCTCTTGCAAGAATAAGAGACTCCGATGGTAAATAATAAAATAATGAAAATAACTAAAAGGAACTGTGTTCAAGATCATGGGGCTGTTGCAAACATTCCTCTGGATTTGCATAGAAATAGTCCTCTTCCTTTGGTCTATCAGGTATAGCTATTCTTTTTGTTGGTTCTCCCATTCGCTCTACATGTACTTCATTAACAGTGAGGGCAAATTCATCCCAATTTAAGGATCTATTGTTATATTGGTCAAAAAGTCCAACCAGATGTTTCCGGTCCAACAAGATTGTTTTCTGAAATCCTAAGAATCTGCAGAGCATAAGCAACAATGAACAATAAAATAAGTAAAAAACTAAATCCATGATGGATAAAAATATGCCATGCTTCAGACAATTGTCTACAAATTAACAAAGTTAAATTTGAACAGTACTTAAATGGTTTGTGGACTTTAACCATAGTAAAATTGCAATTGAATTACAAGGGACATAAAGGTTAGGGATTTGTAACATCTACCTTCTGTGCCCTTCAATAATTTTGGCCATATTTCCATCATATGTTGGAACAAACACATTGCTCTCACGAGAGACAATGTAATCCAGAGCAGCCATTTGGGATGAGTGATTTTGGAAAGGCCTCAAATCCACAGGATTAAATAGCATTTCTTTTCTAACCTGTTAAACCTTTTTCATTAAAAGATGGCGAAAATGAAATAGAAATACCTTGCAACAGTATTAAAAGACAAGGACGCCTTTAATCACTTAACATACCATTTTGGGATAAGTTGCGGATAGGGTAGACATCCTCCTTTCTCCACCATATATTTCACCAGCTGCAATATAAATCTGCATACTTTTATCGAAGTGCCTGTAAAACCAGTGCAGTCTCTTCTAGTGTTAATGGACATAAGCCATCCAGTCATTTCAGTTCATAATTGATGACTTTTTCCTTCCACCATGGATACGCATACCTGGCAGGGAATTGCAGATCACTACTATTTAGAAAAAACATTAGAAATGATTTCATGAGGAAAAAGAAAGACTTTCATTATTGTGAACAATAACTCACCTCATTCTGGTGAGTTCTTCGCCCTCTTCATCAGTACAACCATGAGTACAGCCAGAGAAAGCCAACATATCCATTTCATACCAAAGATGTAAGACCAAAAATGGCCCATTTTCTCTCAATATTTTTAAGAGCCTTCGGCCTAACTCTTCAATTTGTGCGGTAAACTGAAGAGCATGGTAATTTGCGCGGCAGCGTAGCTTTTGGATCTCTAATGGTAAACCATTATTAGCTAGTCGTGCATCTGTCTTGTTCAAATGTAGAACTTTGTGTTTCTGTATCAGTGGAAGAATCTGCAGGATGAAGAGTAATATATTTTAGCAGGTTGCAGAGGAGAAAGAAAAATTGCTAAAAATTAGCGAAAGACGGATTGCTAAACGTAGACTATAAATCGCCAAACTACATCTACTCTACCTGATGAAGGTAGTACGATATGTTTGACCAGCTCACAGGAGGCATGGAAGGTACCATTCCCTGTTGTACTTTGTTCTTTAGTCTTGGGGGAAGTTCTTTGAGTATTCGAACTTCATCTCTCAAAGATGTAATAAAGTGATCAACATCACATATGTCTTTGAATTCACTGCCAAAACAGAAATTCACACTTTTATTAAGAATGGACAAACACTGCCAGAGCATAAAATCTCCCCACCACAAGCTATTCACATAGAAAAAGGATACCAACACTGAAAAAACCAACCATTTGAGTATATTATATGATTATCACATATTAACTTACCTTGGGTCTACGCAGAATGATGCTTTGTCCAGTTCTGGTACAACCAATGTCACATTAAGATACCTTGTGATAGCAACCATGTCGCATATCTGTAATTAATCAGAGGGAAATAATAATTAGGCTATACAAAGATTGCCATATTCATACAAAATAGACACTCTAAACTTAATGCAAATTTCTAAGTGACGACATATCTTACAGACGAGAAATCCTGTCTGGAACACAATGTTTGAGTACAGCAGCACACATACCACTGCTCGCATCTAATTTAGGGCTCCATTGCAAGACACCAGAAGATAACTATTGTTTTTATACACTCCTGTAGCAGGCAAGAATCGGCCAAAAGAATTTCTGTTTAGAAACACTTTGTAAAAGAATGATCCTAAAATGTATTAATTTTAACAGTTTAGAAGCACTTAAAATAAGATGCCAAGTATATAACACTCCGAACTAACAGAAAGCTTGATAATAAAATGACATTAATAGATAGAAATTGCAGTTGTAGTGAGAATAATGAAGATGTTGGTCATGTTTTTTGGAGGTGCCCATTTGCTAAGGACTGAACTTGTATCCAAGGACATTTTATAGGCATGATTATATCACAACTGTATGGGGCAGTTGTCATCTCAGGGATCCTTGGTGCCACCACAAAATAAGTTTGAGGTATCTAGCAGTAATCAGGATGGTCACTCTCGATTCCTTGACTTCTTATGGTGAAATGTTTTTACTAAAACACTTAAATATTGGCCCAAGGGTAATCATAATTGATAAATTATTGATTTTGCACTCTATAGCTATTCAATGGTCAGCTAATCTGATTGTGAAAAGCTAGATATGGGAGTTAAATCGCATGCATATGCCTTGTCTGAATGGGTAGGTAGGGGGAAGGCTATGTAATGTCACAATAGGTTAGCATGTACTCTTTGACCAGATGACCATTTCCTTCCTCTTAGTAATACAAGTATCTGCTTTTTCAATATTAAAAAGGGTTGCTAAAGTATCTCTAATTCAGACCATGCCAAATTCAGAAGTAAAATACAGTCAAACAAACAACTTTTTTACAATGTAAAAGCAATATAGAGTAGAACATTGATAGCATGAGCTACTGACACAAGAAAATAAGGATAGAAAAGAATACAAATGGCACAAACTCAACAATTTGAGCAAAAACAAAAATACTAATAATGTACAAAGTAAATAGTACTTGCACTGAGATAAGCAAGGTGCACTTTGTACCCAAGTGGGGATGACAGTGATCCATCAACTCTTCATGCATGTGTGTTGCAATGCACTAAATCTAGACTTTCCATTGAGTGCATTAAATATGAATGCTAGTGCAGACTACTTTAATATTCACCTTGATTTTGCGAAGGTAGGATGCATATCTCAAGTTCACATACACGATAGGTATCAAGAGTTGGAACTTGAGATACAAAACCTCTAGCTTTGTAACTTCAAGGTGCATTTCAAATCTAGGTACAAATGGATCTCTTCTAGTTTAGGTTACTGGGAGATAGAGCAGAGTGGACAGAAATCAATTGTGCATCAAAAAACTAATCATATTTTGAATATGAGGCACAAATATGAGCATTGACAATTTTGATACCAATGTAGACATGAAAGTGATTCAAATGTCAATAACAAGAATGTTTTAACATAAACAAAACAGTAAGTTAGATACATAGTAGTCAAATTTCATGCACTTGCATTGCCATATGTGGGGAAGGGGAATGACTATTTTGAAGTATCGATCACTTAGAAATGAGCATGTACTTTATCTGAAACCCTCAAAACTAACACTAGATAGACTTCACGATTGAATACTATTAAGGAGAAAAATACAAATAAAGCACGGGGGCTTTAAAAATAGCTTCAAAGACACAGAAACCACCACTTGAGAGTCATGAAAACACAGTCTGTGAGTAGTTCCATACGTAGGGCTTACCTGCGGCACCACTAGGCAGGGCAGAACCGAGATCGCCCATGTTGTAGGGAGAAACCTGTTCTTCAGAGCCTCCTTGCTTGCTCATCCTTTCCGTTCTTCTTTATTATAAGAAGCTATAAGATTTGAACCTGCAACGTAGAAGTGAAATCCAAAGAAAGACCGATAGTGTGATTAATGAATCATGGCATAAGAACATTGAAGATAGCAAGCAGATCTCAGTAACTCACCTGGGCACCTTCATGCTTGAGCACAAAGTTGAGCTCATCAGAAACCAAGAGTGACTCCAGGGTTTGTGCTTCTTGTCTGGCTTTCTCTTCAGATTCAATCTCATCCAGCTGCTCTTTTGTAAATGGGTGAGCTCGGATTCCATATTCGTGTATAAGGCCCACTGCATCAATTTGTAATGTAGTGAACTTCTTTTCAGTGTGATCTGCAAATGGTAAAGCCATCCATGGCATGCTGGAGTGAAATTTTTACAGATACCACACCAGTGGGCTGAGAAATATAGACCCACTATCTTCCCCACAAGCTCTGCTACTGGAACCTATTGGAAAAACACAAATTGGCAACGAGACCATCATAGAATAAAATTTCTGGACCTATTAATTGTAGGAAACTAAATCGCCCAATTCAATACATGCTTTCTTTCTTACATTCTCATATAAAGAAACGATATCCAGATTTCGAGGAAGAGTAAAACACAAGCATAAATGGAAAGAACTCACCTTTCTACCTCCATTGGCAAGGACAAAATCTCGTTCATTGGACATCAGAAGAGACTCTACAGTCTGTGCAGCCCTTATGGCCTCCTCTTTGTCACTCAACTGATCAATTCTCTTTGTAGTGAATGGATATACCTCAGCACCATATTCTTCAATGATCTCCCACTTGCATAAGCCCAGTTGACTTCAATAACCTGACCAAATCTGCATATCTACACAAGATTGATCAGCAATTTTTACTTATAGATCAGTCAGGAAACTAGTGTACAACTATAAAATGAAAAGAATCTTTTGAAGTGAAAATGTGGCTTACATTTGTCTTCCATTAAGAGTTAAAATGGAGATTGAAGCTGATGTATGATTATAGTAGTCTACAAATCCATAGGATGATTGTAAAGAAGGAAAATCAAATGGTTATCTTAAATACAGAAAAAAAAGACTTGAAAATTAAGAGAGCACTAAAAAATAGTCTATAGTATTAAAATCACTTTCAAAAAGGAATATAGCGTGTAGTTCCAGCTCTACAGTATTAAA
>LPNX010243518.1:783093-810081 GCA_001517045.1 Pseudotsuga menziesii | reverse complement strand
TATATATATATATATATATATATATATATATATTCAAGAGGCAAGGAGAAGTCATATATATGTATATATTTCCTTGTACACCTCAACTGAAAGTGGCAATAGGTGTTGCTGAATCATTATATTACTTGCATAATTGATTTTTTTTGTCAGTCATTCACGGAGATGTGAAGTCTTTCGACATCTTGCTCTCTGAAGAGTTTGAACCACAAGTATAAATATTTTCAAGAAAGAAGCATCAACACTAAGTTTGATGGTTCAGTATTATTATAAATCTTATTCGTGATCTAGATTTGTAAACTGATACTTGGAATTCTGCACCAATGAAAATTTTCAAGAAAATTAGTGTGGCTTTAACTATAATAGTTGTAATATTTTGGGCTAGCAAGGTGGGCGTCAACATCTTCATATATCACATGCAGTGATGTTTTAGGAACATTTGGGTATGCAAAAATCTTCCTGGGTTCAATTGGTCATTTTCAGATTAAGGTTATTCAATTTCTAAGCATACTATTCAGTAATTGTGATAGTAGTTTAACATGTATCTTGCTCCAGAATATTTTTGTTTATGAAAACGTTAATGACAATAAAAATGTAGCAATCCATTGGAAGATTATTCGTAGGGATGATGTAGCAATTCATCAATCTTTGATTAACTCAGGATTGGAAGAAGTGAATTTTCTTTCCAGCAATATATTTCTTTATGATTGCTTATAAGTTTTCCATGGCCACAGTGGTTTCATATTCTTATCTGAACAGGAACATGAATTGATCATGCTTTACCTCAAAGAATAATTAATATCAGCTAAACATTGACTTCTCTAAAGCATTCCTTTATGTCAGAGGCAAGCTCATGGATGGAAAGGAGGAACTTCATACTCCGTTATCTTAGCTGCAGATCTGAGCAGTGTTTACCTAGAGGAACAAATTGTACACATGAGAAAAGGTATGTATCAGAATGAAGAGCATGCCTCATCATCCACAAAGCAGAAGGAACCTCTTGGAAATGCTAAACAATTGAAGGCAAAGAGAGTATTGCGTAGGTCTCCCTCATCGGGAGATTTATCTGATCATGTTAGGAAACAAGGAAAACAAGATTCTTTTTGTAGGAAGTCTGCCTCATTCCATGAAAGGGATTTCACCGGATAGCAATCTTAGAACACTGAACAGAGTCCCCAGAACACATGATAGGGCTTTGGAAACTGGAGGTTTTCATAGAAGACAACTGTCTATGGGCTCTATACCAGACACCCAGAGCCTCTTCTTTCTATCCCAGGCTATGAATGGTAGCCTTCATTTTTACAGGGGGCTTGAAGAAACAAAGGCATTAGAACTCTCAACGAAGCAAAGGAAATCAAGGATACCAGTTGTTAGCCATGAGAAAGAGAACCAGTTGCATTTGAAAGCTAAGAACCTACATGGTTTTCCTCCAAACTAGAGCTCAGAAACAAAGCTCACTCATTCGTACAGCTCTTATGGAGACACAACCCTTAACACCAAAGAAAAAAGTAACAAATTTGGAATCCTGTATGATATCAAAAGACTTGCTTAAAGAACATACATTTTTTTATGTGCACCTGCACTTTAACAATATTATATGAGTATTCATTTCAAGTTGTAAAGAACATACATTTTTTTTATGTGCACCTGCACTTTAAGAATGTTATATGAGTATATATTGATTCAATTATGTATGATATTATGACATCTGCCAGACACAGCATACTCTAGTGATTACTCATTTTGGACCAACAAAACTACCATCTCTGAATATTTTTGAAGATGGGAAAAGTACACAACAAAATAAGCTTTCTGAAGATATTGTAAAGTGCTTGATGAGTATTTTTTTGAAGCTAACAAGGCCATCGTTGGCAACCAATAAGGAGACACCATCAATAGCTTCACAGTCAACTTTTTCAAGTGTAAGCCCAAAAATCTATGGCTCGAGAAGCACTTTAAACTGTAAAATACCTATGGAATATTCATAATAAATACATTTCAAAGATCCTTATGGTGTTTGTTCTGAATCAATTCTGAGAGATATTGGTCCATACAAACATTTCCATGATATCTCTGCAGTCTCATTTGACTTGGATCGGCTCCCAAGCTATGCTTCTTTATTCAGAAGATTGAGGTGTGTTTGTCACTTTATTGGAATACCAATAAACATCTCTTAAATGCTATTTGGCCAAATTGTTCGCCTGTACTAATTCCTTTACTGTAAACAATCTAGATTATTTGTGTTGATCATTGAAAGGTCAATTAGAAGCCCTTACAACGTTTCCATTCTTATTTAGTCATTTTTCGGTTTGGCCTAATTTATAATTCTCTGCTTTTCAGATTTCTTGTGAGCAAACTATGTTCTGGAGATGTAAAGGGCTTGACATATCAGCAGAAGCTAACCTTTTGGATCAACATTTACAATGCCTGCATGATGCATGTATGATGGTAACATAACCCCTGATTTACATCTATAGCTTCTTTTTATTGCTATCACAACAAACTCATTAATGGGCTCTCCCAGTTTTTGTCTATTGCTTTCTAAACAGCTGATCTTCACTTTAGGATGCATCTTCTTGTGACTAATACAAATTTAACTTTTACACTTGAGAAACTTTAGGCCTTCGTTGAACATTGAATACCAAGCACCCCTCAAAAGGTTGTTTCACTCATGCGCGAGGTATGACAGCCAAAAATGAAGAATGCAATCAATTGACTTTATTGCTCGTTTCCTATAGTAGTAGCTTCCTATATCAGAGGGTGAACATTGAAGGCACTTTTTATAACTTATATAATGACAGGTTACCCTGCTTCTACAATGGAAATAAGATTATGAAATAATTTGTAGAATTTCATATTGCCACTGTTTTGCAGTCATTTAATTTATGTGAATACTGTGATGGGAGGGTTACACATAGTCCTTAATGTTGGAGGGAAGTTGATGAATGCATTGGCTATTGAACATTTCATACTTCGACCACCCTTTCACTCAAAAGATGTAAGTTTGTTTATGTAATAATTTTCCATTTCAGAAAAGACATTTTAAATTCTTCTAGTTATGTATCTAACTGACCTTCCCAAGTTGATTGAATGCTAGGCCTATTGGAAAAATGGAAAATCTAAAGAGGAGGCAATGATGCACAGTGTTTATGGTTTAGAGTGTTCTGAACCATTGATTACCTTTGCATTGTGTTGTGGAAGTCTGTCTTCTCCTGCTGTAAGTAGTAGCTCTGCACCTGGGCTTATGTGTTATGAATAAATCTGCCTATTAGTTCTGGAAATGAGTCTAAAAGAAAATGCATGGTGTTCTGCTTGAGCCCTAAGCTTTGCAGCTCAAAATTAAAATCAAATTAAAAGGCAACATATAAAGAAATATAGTTGTCTAACTTGCATGGAAACGGATATGGGTTTGCTAGAATCTTTGAAAAGTCAATATCTAAATGTGCGAAAATGGAACTTGGAATGCTTCACATTTGAAATTGCTGCAACTTGGTCAATTTAATCTTGTAACTTGGTCAATCGGTGGAATTCTTATGTGTTTTCCAATGATGTTGTTTTTCTTATTAATAGGTTGTGCTGGTTAGGCAATGATAGATACTGGACTACCTGTTTCTCTCTTCTTCGGATTAGTACTTGGGGTTTGTATTTTGCTCTCTTTATCTTTGCTTCATGTTAATATTTGGGATTTGTATTTTGCTTTGTTATTTTCATGATAAAACACAATTTTATATCAAGTTTAATTTGTTCTATTTCATCAATGGTTTGCAGTTTCATATCAATCCAAAGGAGCTAGACAATGAGGATCTTGCTTTTCTCTATCACATTGAGGCGTGTACCTCAGTTGGGGATCTGAGCTTGCCTCTGGTTCAGGAATTCCAGAAGCATCTTCTCAAAACCTTCTTCAATGGACATTAGGTTCACAATGAAAGTGCCAGCCATCAACAAAGCAGGAATAGAAAAATAAACTACATTACCGTAACAGCCATTTATGGTTCCATTAGGTAGTTCTTTTGACTCAGCTTCTTCTTTTTTTGTTTTCTAGAGATATATAATTAATTGTAGACTAAGCTTGCCTCTGGTTCAGGAATTCCAGAAGCATCTGCTCAAAACCATCTTCAATGGACATTAGGCTCACAATGAAAGTGTTATCCATCATCAAAGCAGGAACAGAAAAATAAACCTATATTATTGTTACAACAAAAATCTTTGGTGCTGAGTACATAGTTTGGTTCAGTTCAGTTCAATGATATATCAGCACTATGCAATGTTCATCAATTTCTCAAGCTTTTCATGCATCAGTGCCTACTCCAACCCCTCCAGTTGCTTAGTAGACTTCACAACTGCCACATCTATCAAAGGGAAGTGGCTGCCTTATCCCCTTTTGAGCCCTTTGCATATCTGATAGTGATTCCTGCAATTTCATATATCGTTGAACGAGTTTCAGAGTAGAAAGTTGAGAGACGTGTTATGGGATTGCAATCAAGGACTGCTATTATGTATAGTGTGATGAAGAAAATCAAAGGTGTAATTTCAAATCTGTTGTGACTGAAATGGAATGAAGTTGTTTATGCTCTTGATTTCAAGCTTGAGCAAAGTCAAAGCAATGTTGTATTCTTCAACTTTTCATTCTTGAAAATGTACATTTTTCTGCCTAGTTGGAGGAAAATTTGTCTTAAGATGTTAAGTATTTGCGAGAATGTATCTATATGAGTAAGATGTAACTATACCGAGTGGGTTCTTGGAACCTTCTTCATTTAAAATGGTGGGTGGTTGTACTGGTTGATGCTTTCATTTATATGTAACAGATACTTGTAAGAGTGCTCCTGATTTTTATTTTAGGCACCAACAAGTCAACATTTCTATTCTATATAATTTGGGGTCCTATATAAATTTACACCTTTCAATAGCTAGTAAGGACTAGAACTTCCAAGAACACTTTTGAGGTTATTTTATCTACTTTATTGCTTATGGTTAGTCAATAAAGCAAGTCAGCATGAAGGCCAACTGTTGTTATTGCCGCAGTTCTTTCTTATGACAGAAGTGTAATGATCTTACATAAATGAACTCTCAGATGGATGCATAAATGATGCTTTTATTTTTGTATTTTTGTTTTATATTAGTAGCTGAAGAATAGAAGGTATATTCAAGTTTTCAAGGTGTGGACAATCTAAGTTATTAGTACCAATAATATGGATAATCTAGATTACCTCTTAAAATTGGTTAGGCCATGGTCTAGCAGTAAGGTAATGATGACCTAGGTTCAAATATGGCTGAACTTGCTTTCTCTTGTTAATAAGGAATCTGTTTGTATAGGGCAACCAAACAAAGACTTTTGGATGTGGTTGGTTGGTAAAAGGGATCTTTGGGCTTGACTCCGAGAATTCCCTTTTTAATATGGGTGGAGTTTTTACTACGTTTTTCTTCCAAAGGCTTGACTCTGAGAATTCCTTTTTTAATATGGGTGGAGTTTTATTACGTTTTTCTTCCAAAGGCATTTTACTACGTTTTTCTTCCAAAGCAAACAAAGACTTTTGGATGTGGTTGCTTGGTAAAAGGGCTCTTTGGGCTTGACTATGAGAATTCCCTTTTTAATATGGGTGTAGTTTTTACTACGTTTTTATTCCAAAGAAAACAAAGACTTCTGGATGTGGTTTCTTGGTAAAAGGGCTCTTTGGGCTTCACTATGAGAATTCCCTTTTTAATATGGGTGGAGTTTTTACTACGTTTTTCTTCCAAAGCAAACAAAGACTTTTGGATGTGGTTGCTTGGTAAAAGGGCTCTTTGGGCTTGACTATGAGAATTCCCTTTTTAATATAGGTGGATTTTTTACTACGTTTTTAATATGGGTGGAGTTTTTACTACGTTTTTAAGTGGTACCATAAGAAGCATTGTGCACTCTTGAAGTTCAAAGGCGTGACCCATGAAGATGAACTAAATGGATTTTGCATGTAAATAACAAATACTTTAGTGGTTAGCATTTACAGTAAAATTTAGTGTAGCCAAAATACCAAAACCTACACCATGGATGTATAACTGGTAATTGTGGTTTAAGAAAACTATGGATAATCTATTGGGTACTTGCAGAGTGCTAGAATTATATTGTGGAAGCACCCTTAACAAGAGGATGTTTGATTCGCATAGGGAGTTTTAACATGCAAGAGTTCACCTCTCATCTTGTGCTAATGTAAATTTTGATGTACTTCAGTGAAGCTTCTATATCAGTTATTTTTTCTGCGAATCAAGAATGCAATTGTTGTCCATGCTGAGCCACTAGTGAAGAAGATCAGTTTATTAACAATGAACATTATACATATTTAACAATTTCACATGCTTGTTATAAACACGTTTAAAAGGTATGATTAAGAAGGCTCATATTTGTGGAGTTGTTGAAGTTTATACCATAAGAAAATGCCTATCTTCTTGAGGGTGATCTTTGCATAGACAATCATATCATATAATGAAACCTAAAAGCTGATATTTGTTTTTGTCCTATACCCGAGTAAAATAAGTTAAGGTGAAAAGTGTAGACATAGATATGGTTTTGTAAGCACATATGAGTATAGCCATAGTTTGTAGCATATCCACTATATGGTTAGAAATTAGTAGTTTTAAGAACATTGTATTGGACATGATTTGGGTAGGAACTAACAAACAAGTTGATTAATATGGAGTAAAGAAAAAATGGGACCTAGTTGTTTTATTTTTTGGTGGTTAAGTTGGTTGTGGTTTATTGCCTTTCTAAGAACCAGTTCCTTCGATATCTTTCTCATTCCGAGATGAGGCACCATGTCTTTTGATTTGTGTAGATCCTACACGTCGTCTCGATTGTATTTTCGATTAGACACAGGGATTGCAACTGGATTCAACATAAATTTCTCTGGGTAGAAAAACATTTTGGGTACTACCAAAATCTCACTATCAGTGCCACGATCATCCATACTGCCAATTTCTCAATTGGATTTGGCCTAGAATCAGAATCTTTGCTTTCTTTGTTGTACAGGAGGTCATCAACCCTCACTTGAGTTTCTAGACCACAATGCACCATGTCTTGTTTCTGACATTTTCGTCCTCCATAGTAAGATTGGAAATCCTTCTTTATGACCAGGTGGCTTTTCCTGGAATAGCGCTGGGATCTTCATAAATTCTCGTTTGCAACAAGTGACCTCTCTCAATAGTGGCACAGAATATATATTTATTCTCCATTTTTTTGGCTCACTTCAATGTTACACTTTTTTTTCTCGCTTGCCCGCTAAAAACTACCTTAACGGCGTATTATTGCACCTTCCTTGGGGCAATTGCTAGTTATTTTTATTTGATTTTTGAGTATGAGTTTTTTATTAAATAAGTTAAACTTATATAGACAAGGTTTTATGATAAAAAAAAGTTTGTGTGTGAAAAATGTTTTTTCATCAAATTTTTTTATCGTCATTTGGAACTTTAATGTATAATGAAAATTCAAATGAATTTCAATAGAAAAATGGTTGAGTTTGTCAACTTTCTAAATTACTTTTATTGTAAGTATTAATCAAAGTCAAGGACTTTATTTTTATTTATATCATAAAAAGATTATATTAAAAACTTATATAAAATTTTCATAAAATATATAAATGAATGTTTCAAATAACACATAAAATATTGTTTTTGTATCTTTGGAAGTCTCTTTTTTGTTCCTATTACCATATATTATAGTCATTCAAAATCATTATTTTTATCTTTAGAAGTCTCTTTCTGGATCCTATTAATATATATTATAGTAATTCATTATTTTTAACCCAAAAGCTCTTATTAAATATAAACTTGAGAAAAAGCTTTGACTATGACATAATTAAAACATCTATTGGCCGCTAAATCAACAAAAATATATTTCTAGATTGTTACTTGAGATCCTTCCTACATCAACAATGATTATTTTGATGGTTAGCCAATTTTTTTGATTGATCAGTACAAAAAAGATTGTCAAAACTATTTTTTACCAACAACACAATTATTGGTTCATTTCCAACGCTCTCTTTATATAAAAGAAAATGATAACTCCTTGATCTATATGTAAATCTTGAAAAATCATATTGTTTTTAAGATAACTATACACTAAAAACTTTTTCAATATAATTAAAAATCCATTAATAAAAAATACATTATAGAGTCTTGTGGGTTCCATTGATTTGTTTAATTTTACATATGATGTAAAATTTCATTCTACACAATTCTTAAAAATAACATTTAAATGTTTTTATTCTTAAATGAATTTACAATTTGCATAATCATTTTCATCACTAAACATTTCATCTATTTAAAATTATTTCATCTTAATTATATTATAATTCAACCTATTATTCACATATTAAATCTATTATTTTTTCATCTATAAATTTAAGGTTTTTAATAATTTCCACCTTTATAACTGCACAAATAGAATATCCTCCCATTAAAAACAATTCATTTAATAAATCTTCAAATAATTTAAAATTCCCTATATTATCGGATTCTCAGTTGCCATTTTTTAATACCTGCACAATTCCCTATATTCTCGGATTCTCAGTTGCCATTTTTTAATACCTGCACAAATAGAATATCCTCCCATTAAATACAATTCATTTAATAAATCTTCAAATAATTTGAAATTCCCTATATTCTCGGATTCTCAGTTTGCCCTTTTTTCACACCTTCCAAGTTGATAATAATTTTTCTAATGAAAGAAAATACGATATAATTCTTTCCACGCTAGTGAAAGAAATACTGTACTAATACTTTTATTAGTTTTTATTATTATTTTTAACTGAAAAATACAAGATAGGAAGTATGAATATCATTTTTGGGGAAGAACTCTCGGTTTGCAGCCATTTTCTACGGAAAGAGTGATGACCGCGTCGGATAATTTCTGATATGGTCTGTGGTAATGTAAATTTTCTTGTAATGCAAGGGATCAATATATAGCCTATTTGTAAATTTTCTTATAATGTAAGGGATCAAATATATATAGTTTGGTAGATGTGTGAGAGATACATTATTCAAATGATCAAAACAACACCATAATAAAGTGATAATGATACATTAAGTAGTTGAAGAGTGATATTAGGTTTGGGAGATAAAACAACACCATAATAAAGTGCATCATTTATTAGTTTTATGAAAATTAGTTTTTAAAAATACTAAAAATAAAATTGAAATTTTGGGGTCATGTAGAATGTAAGGAAATGAAGAGAAAGATCCAACCTTGTAGCTCAGTTGACATTAAGTATTTTATGAAGGGTTACAAAACCGTGGAAATAAATAGTCCTGTAAATTTTGATTTTAAAATGATGCAAATTTCTTACTTTGAAAATATAAAAGTGATTTAACTTTCGTAAGTGTTTTTTTTATAAAACAATAATGTATAAATTTTATTAAAATAAAATAAAAAATGTAAATATTGATATTAAGAAAAGGATTTTTTTATGCTAAATGAGGTTCTCTATCGTGAACATTTTTATGACAAGTTTTAAATCTATTTTATACTACTATCACCTACCATGTTTGGTCGCAATTAAGAAAGGAAGAATACTAACAACAACAATAATAGGGTGGTCAATATTCAAACCACTAAGTATGAGAAGAATGCAATAAAGGATGGGTGGCTTGATGGAGAGGAAGCCTAACTTAATATGTTTCTTACGTGATGTGATGTTGTTTAAAATTCAAATAAATCATAAAAAACAGTAATAGAAACATGATTAAATGGCAGATTTTCAAACAAGTAGAATCGATACAACATTTTTTTGTTCTTGTTGGAGTAGGGAACCCAATTTGTGTAGGCGTTGTTTATATATTTTATAGATCTATATAATGTTTTTTTCCTAAAACAAAAAAACCACTACATTACTTAGGGATACTAACCTAGCCTCCTTTGATAAAATATCAAGCTATGATGTGCAGTTGTAGATTCATTGTGTGCGAAAAAAAATTGCTCCCTTGAAATACCTATGGGTGATATGTATAAAGGAAGAAACAAAGATGTATTGTCTTTGCTATACAATTTTGCATTATTTATAATTTTTTTTTTTCTCTGATGTGTATTTGGATGGGGGAGACGAACCCCTTGGAACCTATGCCATCAACATCACACATAGACATAGAAAATGATGTGCCATTGTTATACAATGACGAATTCCAACAGCCTTCATTTGAAGTGATTGATGATAGATCACTCGACATCATGCCACAAATATTTGGTTATTTGATGACTACGAATTCTTGCATGAAAGTCCCTCCAACCTCAAAGTCTCCTTATGTCCCATGTTCGAACACCCAATTCAGACACTATGCCTCCTTTCATGTTCTACAATTATTTTCATGTATATAATCTATTCACATCCACATCACACATATTACATTATAACACATTGTGTTTTCTTACGATGTATAGAAATGGACTATAGCAATTTCTTGATAGTCAAAATTATTTGATTTTTACTGATCTGTTAATGATGATTTGATATCACACACACACACACACATATTATTATTTTTCCAAGGAAAAAGATGTAATTTTATTATTTGATAACCAAATTACATAGTTCAGAAGTGCTTTTTCAAGCTCTTTCCAGAGATGGCTTGTTTTCCTGTCTGTCAATATTGTAGTGTTTACAAAAAAGAGAGTATATGTTGAAAAACTGTGATTTTCGAGTAGTCTTATTTATGGCCAAAAGTGAAGTCCTTTGTCGTCGGGGAAAAGAACTCTTTGTTGAGTTTTTTGCTGAAATGTGTTCCATGATCGATTTTGTGTATCAGTTCGAAAAAAGAGAAAAACTGAAACTTCCAAAAAGATAGAGAAAAGAGGATGTTATTTTAGCTGAGCCGAGGACCTTCGACGAAGGGCTTGTGGTAGAAATCCTGGAAAGTGTCGTTTGCCAGTGTTCTGTAATCTGCCACTAGCTGTATACTAGGGTTAGGCCTTCTTTTAAGTGCTGGTGTGTTGTGGTGTTGCGTTCCTTGTAGACATGTTGACACTGGAAAGAGTCAAAATCACTAAGAATGCATTGAGTGTCTTCAAACAAATTGCTAAGAAAAGAATTGTGGCAAATTTGGATTTTATTGGACCAATTTATGACTAGCATTGAGTCTCCAAAAATTTGTATGTGGGTGCAATTCCTTTCTCTTGCAAATGTAAGAAGTATATTTAATGTGAGAAGCTCTGCATAATTGTTTATGCCCTGACCCAAGCCCAGTTGGATGTGAAAGGCATGTTGTTCGGATAGATGGAGGACGACTCCTCCTCCACATAAACCGTCCTTTGAGGTTCTGTCAAAGTAAGCCCAAGGCTTAGATTTGTTTATTTGTTCTTCATTGATGGTCCTTGGGTTGGGTGGATTATTTTCTTGGGGGAAGTGAGAGAGGATTTCCAGGATGAGACGGGTTGTGCATTCCGGGATGGAGGTTTTGTCTTGGAATATTTCTTTATTCCTGGCCATCCAAGTGCCCCAGATGAGTATGAGAGGTAGGACTCAGAAAAATTTTGTTTGGGGGGGGGTTTACCAAATTTTCCAGGTTTCTTCAATTGAGTTGCCAATCCAGATTTGGGGGAGGTTGGTGAGCTGTGAGATTTTAGACCATGATTTCTTTTGGAAAGGGCACTCCAGAAATAGGTGTTGAATGGTTTCCTCATTTTTCAAGTAGAGGGGACATCTTCTTGGGCCTTCCACCTTTTTTGTTTCATTCTGTCCCAGGTGGGGGATTTCCCAGAGAGTACACACCACATGAATATCCTGGACTTCATAGGGCAATGCATTTTCCAGACTTTTTTCCACCACCAAGGTTCGGCGTCTAGCTTGGCTGGGGATGTGAGGAATTTATATCCCATCTTTGGCAAGTATCTCCCTTTTGGTGCATGGGACCATATAATCTCATCATGTTTATCAGATATGCGGACATGGGAAACTTGGAGAGCATAGATGGAGTAGTTATACAGAGGACTTAACTCATTTCTTAGACCTAGCTCTGTGGTCGATTTCCAGCCTTGATTCTAGATAGTGGTGGAGGAGTGATCCACTACTTGGTTTAGGTGAAAGAGACCTTGATCTTTTAGGGCTTGGATGAGGGGAGGAGGGAGGGTGTGTCTATTTTGACAGCCCATCCAGGGGTCTACACCAAGGCAGACTTGAGTTCCCTGGCCTATTCTCCAGACCAGACCATTTTCAATAACATGGAAAGAGAGGAGCACAACCTTCCAAATTGTCGAGGCCCCTTTTATGATTTTTGTCAGGTTTCGAATCCATTCTGTGAGATTGTCCGAAAGGATGTATTTATGGTTGAGAAATTTCGTCCAAAGGTTCTCCATTGTTATTAGTATCCAACTTAGTTTTGATGCCAGGGATTTTGCAAAAATATGAATGTGTTTTAGTCCCCATCCTCCCTGAGACTTTGGTTTTACCAAGATTTCCCATCTTACCCAGGGAGAGACAAAATTTGTCATGGTGCCTGAGCAAATAAACCTGTAGCAAATTTTCCTTATACGTTCTAAGATGACCTTGGGGATCCATGCCAAGGACATCTAGTAAACCATTATTGCTTCGAGTACCGATTTAATCAAAACCAATCTTCCTACTCTTGACAACCAGTGATGGCTCCATATGTTTAGTATTTTTTCCAGTTTTTCTATCAGCCATCCCCAATCATTTTTTGTTTACCCATTGGGTTTTAGCGGAAACACGAGTTATTTGATTCCTGAAATCTAGTGGTTTATGCTCATAAGGAAAGATTGTTGCATACCTGATTTCTTCTTCCTCTGTTAAGAGGTTGGTTGAGAGGAAAGATTTGTGGTTGTTTATTTGCATGTCTATCGCCTTTTTGAAAAGTTGCAGGGTTTTCTCGAGAGTTTTTGCATCTCTTCTTGAGCCATCACAAAAGAGTAAGATATCATCGACAAAGAGCAGATGTGAGAGCCTGAGGTTGTTTATGAGAGCCATTCCTTTGAAGGATCCTTGTCCCTTTTCATGTGTTAAGGCTCGACTTAAGCCTTCTACCACTAGAAGGAAGAGAAGTGGGGAAAGGGGGCATCTTGAGCACAACCCTCTTTCTGCTCCAAAGAAGGGAGATGTTGAGCCGTTTATGAGGACTCCAAAAGAGGCTATCGAGATGCAGCTGATGATCCACTTAATGAAGTTGTAGTCAAAACCTAAGTGTGTCATAACATCCTAAGGTAGAGCTAGTTCACTCTGTCATAGGATTTTGACATATCGATTTTGAGTGTGGTTCCTCTTCTTTTTGTTGTTTTTTGTGTGTGGAGGTCTTGTTGAGCAACGCCAATGGCTTCATGGATCTGCCTGCCTTCTAGGAAGCCAAATTGTTCATGAGAGATTACTTTGGACAAAATATTTTTTAGCCTTCTCGCAATTATCTTGGCCACCACTTTGTAAGTTACATTGCAGAGAGAAATTGGTCAAAATTCGTTTAGAGAGGTAGGGTTGTCATATTTTGGGATAAGTGCAAGAAAAGCGACATTTAGAGGGGGATGCACAAGTATTCCTCTTTTGGATTCCTTGACAAGGTGAAATAATTCTGGTTTGATGGTTTCATAGTGGGTTAGGAAGTATTCAATGGGCCAGCCATTCGGACCCAGAATTTTGTCCTTTTCGAAACTGTGAAGAGTTTCCTTTAGTTCATCTTCTGAAACTTCTTCCATGAGCTCCTTATTGTGTTCCAGGGTGATGAGTCTAGGGAAGAACTGGGGGAGACGAATGATCTTGACCATATTTGATATGTTTTCTTCTTTGAAGATATTTTTGAAGTGAGCAGTGCTTCGTGAGGCCAGACCTTCAAATGAGGTGAATTCCTCGTTTTCTTCATTCTAAAGGCTCCAAATAGTGGTTTGTCACTTTCTTGCCTTTTGCAAAGGCCTGAAATAATTTTGTGTTCTCATCTCCACTTTCGAGCCAAATTTCCCGAATCTTGAGCCTACCGACCTCTTCTTGCTCCAGGAGAAGCTTCTTCTTTCTGTTTCTAGGAAGACGAGTTGAAGCTTGGATTCCATTGGTGCATAACCCCCTCGCTATGAGTTCTGAAGGAGGGTGATTTCCTTTTCCGTTTGAATTAGTTCCTAGTCCTCCCTCTCTCTTTTTTTGAAATCCCATTCCTTAATTTTATTTTTGATTTGTGTAAGGTTTTTGACGAAATGGGGAGTTTCAAAAGAACCTTCCTCTAGGATGAAGGGGATCTAGGTTGTTTCTATGATGTTAGAGACTTCATCTTCTTTCAACCAATCTACACACAGTTTGAACGAGCTAGGTAGTTTTTTGGGGGCTCCTAAAACTTCCATGCAAATTGGGAGATGATCAGAGTCTCCTTTAGACTCCACCCATTGATTGAGAATTATGTTTTTTTCCAGAAGGCCTTCATTTACCAGAAACCTGTCCAATCTTTTCGCAACACTTCCTTCCCCAAGTCTTCTATTAGTCCAGGTGTGTTCGGTTTGGTAGGATGGACATTTACCAATCGCTGATCCCTTAGGAGGTTTACGAAAAAATCAGAGAGAGGGTCACTTCTTGCATTTGGGCCCAAAATTTCTGAAATTCCTAGGGTGAAATTTAGATCTCCTCCCAGAATTAGGTTTTCAGTTTTTAAAAAGTCTTTTAGTTTTAGTGTGTTCCAGTATGTTTCCCTCTCACTGTAGGGTCCATAGATATTTACAGTCATGAAGCATAGATTTAGGTTTGCATGATAAAAATCAGCCCCAATTCTTGAGTCGAAACCCCAAATGTTTAGAAGTTTTATTGTCTCCGTTTTCTAGGTGAGTTCAATTCCTCATGGGTGTCCTCTTGGACTAACTGCATGACAGTCGTAAAGTGGGAGGGCGTCTTTCAAAAGGCAGGATATTTCCTCTTCTGCTCCCATATTTTCTTGTAGGAGGAAGATATCGGGATACTAGAGGCTGAGCAACCGTTTTAGGGCAAGTTTTTTGGGTTTAATTTCCAAACCCCTACAGATGAAGGAGATTAGTTTAATTGGGGGCCTCTACCAGAGGATTTCGCTGCTCTAAGTGCCCCTACGATTGAATTTTGTTTTCTTTCTGCTACCTCCTTGATGGATTACTTTTGGGCCGAAGAAAGGTGGGATGGCATGCCCCTCCCCTTCCCCTTTTTAGGCTTTCCTGGGTTTTTTTTAGACCTCCACTTTGTAATTCAGGAAGCGGTATATCCCTATACCTAAGGCGAAAGCGGATGGAGGGTGAAACTGAAGTGAGGGGGGGTAGGGTTTCCGAGAAAGGGTTTTGTGGGGGGTGGAAGAGGCCATAAGTGCAACGACGAAAGGGGGAGGCAAGGGTCCCAGAGATGTTTGTCGAGCGGTGTTGCGAGAGATCTTTGAGGGGTTTGGTTCTTCTTTGCAATGCATTTGTGAGTCGACTAACAGTGCATGAAAATAAACTTCCAAATCTGAAATAGGGGGAAGAGTGTCAAAAATCTTACCCAATGAAAGAGGTGGTTTTGAATGTGTTTGCAACACACCTTCCTATTGAGCTTGTTCTACGCTTTGGGGAGGATCCTCCCGCTGGGAAGGTAGCAGAGGTTGTTGTTGCATTGAAGCTGATCCTGGTGTAGTCCATGCTCTGACCAGAGAGCCATCCTTTTCGAGGCTTTTCCCTTCCGATTCAACTAGTCTTTTTCTCAATTTCTCAATAGAGTTTTTAAAAGTGAGGTGGCACTGCTTTGCCATGTGTCCATATTGGTGACACCTGTGGCAACGAAAGGGTATGCCTTCGTAGTCCACTTTCTACCTTATATTTCTTTGGCCCTAGATGAAGTTCAATTCTTCACGCAAGTTGGTTTTGATGTTTAAAGAGACCAGGATTTTTGTGTAACACCCCGATTTTGACCCCGTTTGCATTAAAATGTATATGATGTAAATATTGTAATTAATCATGGTGTGGAGCTAAAGGAAAAAGCCCCACCATTGATTTAGCGTTTCATGTTTCGGTGATTAAAATCGATGACGATGGTATTTTGTGCTAGCCATGCACATTACAATTTTGGACATCATGTAAACATGCAATTTAATTAAAATACCCACAACCAGCTATGTTAATGCAACATTAAAGAGATGGGGGCATGATTTCCTAAGGATAAAGGGGGGGAATATTCAAACCTGTGAGCCAATGGGAAAATCCAAATGTCAAGGGGAAAACCCATCAAGTTGTTAACCACCTTTGTTGTCTTATTCACCCAATCATTTCTTTCTGACATAAATTGGTTGAGGTAGTTATTGCATGGCGATGAGAAGAGTATGGCAGTCCAAATTCGAATTGGAGAAGCCATCCATTTTTGGGAAACGTGATTTTGACTTATGGGGCAAGTTAACACCCAAAAAGCATGCCCATTCTGTTGTTCACCCACATCCTCCATTTCCTCATGCAATGGAAGCTTGGAGAGCTCTCTCCTTCACGTTTTTTGGCTACCTGTGCGTTTTCCCTCACATGGGCAGCAGTTTTCTTCATTTTTCCCCATGGCTGGGAAGTTGTTTTGGTAATGCTTAGTGCTGGGCTCTTTCATTCACAAATTGCTGACGTTTTCCTCATTGTGCATGCCCAGGAAATCCGTTTTGGTGTTGTGGAGTGAATGACCAGCAAAGAATTACGATTTTGGGGTTTGTAGTAGTTTATTTGGCTCATGCAATGCCTAGAATCATTGTTGAATTTGAATTCCTCATGCTGGGTTGTTTTCCCCATTTTACTAATTCATTTTTGGTTGCAAAATGTTTTTCCTCAACCCATAATTTTGTATCTTGTTGTGTGTGCATCTTTTTCCTTGGTCTGAACTGGTGGAGTGGAATTGGATCTAAATTAGCTTGATAAACCTAGTGTAGAAGGGAACCTCACAGACATATCAAGAGGGGCTGGTTTTCTTCTTTGCACACCCTAAAGGGCACTGGAAGGGAAGGCATAGCCCAAGGGACTGTGTAGCGGAGAAGGGGATGCTTCCTTTTCTTGGGCATGTAGATGTTTTGGAAGCCACACCAAATCTAGTGCAGGTGTCCATAGCTCTATGGTTGAGCTCACTAGCTTAGCAGTTCAACCTTTCCAGCTTGTTAGCATCCTCATAAACCCAAATTTAGTTTTGCCTTGGTTAAATTTTGTTATGTCTTTGGCTATGTGTGAGCCTGTTGTAGTTCCCTTATTCCTAGTGGGAATCATGCCCAGCTTGGGGGTGGCAGTGCTGCTGAGAGATTGATGAGCACACTGGACTATGGTTGGGAGGAACGTTGCAACGACGTAGCTGGTTGCGGGACAAGCTTCTTTCAAGATAAGTATTTCTTGTGTGTAACCTTTACAACTGTAATTGTTTAATGAATGATGATGAACATGTTGAATGCTTGAATGAAATGTAATTGTTTCCGCTATATATTGCATGTTTTACACATTTGTGTATGTTTTTAAGTTCAATGCATTTTATATTACGTTATGGGGCTTAGATTTCCCAAATTTGTTAGCAGTAATTTGAGTCCCCTCTATGGTAGAGGGGTTGTTAGGATTATTAATCCTCCCTTGGTCAAATGTCTATTAGATTAATTAGCCTAACTCAGGAACCTTAATTAAATATTTGGGTCCACTTGGCCTAATGGGGCCACATGTACCAGTCACTAGAGTATGGGGAACACTATAGAGGCTAACTTCCACTTACTGCATGTGCATGCATCAGTTTGGGCGCCTCCTAGACCAATCCCTACATTTTAGGAGCCACCGGGAGTCCCGGCACCAACCTACTTCATTTAGTTGGAGTTAGTACTATTCAGTCTTAGGTATCCCCCAGTTACTTTTAGTTAGTTCACAATCAGTTAGCTAGCACATGCTTTGCATGTCCGCATGTGGTGTAGGTTCCTTTTCTTACCTACCACACTCTGTTGCACTGAGTTAACTAGCTGTCACTAATTGATTGAGTTGTTGGACATCTGGGAGTTGATTTATTGGACTCCAATATTGATTGAGTCATCATGAGTTAGATTGTTAGTTAGATACAGTCACATCCAGTGGATAGATTCGAATCCATCCCTAATTGATTCGAATTCTTTTCCTATGTAAGCTATTGTAACATCGAATATTATTATTGTGAATGATACTGTAAATTCCTGAGCAATACTCATCTGCAATACTCATCTGTTTCTTGTGTGGTTTGTTTTGTTCAGTTTGCATCTTCATTCTCCATTTACTGCAAACATTATTAGAACTATCTACTTGAAGATCTAAATGGAATTCAAATTCTAATACGGTATCAGAGCCTTCTTAGGAAGGTTTCATGCTTGTTTCTCCCCATCGAACATCAGAAGCAGCGAGGTTTCCACAGAATTCCCCTATTATGATTTGCTAGCTCTGGATTTATTCAGAGCAGTGGAGAGGGCGTGAGGGACCCTGAAAACATGTTCATGTCGAGAGGAAAAGAATGATTCTAATAGTTCATATGTTTTAGTGTGTTATTGCAGTGAAATTATACAGGTGCTACGTAGCTTGTGTGAAGTTTTTGCAGTCTTACAGCTGGAGAAATTATGAGTTCTCAAACTCGTGAACCACAGATCCTCACAACTTCCAATTATCTTGATTGGAGGATTGATGTGCAACTGGCCTTGTGCTTAGACCACAGACATATGAGGATTGATGTGCAACTGGCCTTGTGCTTAGACCACAGACCACTGTCAACTGGCCTGGATATGAGGTTTCACAGACATAACCGGTCTTGTGCTTAGACCACACCGACAATATGTTACCACCCACCAATTGCGAACATTAGGGATTAGGCTCAGAATATTTCGATAAAACACTGCTATAGAGAAGTAAAAGGACCGAAAACAAAACCACCCACAGGAAAATCTAGACCTGACATGCATGCAAACATAGCCAGGAGCAGTAAGAACGTGCCCGAAACGAGTCACGAGGAAATGAAAGGGAATAAGGAATACTTTTTCCCCATAAGAAACATCGACAGGGTTCTTGAAATCCTCCAACTGCCTCCCATTAAGACGACATCCCACAACCGAGAAAAACCCTAAAACCTGATAGTAAACCCTAAACATCGACCACCAAAATGGACCCAAAATAGAAAATGAGGTCCAAGAACAACACCAGCCCCAAAAAGTCAAAGGTGAGAGCCCCAACAACCACCCCAGATGCACACAGTCGGCTTGGAATCGCTACATTCTCAGAAAGCCATAAATCCCTAAACCCTAAAAGCTACACACAAACGGTTATGATTGTGAGAGACGATCATGGCTCAAAGTCTTTTTATATAGAAATAAAAAATTATAAAGATTACCAATACTTCTCTAACTACATAAATAAAAAATGTGAAGAATACTAATATATTTCGAAAGAAGTCAAAGATGCACTTTTAAAATATCAAAGATTGGAAAATTTATATTATAAAAATTTAGAATATATTTTTATGATTTTTTTTTTAGAATATATTTTTATGATTTTTTTTTTCTAGTTAGAATTTGGGGAAATTAGAGTTTATAATTCAAAAGTTTGATTGAATTTTTAAAAATATAGATGTTTCACATAACATTCCGAAGAAGTCAAAGATGCACTTTTAAAAATATCAATGATTGGAAATGATAAATGGTATTGTTAAAGATGATATATATAAGGTTTATAATATAAGGTGAGAATATATAATATAGATTTTAATTTATATTATAAAAATTTAGAATATATTTTTATGATTTGTTTTTTGTTAGAATGTGGGGAAATTAGAGTTTATAATTCAAAATTTTGATTGAATTTTTAAAAATATAGATGTTTCACATAACATTCTCTCATTGTATATAAAATATAGAATTCTGATAATGATAAAACTTTAATAAAAACTACAATTTCTACTTCCTTAGGCCACTATAAATGTACCCACTTAAAAAAAATTAAATAATGTACCCATTTTATTAATGTAGCAATAATAATTATAAATGATTTAATTTAAATTAATAATGTAGCCACAAAAATTAAATAATGTACCTATTTTATTAATGTAGCATATAATAATAATAATTATAAATGATTTAATTTAAATTAATAATATACACACTTATTAATGTAGCATATTATAATAATAATTATAAATAATTTAATTTAAATTAATAATATACCCACTTTATTAATGTAGCATATTATAATAATAATTATAAATGATTTAATTTAAAGTTACATATAAAGTACAATTAATTTTTTATAATCAACAAGATGAATACTTTCTCATTCAAAATGTAAGTTTTATATATACCCTTCCCACTTTCTCACCCTGCCACTTTCTGATTGAACATGTAAGTTTGAAAAAAAAAAACTATGTATATGAATATTAAACTATTTTGACAATAAAAAGATTTTAAAAATAATTTTTTGATTATATTAATTTTTTTAATCATAAAAAAGATATTCAAATAGACAAATTATAACTTGCTTAAATGGAAATGGGGTTTTGGAAAATTTCATTATAAATTCTATATTTTAAAGACTAAATTCGGGTTTTGGAAAATTCCATTATAATGTTGAAAATGATGAGAATTCTATACTTTAAGACTAAATTTCAATGTGCTGTAGAAAAGAGAATAGTTTATTGTAATTGGATAAATTAATGTAATTTTTTGGGATAAGGTGAAATTTCACTATGATATATTCTTTTCTTTTTTTTAAATTTTGAGTATGAATTTTTTTAAATAAGTTAAATTTACATGGCAAGGACAAGTTTACCTGTAAAAAATGTTTTTTCATCAAAAGTTTCTATTAATTATTTGAAACTTTAAATTATAATGAAAATTTTTATTAAATTTAGGGACAAAATTTAATATAAAAATAGTTGAGTTTGTCCACTTTCTAAATTATTTTTATTGTAAGTATGAGTCAAGGTCAAGGGGCTGTATATCATGTTGAATTATGATTGTTGTTTTATTTTATATCATAAAAATATTATATTAAATTTTCAAGTATAAAATATATAAATTAATGTTTCAAATGACACATAAAATATTATCTTTGTATCATTGGAAGTCTCTTTGTGGAACCTATTACCATATATTACATTCATTAAAAATCATTATTTTTAGCTTAGAGGCTCTTATTAACTATAAACTTGAGAAAAAGGTATGACTATGATATAATTTAAACATTTACTAGCTACTCAATCAACAAAAAGATATTTCTAAATTGATATTTGAGATCTTTCCTACATCAATAAGGATTATTTTGATGGTTAGCCAATACCATTGTCAAAACTATTTTTTACCAACAACACAATTATTGGTTCATTTCCAACTCTCTCTATATAAAAGAAAATGATAACTCTTTGATCTACATGTAAATCTTGAAAAATCATATTATTATTAAAGATAGCATTTTAAAGTCTTATGTTCTCATTGATTTGTTTAATTTTACATATGTAAAATTTCATTCCACATAATTCTTAAAAAAATAACATTTACAATATTTTAATCTTGAATGAATTTACAATTTGCATAATAATTTTCAATTACTATATATGAAATTCTTTCTATCTTAATTTAATAATATTAAATTTATTATTAACTTTTTCATCTATAAATGAAAGATTTTTCAGAATTTCCCTCTTTATAACTGCACAAATAGAATATCCCCCATTAAAAACAATTCATTTACTAAATCTTCAAATAATTTGAAATTCCCTATATTCTCGGGTTCTCTGTTCACCCCTTTTTCATACCTTCCAAGCTGATAATTTTTCTAATGAAAGAAAATGCTATAATTCTTTCCACTCTGGTGAAAGAAATACTCTACTAATTTCTGATATCCTTCCAATTGGGGACCGCTTCTTCGGTCGTTTCAATTCCGGGCTCACATCACTTCAGTCTTCAAGAGACCATTCAACTTGAGCAAGTACCCTCCCTGCCCATGATTTCTCTGCCGTCTAAGACCAGCTTTAGCTTTCTTTGTGCGTGGGCCCTGGGCCAAGAACAAGAACAAGAACAACATCCACCGTAATGGAATTTCACTGAAACTAATAAACGTTTGATCCACCGCTTGCCTCTCATCGGCATACATACAATTTGCAGAGAACATCGGCATACATACAATTTGCAGAGAACGCGTCTAGAGAGTATTGGACGATTTCAATTCCAAGGCCCAAATAAACAAATCATGTGGAAAACGTACTACATTGTGAAGGAAGAAAAATCTATTAATCTGTTTGGATTTGTGCTGGTTTTCGTGTTGGCAATGCTGTTCATGCTGCTCTGCCAGGCCCCGCAACCGCGTCGGCGTCCAGTCAGAGGAGTCCTGGTCATCGTCCGGTGAGAGGATTCCTGGTTTGGTTAGGTGCCGGTGAGGCTAACACAATTCCTTTCATCTTTTGCTATGCAGTTCCTTTGGTCTTTATTCTTGCATTAAAACCAGCATTTTACAGCCATGGTGGGATGATACATTCAATTTTGGTGTACCAATTGAATCCATGGGTGCCCATTTGGTTATACCCATTGAATCTAGATAGTAGATAGTGCATTTGAGTGAATCAAGATAAGTATATTATTGTATCAATAGAAGTTGTGAATTCCACAGCTCAGCTGGTTTTGATCCATTGAGTTTGGGCATATGCATTGAATTTAGATAGTGTATTGAGTCATTTTAGATAGATGTAAGGGATTATCCATGACACAATTTAGTGGGTAGTACAGTATTTGCATCACTTCAATACAGAGTTGAGGTTTATTGTTTCCCACTGGTCAATCAAGAGCAGTTATGCATGGGTTTATCTTAATTTAAACCCCATTCAAAATTGTTGTTAGATAAAGGACACTATATGTGTAAGACTTATGTAAGACTCTAAAGGCAGTGATTTGCAGAGTGCCCTGTTTCACTGGAATCGCTATGAGTTGAATTGAACCATGAGCTTTTGCGAGCTAAAACTAAAATCAATTTGATAAATATTGTGTCTATTTTTTACCTGTAATCTGATAGTTGGCTCAATTGATTCATGTTTTAACAATCCTTTCTGTTGCTCAATAATAAGGAATTCTGTGTTAATTGAGGGTTGTTTAATTTCATTTCTGGTATCCTTGTAATTTTGTTGTGAAGCACTGCTCTTTTAGGATTATGTTTTTTGAATACCACTTTTACTAGTACAATGAAGACTAAGAACCAATGTCTGCCAGACCATGAGGAAGAGGTGATGATGATTTTGGTACGTCATCCTCGTCATCAGATGTGTGGAGTGAATAATACCATGCTTGGTGCTGAGGTGGAAAGGGAGCAGTGTGCTTAAGTGAAGTTATAGTTGAGATCAATGACCAGGGTTGCCTTGGGGGCACTACCAAATTTTAAGGTTAAGATGAATTCAGGTGTTGTTTGCCAACAACGATCAAGCCGGGTGCCACCTGATCTATCTGCGACGATCCTTCTTGTGCCTTTCTTATTGGTGTATGTTGGCTATTTTTGCCTTTCTTATTGGTGTATGTTGGCTATTTGTGGTTGAAGTTAAGTCAATGTTGTATCTCCGTGCTGAATAAGGTGGAAGCGATTGAATACGGAGAGATAGTATGTGCATATTAATGTTTTTCCGTATAGTATGTGTATAAATTTATTTATCGACATAATTGGACACATTAATAAAATTAATGTGGTTGTTGCTAGTATACAATTGATTTAAGGAGGAAGTCAAGACGATCAAGATGGACTTAATGTGTTTTTTAAATAAGATTCCTGATATATCTTAGGACATTCAAACTTTTTGTTGGATGTGTTAAAAAGTTAAACTATAAATAAACAATGTCTGCTATTCAAAATTAAACTTGGTTACCTGGGTGCTTTTTTTGTTTTTTTTTTCACACAGAAAATACAACTTTATATTAATGAAAGTTGTGTCTTACAATCAGATTGACCAGGTTACAATTGTACATAGCTCCTCCTAAGGCCTTATAATCAGTTTGACTGGAACAGAAACTTATATTATGTCTTAAGAGTCATAAGATTAGACTAACATATGATACTACTCAATACATATAGTATCAAATTCCAGCTAATGTTTATAGTGCCTTGCTTTAGCCATGGATTTCATACCCTCGATTGCATGTTTGGATAAATCATCTGCTTTGGTGTTCAGTTCTAGATAGATATGCAAGAAGGTGATATGCTGAAAATATTCATACATTTTCTAGCAGTTAAATGCCTATCTCAGCATGCTTATAATGTTAATGTTCTTTGCAGGTGGGCAGAATAAGAGATCCAAATTCTTGCTAACTGTGGAGCTATTTGCAGAAAATATAATTTGTTACTAGTAGCATTCATCCAAGATCGAATCTAATTCAGTGTGGCAACTATTGCTGCTGATCATGTGATGTTTTTAATAAGTCCATTAAACCCTGCGTCTCTGTTAGAAATGGACCATTTTCATTTCTATTTACATTGAGATGAAGTAGGTGTCAAAATCACCTGTAGCTGGTTACTCTTTCTGTTAGATTAAAGTGTGGAAGTGATAGTATAATCTTCTTTATATCTGGGAAGTGATTCCCCAGGGCTGTACCGCTTAACAGGGTATATGATCTTCATTCTCTAATTTTTTTTTAATTGAAAGCTCATCCTCACCAACCTGTAATTCATCCATAACGGTTTTACTTACATGAAAAATAAACCTTACACAATAATTGCTCTATTCTGATTCAAATTTTAATATATTGAAAAATATGCTAAGATGGAGAAGAAAATATATTTCTCGATTTGAAAATAGTTGCTTATTATGGTTGGAAAAAGGTAATACAATGTCAAGTTTGTATTAGGATTACAATCAGCACAATAACGTTCAATAAACCTCCAATGAGATTCGTTGTGTTTAGACCCTTCTCATAAGATAAAATACTTCTTAATAATGTTTGGAAATACACAATTATCTTCTAATCGGTTCTGTTAAATAAAAAACAAAAGTGTGCAACACTTAAAATTGAATAACTTGAGCCATATGCGAATGAATAATTTCATTTCAATTATATATGTATATATAATTCCATGACATTTAGCTTTATTTTTGGATTGTATTCAAAAACTTGAATACTATGTTTATATTCTTATCCACTTTCTTCATGTATGTTATGATATATTAGTTTCAAAACCTAGTTTTATTAGCATAACCACATGTTTGCATTATCCATATCAAATTTATCCATGACATTTATAGTGTGCTTCTTTTCATTATGAACTACTTTCATTTTTATTTTAGGGACTTGGATACTAATCAATAATGTTCATCATCATCAATCATCTCAAATTTAGTACTTACTTAGGCATAAATTAATCTAGTTTCCTTGAATCATCACATGTAAACACTCTATTCGCAATGCATAAGGCCAAAATTATAAATGACTCACCAATTTACTTCAACATTGCAATGCATAAATCTCTCTGCCTCAAAAAACATCTATGTATTGATACCATGTTCTTGAAAATCGTTTTAATCTTTACAAGGTTTTATGCACCCTTCATATTGAGTACTCCATACCTCTGTGGCACTATCATTTAGGTTTCTCCATGTAAATCTCGAACTCCAATGAGTGATTTGAAAAGCAATCTTGACATCTAGTTAATGCAAATGTAATTGTAAAGATATTTCAACTATTAACAAACTATGATTGAGGAAATTATGACAAATGATGAAAATAGTTTGTTATAATTTACACCCTTAACTTGAGTGCTCTTTTTCAATCCACTAAACTTTGTATCAATCTAGTAGCTATACACTCTACTTATACTTAAATACCCACATGCATCCTACTACTTTCCTTCCGTGCGGAATATTTGTGTGTTTTAAGCTTGATTTTTCTTTAGTGATCCAGATTCAACATTCATTGTGTGCCTTCAATTTGTTTCCTTATTGGTATAGAGTGCCATTTCCACTATTTGTGCTTCATTTTTGTTTGCAAAGTGCATAGGATTCAAGTGTCTCCTACAAAATATTTTGATTCCTTCTTGATATACAAGGTGAAGGTGGTGTTTCTAAATCAATGCCCTCCATGATTGGTTATTTGATCACTATGTTCATACCCTTCTAGTGGTTGTTGCAAGGCCACTAGTTTTGTTGTTCTTGGTGTGCTTGTTGAAGACATTGCTTCAAGCACAACTCCATGTTTTGATTGGAAGTGCAACACCTCAGTTTTCACATGCTTGGGTTCCTAGTTGTCAACTTGCACCAAAGATGAAAAATATTATGACCTCAAGCTTTGTGTGAGGATAGATCATATATAGTTTGAATATAAATTATAACTAATTACCATGCACTTTAAACTCTGGACTTCTCATTGCACATGTTTCTCATTTGATACAGGTGTGGTGGTTTTTACCATCTTCATGGCTTGAATTAGTTCCACAGTAAGAACCCTTTGGTTTCTTGTATCTAGCTTCTCATCTTGTCCTATACACACAACCATTTGTCTTCACATGCATCCTTTATTTTATGTCGTTTCTTTGTTTTATGTACCAACACTCACCTTGTAACTCCATAAATGCCTCTCACTTTCTTCTTCACATGCATCCTTTATTCTATGTCGTTTGTTTGTTTTATGTACCAACACCCACCTTGTAACTCCATAAATTCCTCTCACTTGTGCATTCACTCCATCATTGATCTTGTGCACTACATCATACAAGCATGAATCTAGATGCTCTTGCATCAAAATCCTTGTTGGAGAAAAAAAATTGTGCATGTGTGTACAATTTATCGACCACTTGCTTTGTAACAATGTTCCTTTTATGAAGTATTTGGTCGTCAATCACTAGAATGCTTGTAATCTCAACATTTGTTTTATTTCTCCACCTACATAATATTGTTTGTATCATACACCTATTTTCTTGATTACTTTCTCTTCCAAAAATCCTTTATGTTTGGGTGCATCTTCCTTGGCATCTTCCTAATTTAATCTTACTCGACATCTTCAACCCCCTCAGCTTTGTTTGAGTCATGACCTATAAAACCCTAAAGGTCCTTCATATTGAGTATTGGTGATATGTTCAACTCTTATTGGAGTCCAATT
>LPNX010243518.1:644008-780298 GCA_001517045.1 Pseudotsuga menziesii | reverse complement strand
TCATAAACCATGTACAATAAAACCATGGGTTGTATAGAAGGCCTTGCACATGGTTTTGAAACCAAGTGCAAGGCCAACATATTTTTGCAGATAATTCAATTTTTTATTTTTTATTATTTTGTTAGGTAGGAACATTACAACATCTCCCCCATATTGTGTTTTTTTTTTACCCACATTTGTTTTTTGCTGATAATTAAATTTTTACGGTTTTATTGTTTTGTTAGGTAGGAACATTACAACATCTCCCCCATATTAGGTTGTTTTACTAGCGGACATTTATTTTGGCCAATAATTAAAATTTTTATTTTTTATTATTTTGTTAGTAACAAACCTTACAAGATCTTCCTCATATTAGGTTGTTTTTTTGGCCGACATTTATTTTGACTGATAATTAAATTTTTTTATTTTGTTAGTAACAAACCTTACAAGATCTCCCTCATATTAGGTTGTTTTTTTGGTAGACATTTATTTTGGCGGATAATTAAAAATTTTATTTTTTATTATTTTGTTAGTCTTGTAAACATTATGTAACGTTACAAGATCTCCCCCATACTCGGCTCTATAGCGCCTCTCGGCTCAATAAACCCAACCCAATAGGTTACTTCACTTCAACATCCATCATAACATTGATGAATCTTCTTAATGATATATTATTTAGTATTCATATATTCCATAATGATTACTTGAGTACAATGAATGTATATATAAATCCATAGCGAGAGTAATAAGTAATGTCCTTTGGAAAATGTATGACTTATAATTAATACTACATTAATGATAATTGCCTAATGGTTGTTATTACATAAGATTTATTTATTAGGAAGTGGTAATATACCCTAGGTGTATTACATTACATCGTAAATGAATGGTTGAAGGTATGTTTTTGATTTCTCATTATATTTCAATTCGTGTGAACATTGTATATATGATAAACAAAATCAGGTGAGATTTCTATATAGTGTTATGAGAGAAAATTTAATCTTGGAGTCAATACACATAAATACATTTAGACTTGTTCATATTCCATCACTACGTAAATCTATGTATTTTGTTTCCTTCATTGATGATTTCTAGAGGAACATATGGGTCTATTTCCTCAATAAGGAATCTAAGGCTTTTAGTAAATTTAAAGAGATTAAATATCTTATTAGAAACCATATAATGAAGGAAATAAATATGTCGATGATAGGTAATGGATGAGACTTCTACATAAATGAGTTTGGGGAGTTATGCAAGTAGAGTGGAATAGAAAGGAAAAAGAATGATACAAACCTCAACATAATGGAATATGCTCAATGGTGCAGGGTTATCAAATAATTTTGGGTAGAGGTAGTGGATATTATGTTACATGATAATTCAAACTTATTTTTCACAATTTAAATGCTCCCCTTTATGATTGAACATGATAAGATATTGGCTAACAAGATCAAGTCCTTGTGGAGGGGTGTGTGTGGCCAGGGAGCCCTTGAAATAAATTTTGGGTCGGTTTTGAGCTTTTTCAAGTAGTTTTTTTAGGCTATTATAAATTAATTACATCTAAGAAATTAGAGTTGTAATCTAATTTTTGTTAATAGATTTGGGTTTTGGATACTATAATATTGTATTAAAATTATAAAAGATAATAGAATGAGATAGAGTGGATAAACTCTTAGATAGGCTGATTTTCTTAGTTTAGGGTTTCTAAGGTAAATCTTTGTGTACCATATGTGTGAGCCATTGTTAATTCTCCTAGTTTAGATTCTCTTTTGTATTATTTTTCTTACACAGATTGATCAAAATCTTTAGATAGAAGGGTCTTCTCTAGTTTTCCTTTCACATGTAGGAATATTTAAAGAAAATTTAGTGAACATGGTGGGTCAATTTACATGATGATGGATGAGGTCAATTTTTAGGAGAGTTAAATCCAAGAGATCGAGGGTAGCAATGAAAGGAAAAACAACATTCAAGGTGGTGGAGGGTGAGAGTTTGGAGCATTACCTTTAGATTTTGTATTACTTTGAGTAGGGGAGGTGGGTTTGCATTATTATCCATGCTAAGGTGAAACATGTTACATTAAATGATGATGTATGAGAAGGGTGGGGTAAGGGTAACGTGGGATATCACCAAATGGAAGGTTGTCTAATTCCAAAATAAAACATATATTTGAAACTATAAATAATTCATTTTTACTTTTTTTTAATTCATTTTATTACAAAAAACTAAAATCATATAACAATAACACTAATACGATATAAAAGTTAAGATGTTAGTGTATGTGTTTTTTTTTCACATGCAAAGACAACTTTATATTATGATAAAGTTGTGTAAAAAACAACTCATACAGTCCTTACAAAGAGAGATTGCTCCAAATACATCCCATATACTCGAGTACGTACTAACCAACACAAATACCTATCCAAGTCTAGTCACAAAGTCAACTATCATAAGCACTAGTCATCATGTGTATGCATAAGCCACCAAATTAGGTAAACAGAAAGCCAAAATAACCAAGGTGACACAATTCCTTCAAAATGTGTCCAAAAAACCAATACTACCAGAAAAGGGTGAACCGTCCATGACCAATGCTTCGAGAACTAACACAAAACCAAATCAAGAACAGTCTCCTGAACAGGACAAAGAACCATCGGCAGTGACCACCCCATGAATTATCTCCTGCTAGCCAATCACTCCTGGAGGCATTTCAATCCCACGCTTAGACAAACTGTCTGCCTGGGAATCAAACTCACGATGAATGTGTTGACAAGGCAGAGGCGAGAAGAAACCAAGAAGGGCATGAACATGAGCCAACCAGGAATACAAGACCAAAGACTAAAGATTCTGACGTTGCATGGCCCAATCAATAATCACGCGGGGGTCACCTAAAATCAATCTTAGCCCAATATTGCGTACCTTTGCAAAATGCAGGAGCCCCCAGAGAGCTAGGAGTTCTGTGTGTGTGTTTGTACCTCTATCGGTGTTCATGCACATGAAATGCAAGTGATTAGCATCCTGTTTGATGACCATTCCAACTCCACAACAGTCATGTTGCTCTACCCCATCAAAGCAACCTATACTGTCATTTGTATCCAGTACTGGGAACACAATATGCCACAGATGCATACTCTTAACAGGGAAAAACCCAGAACAAACTATCAAAATATTGCATAATATGAGAGGAATATCTATGGGATTCCCCTCAAAGATGTGTAAATTGCGCATACGCCAAAATTCTCAGAGACAAGTCAAAATCACCTCAAGACGAATGATCGGATGGTCATGGATCTATACAATGAACTACAAAAAGTGACCTAACTTCCATGACAACTGAATAGTTAACATCTCACAAAGTTTCAACCACATGCATAGAAACCAAGAGCATGTATAAAATATGTGTTCAAGAGTTTCCGAACAGCTATAACAAAAAGGACACCTGCCAGGCCCTTGGAATCCCCTTTGTTGGAAAGAGTCCCACGTGAGGATTTTCTTATTTAGAATGAGCCAAGTGAAGCACTTAACCTTGATTGGGATATGTAGTTTCCATATAATAGGATGCCACCACCCAGGAAGAGAAAAGTAAATGGATCTTAAAAGAGAGTCATAAGCCTGACAGGCTGAGACAGAACCATCAACATTATTGCCCTCCCAGACTAAAGTATATGCCTCATCACTTAAGAAAGTTCCTACCTCCATAAGGTTGGAAGTGAATGCGTTCCATTCTAAAGCATCCGAACCTGTCAGGACCAAGGAAGAGTCATTCAACCACTCCACTGAAGAAATCCCTTCACCAAATCGAGCCTGTTTGAGCACAGAAATATTTCTAGTCCGAAGACTGAGCAAAATACTACGAGAGAACTGCCAACATGAAATCCCCACTATCAGGGATATTCCCAATAAGATATTAGAACCTCCTCCCACTCACCAACACAAATCATGAATAATCACTGGAAGATCCGAACATAGACTACGTCGACTCCAAGAGGCACCACTAGTTTCCCTAGGAGAATTAAACAACCATACACCAACCGATAGATGCTTCAAATTTTTGGATTTTAGTATCAAAATATAGAGATTGTTATTCATCAAACCACACCAGATACTCTTGGCACAGAGAGAAATTTTGAATAGACAACTTTTTTATGCCCCAGCCCCCCTTAACCTTTGGAACTGAGAAAGAACCTGCCAGCCAGCCAGATGAAATTTGGCTAAATCCTGAGTACCCCGCCACAGAAAGTGAAAAAACAAGCCACATAGCCGATCCAAAATACACTTAGGAATACGAAACAAACCCAACCAATACACCGACAAAGCTTGTAACACTGAAGAGACCAGTGTTAAACATCCCCTCAGGGACAACCATTTTGAAGTCCAATGGTTGATAAGATACTGGAATTTCTTAACCAACCAGTCCCAATCAGCCTAACGGTAGGCATTAGGGAGAAGCATGAAGCCGAGATACATAAAACCCTCCTCCAGATGACTGTGTTGAACGAAGAAAAGAGATTTGATTTCATGGATAGTTTGACCATCCACCCCAAACTGACGAAAGCAAGATTTTCCAAGACTGAAAGTCATACCCTTAGTGCCACAGAAGAGGTCCATCAACTTTTTAATTCTAAACCATTCATCATATGAACCATCACCAAAAATAATAATGTCATCAACAAAGAGTGTATGAGTGACAAATATGGCACCTGACACCCTCACCCCATTGATTTCCTTATTTAGTAGTGCACAGCTGAGGAGTAAGCTCAACCCTTCGATAACTAGGAGAAACAAATAGGGTCACAAAGGGAAGCCTTGGCGAAGACCATGGGAACCTTTGAAGAAATGGGAAGGGGATCCACTAACCAAAACAACAAAGGAGGCAGAATTAACATAAGACAAAATCCAAGTAACAGTGTTGTGATGGATACCAATTTGGACCCAAGTGCAGAAAGGAGCGGTCCACCTTGTCATAGGATTTCTCCAAATTGAGTTTTAGAACCAAAGCAGAAAGTCTCTTCATTTTAATAGAGTGTATCAATTCTTGAACAATGCCTACCGCATCAAGGATTTGACCCTTAGGCAGGAATCCAAATTGCTCAGCAGATATAGACCTTCCCAAAGCCTCTTTCATCCTTCAAGCAATAATCTTAGACATAAGCTTATACAATAGATTACAAAGAGCAATAGGTCTATACTCAGCAAAATATGAAGGTCTATCCACCTTAGGTATTAGAGTGAGAAAAGTAGTGTTGAGGGAATCAAGAACAATACCAGGGACCTGAGAGCTCTTCATAGCATTGACAATTTCATAACCAAGCAGAGGAAAAAAATGCAGATAAAATTCAGAATTCCAGCCGTCCGGCCTTGGGATTTTGTCCTTGGCACAGTCCTTTAAAGTGGATTCAACCTCCAATAGTGAAATGGAAGCTTCAAGAGACAAACAATCTGCCTTAGTGAACATAGTAAGGTAAATCTTAAGTACCTCCAATTGATTCGAGATGCAGGTAGTTCTAGGATCACGATATAAACCAGAGAAATAATCTGCTGCCCCTTTCTTAATACAATCCTTATCAATATACAGGTGACTCAAATCATCCCAATATTCCCAAATGGAATTTGTGATACGGAGATGATTAGCGAAAGAGTGGAAGTACTTAGAATTCTCGTCGCCTGAACGAAGCCAGATTTCCCGACTCTGCTGACGAAGGGTCTCCTCCTTATGAGCCAGAATAGACTATTTTTGAGAAAATAATAATTTTAAATACTTGGGTCTACCAGTCCTAAATGGATCATCAATCCAGGCAGCTTCTAGCCTACAGATCTCTCTTTCAATACCCACCAGAGACTCATCTTCCAATTTTTTAATCTTTGTTTCCCAATCTCTGACAATATGACGCAGCTTCGATAACTTGAATATTAAAGCATTCATAGGGGACAAGTGAGATGGACCCTCCAACTATAGCTTAGCCCAAGACGACGTGACCGGAGAATTAAAGACATCTAACGAAAGCCACGTTGGGTTAAATTTGAAAGGGTACATAACTTTGCGATTGTCGAAATCCAACTGAAGAATAAAAGCTTGATGGTCCGAACACCCCGGAGAAGTGTGCCAACATCTAAAATGCCCCAACGACAAGACTAAAGTTTCTGAGATAAAGAAACAGTCTAGGCGCTTGGTAATGCCAACACCCCCAGACCGGCCATTGGACCAAGTGGGTGACAGTAATCCAGGCTCAACATCCACCAAACCAACCTCATAAAAAAGTTGATGAAAAAAAAACAGATAAAGGATCAATAGGCTACCCACACCCCCAAATTTCATCAGCCGACCAGTTAAAATTCAAATCACCTCCAAGAAAAAGGTTGGGCAACTTCAACATGCCATCTGATTGCACACAGTCCCATAACTGCTCTCTCTGAGAATAGGGGCCTTATATGTTTAGAACATGGATGAGATCACCAAATCCCTTGATCTTTCCTTTAAGCAATATACCTGCACAAGTATGAAAATCCTTCATCTCTGCTAGCAATGGGTTCCACCCTACCAGAGATCCACCCGAAAGTCCACTAGAGTCCAAAGCACAAACAAGCCACCCCGGCCTCAGCTTTAGAAAGAAATCACAAGCAACCAAACTAGAAGACATAGTTTCCTATAGAAGAACAATCGACGGACAAGTGGTGTCTAGCAGCCGTTTGAACGCAGAGCGCTTATGCCCCCTGCCCAAACCATTAATGTTTAAAGAGAGAAAATTCATAGGAACACCTCTTCTGAGGCAAAGTTTTCTCTAAGGGACGAGGGGGAGATGACATAACACAGTCAGAGAGACCATAAGAAGTGAGAGATACCATAGAAGGGTTCATAAAGGAATGCTCACGCAGAGAATCCTTCACACCCCGCATATCCCTAATGTGCTTTTTCTTTTTGCGAATAGTGACAAAAACCCAATTGATAGAGAGAGGAGGATTTATCTTGTCATCAGGAGTCTCAACCTGCACAAAAGTGGGAACTGGCGAATAAGGGATCCCAGACTGTGGGGACAGTATGGAAGTTAGGCAGTCCCGAAGCAGGGAGGATGACGTGTCCCCACCTAGAGGGTCAGGTATAGATGATGGAGAAAGGGATATGTCAAGGGAGATGCCCCACAAAGGAGACATAGAATTTCACAGAGAAGGTTCACCACCCATAGAAACAGCCAGAGTAGTGGGACAAAGAGGCACATGCACCTTATCAGAAGGAGAAGGAGGGATACAGTCAGCCAGATCAAAAGATGGCGACATAGCGACAACATCTAACAAGGACAGAGAATCTATAATATTAACTGGCTCAAGAAATTTTAGTAATAAAGGGACGTTAGAAGCAAACTTACCCACAAATTCCAAAGCCGACGACTTGTCCAAAGGAATAGGAAAGCCTGAATCCATGACAACAGAGGAAACTGGCACCTCCTCATGAGCAGCAGTGACCTCAAGACGTCCCTTACGAGGGCACTGGAAATTAGAGTGACCAGACTCCCAACAACGATGACATGTGAACGCCACCTTCTAATAGTCTAAACGCTAAACAAAAGAACCCGCCTCCCATATGATTTCTAACTCCACCGGAAAACCTTTAGAGATATCTATATCCACCAAAAGCCGAGCCAAAGAGCTGTCTAAACCTAATAAACAATCATCCTCCATCAATACAAAGGTCCCAATCGAATTAGCCACCGCTGTAAAGTCCCGTAAATTCCAACATTGAATGGGGAAGTCTAGGAGGAGGACCCATAGATGACGACGAACAACCTTTGAGGTACTTGGGTCAAAACCCATGAACCAACGACCAAGAGCCAGAGAGCCCAAACTAAGAATCCAAAACTGTGACTCTATGGCCTTGTGATCCTCAACTGAGAGAAATTGGAATAATACCCATCCATTTACTAGAGAAACAACCTTGGGGATCGATTTAAGCACAGGTTTCCACGTCTCACGAACCCAACCCAAAATGTCTAGACGAGTCATTTTGACATATTCAAACCGCCCAATAAGTGCACGCTCTGAGAGAGCAAATATCATATCTAGGGTGATATCCCAGCCAAGAACACACACTGGACGCCCGGTTTTAACCTTCTCGAAGCTAAGGTTAACCGGCCCCGAAAAGGGTTTGGAGGGAAAGCGACGTGGACGGTCGGCCACATTTGGAGCAACCATTCCTAAGGAAACATGACAACTTGATAAATGAGATGAAACCCCAACATCCTTGGACCTGACTAAAGTCCCTCCCGTCACCTGTTGAGCCACACCAGCATGCGAAGTCAACGACGAGCAGTGGATTCAAACATTTGGGTTCGCCTGAAACCCAAAAGCACACCCAGGGGACAAATCCATGCCACCACGAAAGAGACCAAAATAATGTGATGAAAACTACAGCCACACAAGGGAGAAGGAACAAAACCCTCACAGACAGTACCGTCACACAAGAAAATGACCTTGTAAATCAAACCTAGTCTTCAGGACGACGAAAGAGCATATCAAATGACCCAGTTCCCACTTTTTTAGTCAGGTTGGTACTAAGTCGGTAGTGAGCAAGCTTGACTCCTAAAAAACCATAGAACACCACAAAAACAAAACCCACAGGGATAACGACAAGCCTCAGAAAAGACTAGGAATAATTGAAAGACCACCAAGATCAAACAAGAGTAGCTCTCACAAGCACAGTCCGACAAAGGAATGAACCAGAAAGATCGGGAAACACACAGAATAAAAAAAATATATAAAACGTCAACCCCAAGGTGCATAGATACACACAAAAACCAAAATAGAAATATCGGCCAAAGGTGCATCGCTAGTTCACCTTGCACAAAACCAACCTGGATAAAAGCAAATGAGAAAATGGTCGATAGTTGATGAAGCATAAAACCAGGTAAATACTAGGGTTTCTCAGCACCATAGTGCAATCGAGCGCCATCAACATCTTCATTCCATATCCCATCAAGGGTTATCAATTTGACACGGCTCATTTGTTTTTTAAATCATATAATAACACTAATACCATATAAAATTTAAAAATTTAAAGGTTAGTGTATGTTATTAACATATGTTTGTATTATCACTTACTTTTTTTATTAATAAGTTCACCACCTTTATTGTATGGCATTATATTCATTACATTATCATAAATTTTGCATTTATTAAATATTCACACACACACACACACACACACATATATATAATCCTTGTGTTAAAAAAAAATCTATTATTTCAAACTAATTATAACAAGAGACACGACGTGGCAATGTCCTCGACATTGCATCCGTGATAGCTAGTGGTTTGCAATTGCCTATGGAAAAAATTAAAACTCAATAAAAATATAATAAATTTTGTTATAGCCTAGTTAAAACTCAATAAAAATAGAATAAATGTTGTTATAGCCTACTTAGGCATCCTTTTGAGGATGGTAGAGATTTGACTACTTAGAAGACTCTAGACTCAAGTTCTGTTTCAATGGATACAAAGTGAGGATGAGCTTTACCAGCTTTGGGAGAACGACTACTGCATCTCAAATAGGCCATGCAGGACATAAAGACAAGCCTAAATACACAATGGGGATGAGCCATTTTTTATTAGCTAAATGATAAATTGTTGATGCTTGTTGGGTGGTTAAGCTAATTCCTTCAGTATCGGAGTATCAGAATTCAAAACCAACTTCTCCTTCTAAAATGGTACCCACCTCTCTCTTGGGGTTGCACATTTGGGCTTGAAAAGTAAGTTATCCTCTAAAGGAAGGGTAGAAAGGTAATGAAAGTGAGAGCACGACTCCATATTTGAATAATGCTAAGCCAATATAAGAAAAAGAAGAAATTGAAACAAAACAAAACCTTCCTCATTGAAGGAAAACTCACCACCTACTCTTCAATCAAATAGAAAAGTTTTAGTAAAGTAAGACAACAATTTACATTATTAAATATATCATAATAACCACTTATGTAAGTATACACCTATCTTAAAAAAACCTATTAATAAAAATTAATAACGTTTTGAATTTTTTATTATCATGAAAATAAGTTCCACTGAATTATTTGCCCCTTCTTTGAAACAGTTTCTTAAGATTTTCAATAGTATTTTGACGGGAGGCATATGCTAGTCAAATTCCAAGCCTTCCTCAATAACTTGAGTTAAAATGAAAAATTCATTACATGAAATAGACATTACATAGATTATTTTAACACACTTATCAAATATAAAAACCATATGGACTTTATGTAACAATTTTATACATATATATTTAAAAAAAACACACATGTATAATAAAATATGTAAACTAAAAATTATTTTACCTCTTGCTCAAATATACTATGATATAAATATTTATATTATGAAATTTCAAATTAAAAATAAATATCATTCTAATATATTTACACACTGCAAGATATTTTATCATTTCCTAAAATTTTGTTAAACATTTTAGGATACCATTAAGTAATCAAAATAAACATAAAACTATAAAATTTTCAAAAAAAATCGGTGGCTGTTTTTGATGTGTCATTCATGCAGTTGAGGGTAGATGACCAATTTGAGCATAAACCAGTGAAAATGAAATTGTCATTAAAGCTAGGAGAGAAGCAACCCCATCTCACTCAACCTAATCAATTTGGAAAAATAAAAAAAATATAAGTGATGGCTTTGCAAACAATGCTAGTGTCGACCCCATCTCACTCAACCTAATCAATTTGGAAAAATAAAAAAAATATAAGTGAAGATGTTACAAACAATGCCAGTGTCGACCCCATCTCACTCAACCTAATAAATTTGGAAAAATAAAAAAAAAATAAGTGAAGGCGTTTCAAACAATGCCAATGTTACACTTGCATGACATTAAAACAAATGGCATGACAATGCCAATGTTATACATTTTTGTATGAAATCAAATTTGCGTATATTTTATAGTAAGGCGATAAATTCCATTATCCTAGGCGATAAATTCCATTATCCTTAGTCAACTAAACTACGCCATAGCGAATTCTATAGTAAGGCCAATCACATTAAGAATTTAACGATTAATTCTTCAAACCCTAAAATAAACTTTATCAATATAAATACCATAATACCATGAATTGACCAATACCATATGCCTATAAACCACCAAAAGATAAACTCATTACTACTAAAATCTAATTATTTTTTAAACTATCTTTTCGTGGCCTTTATTGACGAGATAAAAAAAGTGCTTGGCCGTGAATATCGCACCGACATTGGGCCGCTTCATCGACGAAGGAGATGACGATGTTTTTTCGGATAAAACAAGATTGGAAATTGGAATCCAGCTGTAATATTGTATGTATCGACAATTCCTTGATCACTTTGAGCTTGTACTCCGCTGGATTGCTAGGACTTAGGATGAATACGTTAGAAGAGATAAACACATCCATTGTTAGAGGAAAACTATGGGGCTTCTCTCAGTCTGTTCAATATTTGTGTTAGAGAGCTAGGAGAAAGTTGAGTTCATATAAATTTTCTGGGGTTGGAATCGATATATAAGTGATATATCCATTTAGTTCTTTGAGGTGAAAGAGAAGAGGGTTTCTGTATGGACGCATGCAGAGACATGGTGCAAAGGCAAGATAAGAAATCGAAATGAATAGGAGATGAGAAATCCAATGTACAGAGTTGTGCGTCCCCGGAGGTGGGAAAGTGGCAGTCCAAGAAATCCAATGAACAGAGTTGTGCATCGCCTTACACACAATGCTTTTTGTATGAAATCAATCAAATTTGAGTATATTTTAAAGCATGGGTTCAAGTTGAGTAATCCTCTCATGCGCATTTAACCTTTCTCAACAAATAACTACCACTATAAACATCTTATAGTAAAATCAAAAATTAATACTAGGTATTGGGATTCAATGTCTTTATGAATAAAAAGGCTTATTGTAGTCTAAACTACCTGCCGGCACCATACTTTATAATTTAAAGCATGGCTTCCAATTAAGTAATCCTTTGACCATGAGCGTTTAACCTTTGTCAATAAATAACTCTAAGCATCTTATTGTAAAATTAGAACGTAATACCAACTATTGGAATTCACTGCCGTTATGGAAAAAAATGTGTATAGTAGTCTAAACTATCTGTGACAATGGTGTCACCATCCTTCACATTAGTGCTGCAACAAGCAAGGCTGGTCCTTTTTCAAGATGAAGATGACGTTAAGAAATTTAAATTTCTAGGAAACTTCAGGAGAAGTTACAATAACCGTGATTTCTAGAGTTACTGTGGAATTGGTAATTCTCTTGAATTAGCAATTCTCTGCATGACGCTACTTTGGGGAAATGAACTTGGATTATGCCTGGTTTCTGTCTTTCAACAAAAGAACCCTTTCCTTTCCCGTACAATGTCAATTATTTAGTCGGCAGTTGGGTGGTAACTTTCCTAGGAAAACAGTTCAGTTCGTGAATTGCTCAAACAAGTTTATTAAACCCTCTTCACCCCACCCCACCTCAAGTTTTGTCGAGAATCTTCAATGCTCAGAACAAGAAAATTATAAGCTCATTACCAAGGATGAGAGAGTCGTTAAGGCTGATAACTAGTTAAAAGTGTACTCCCAACCAAAAAAAGTAAAAACAAGTGCTATATTTTGTTTAACTTGAATAGCATACATACAAGTTCTTTACATTTAGAGTTCAAAGGTGGTTTCCAACTAAATTGGCATGAAAATGAGTTTTAATTGAGTTAAAATAGATTATTTGCCTCAGAATTCCTATAAACAAGGACCCCATTGCCCATTATTCTTCTCTTTTTCGTGCACCCAATTACACTTATAATTTCTCTGGACGATGCTGCAAGGCCAAACTGGACGCCTGCCAAAGTCACCTCCTGTGGGAACCGCTCAACTTCTTCCATCGTGCCAGTAAATGAAGTGACTGACTGCTTCTGCTTCACTCATTGGCCTTCCTTCCCTCATCTTAGTCTGTAGGTAAAGAGCAAGCAAGCAAGCAATTGGTCTTCCTCGTCCTTCCAAGTCTGTAGTTGAAAAGCAAGCAACCAAACAATGAAGCCACTGGAACAGAAGAAGAAAATGAAGATTGTGTGCAAGAAACAAAAACAGGAGAGCTGGTAATCGTCGTGCCACTCCCTCGTATATGGACTTGGGCATAGAATGGCTCACCATTGCTTTTCAATGGTCGTGTGGTAGTTGACGTGCACGTGATTTGAAGTGTGTCGTGGGCGAGCAACATAAGTGTGTCATGGGCGAGCAACATAAGTGTGTCGTGGGCGGCGTTGCTCGGGCAAGGGGTATGGTTTGTCGAACTGGCACAATTCTCCAAATATATTACTCTCCCATTACGCTGCACATTTCCGAACCATGTAATGAATATTAAGGTGCCTGTAATGAATACTTATCCGTGCATCCAACGCATGGGTGCATGCAATCAACACATGTACACTTCAGGCGTTTCTGTACGTGATACATTCCTCTAGGCCATTTTCCAGCATCCCCATCCATTAAAATGATGCATTGGCTTCATTATTTCGAGGAGGATTGCTTCATTATTCCATAAATGAATTTAATGTGATGTGTTGGCTTCATTATTTCGAGGAGGATCGCTTCATTATTCCATAAATGAATTTAATGGATGCTTGCGTAATCCCCGCCGCCTACGCCTAGAGGGGACTCCCGAGACATGAGGTCACTTAATTTTTATCCAATCAAAAGCATACAAATTAGCAAAATTATAAAAAAATAAATTATACATAATTTAACTTTGATTTTGTAAAGGTATACAATTAATTTTTTTTTAAAACTAATCCATCCGAGCCAAATATATATGTCCCCATCAAAAACATAATAATAATTTCTTAGTGATAATGAAAATTATAAACACAAATATTTCCTTCTCATCATCAATATCTATTACCTTTATTTCCTTGTCTTCGTCATCATCATCGACATCTATTACCTTTTAATGGATGGAATCTTAAAAAAAATAGGACACACAAGGACATGTTTATAATCTTTCACAGCTTTGATGACCTTGCCATGTAATTTTCTGTCGGGGAAGAAGTAATTAAAAAAATCCATATTATTTTATTTTTAATATAGTTTGGTTAGTGTGACGTTCACATAAATACAAATATTTCCATGCCTTAGTTTTATTAACAACATCTATTACTTTTTAATGGGTACAATGACATTTTGTTCTAATGTGTTAAGGACATGTGCAAGGTGTCAAGAGGAAGAGGGATTACTATATATAGCTATGATTATAGTCACTTTTATTATATATTTATATACGATGAAGGTAGTTATTATATATTTATATATGATGAAGGTAGTTATGATTATAGCCACTTTCATTATTAAACATGCGTAACCCTTTTTTTCGTTGTTGTAGTATTCAACCACAACAAAGCCAATGCTAATTAATAATTTTAGTAATTGCTATATGTGGTTTGTTGTTGCAAGTTTGGTTGTAACTATGAAGGAACGTGGCTTGTGGTTATAGGTTTATTTGAAAATGTGAAGGAATGGATTGCTATGCCATTTTAAATGAAACTTGAGTTTTACTATAGTGTTATAGATATAATATTTAATTTGAATTTATTAAAAAAATATTAATTAAGTGGAGAGTAAATGAGCTTTAGTAGTAGATTCAAAATAACAAACTATAAAGTCTATATCCAAGTGCATTCTATATATGTGAAAATTTTAAAAAATTATCTTATATATGAGTTTACAATATTTAAGATCCACTTTGGGTAGACCAATTAGCTTGATGAACACTATTGAGTGCTCTCGCAGCATGTGTGTGGAAGGGAAGTTATATGATATTGTTATGTCCCTGCGTAACAAAGACATATAGTGACCACTGAATTCTATTGATTGATCCGTACATTTGCAATATTTGTTGCAATTTGCTAAGTTAAACTTTGTAAGTAGGAGTTTTATTTATGTGAATTTTAAATTTATTTTTTTCTGATTGGTTCAAAGATGATGATGTCATTGTCTAAACTTGCATGGGGATTTTAGTTGACACTCGTTCCCTCATACACTAGCCTCACACGTTTGAAAACTGCATCTATTTGACAACTCAATATGCTTGATAGGTGTATGAATTAATGTAACATTGCCTTGCGGATAGGTATCACATACTGCTAGAACTGGGGATTCCAGTACTTGAATCTCGATCAGCAACCCGTTCCTCTTGGGAAGTTAATCCATACTGCTGGAAAAGAGAACAGAGGATACTATGCTTAGAAATAATTGGTAAGCATTACATTCCATGTCTAGCTATTCCTTTCAAGACCTAGGCATTTGAGGTCGAAAAAGATCTCATAAACATTCATTTTTTAAAAGTGATTCATAGTTTTTAACGCCTTTATATAATATATAAAGAACAAATTTTAAGAAACGAGTGGTATGCCTATATAAAATATATAAACAAGAAATTTTAAGAATGAGTGACCCATGAAATAAACTAAGACGACATCAACATCAAAACCTAAGTTGGTTTCTAAACATGGTAAAGTAGTGATTGTTTAAAACAATAATATCTCTATTATTTACAACATGTAGGTCGAGGGTCAAACCCTTCAACACAAATATCAACTGTAAAACTATCGTAAACCTATAACAATTGAGTGGATACTGGAAAGTGAAAGTCAAAATCAACCTATGTTATTGAGAGTGAGAACTAGGGTGAGACTTGTGGTACAGGCATCTTCAAAGTGATGTTGTAATCTTTGCTTTAATCTAAGACACATCCAAAGAAGACAATGGTTAGGCATCTTCTGAATTAAGCAAACAACCCCGAAAAAAAATCAAGGATTAATACACATTTCTATTGACAGAGTTATACTCCATTGGAAAATCCCAATATATAGGGTTTAATAGATTTAGAATCAAGTGTTTTCTCTATATACTCGAAATTCTAAACTAATAGTCAATTTCTTCTAAAAATCCTTATAAGGAAAGAAATCTTAAATTCAGTACTATGGCTGTCTTCCACGCAGAGGGGATAACTAACACTCAGTGAATGTTATTATTGATCCAATTAAGTAAAAATAAAATACTTCTGTTTAAGTTAGTTTTGGTTAGCTCACTCGGTTAAGGTGTGGGTTTGGTCTGCAGGGCGACCTGAGTTCAATTCCCCTTAGGGGTGAGCTAGTTGGGAGGAGATACCAAAAATACAACCATGTGACATGGTTCTTAACCAATGATTCATTGCTACCAACCCTGAGTTTTCTCCACCAACAACAAACTAAGTATAGAGACTCCTTGTAATTGGTGTATGTTTTCTTGATATTAAAAATCTACATTTTTGTATGTATGTATATTTTATACATATTATGTTTGATTTCCATATGTATTCATATTCTTGTTTTATTTAAGTTTTGTGTGTATTTTTTTTTAATAAATAAGCAATTTAATTATTGCAGACCTATTGTCCATATCACAAAAATCTACAAGTGGAGAATGTTTGTGGCTGAAACCGGGGATTGAAAGAAATTGCTAACATATTTGTGGAATGAAGATTCAGACTTTAGCTACTTTGTTCTTAACCCAAAGTATGTAAATGCAGGATGAATTGTGGCGGTCCCATGATGAGTTATGCATACTCGTAACCTCAAACATTAGAATCCCACTAACATCAAAATTTATAAGAAGAAGACTTTCAATATAATAAACATACATGTGTTAGTTCCATATATCCCATGCTTGAAATTACATATTGGTGAACTTTTGTACATCATGGCATGGACAACTTCGGTATATTGGACGAAGGCCAAACTTAGGTCCCATTGTCACGTAATTAAAAAACAACGGTGTTGCTTCAGTCCTTAAAACTTCAATTTTTCATTAGATTTGATTAATAACTTATTAATTTATTTATGTGTTACATTTTGTTCTGATCTCATCTTTTTTTAGTTTTAAAATGTGAATGTCTTTTATTTATTTAATGTATGTTTAAAAAAAATAAAATCAAATAGTACGATTATAATAATCCATGTTTAGATATAAATAATGTTGCAATCCAAATGATGTATCTTAGTATTAAATATTTTGATAATATTGTATTCATAGTTAAGAGGGCATGTATTCTTTAAGAATTTTGATAATTTTGTATCTATGAATTTGTGTAGGATCAATAATATTGCGGAATTTTTTGGTTAGATCGATAATACCCATGGAGCTTTCCATTGTTGATGTTTTGAGTTTCTCTAAAATCAGCCTTGCATTGGCCTGTAGATGTTCTGTAGTTATCAAATCTGCAGAGAAGACTCCCTAAACTACTATAGTTTATTGTGCACAATTGGCCCACGAGATATTTTGTTATTTTCTTTGCTTACTTTCCAAATATGTATCATATTTTTGCTCAGCTTTCAAATATGCAACATATTTTATGTTTAATGCATAGAATCAAGAAGCAGGAGCATGGCTCGAAATTTCAATTTTTCAACTAACATCAACTTAAAACTTCAAATTATCAAGAAACAAGGACATTTTCATTTCATGGATCTTGGTATAATAGAGTAGTTATCAATCTACCATTCCTTAAAATTTATATTAGACTTGCTATTTCTTCATTGTGGAACTCTCATTCAAGCTGTCTCGATCGAGTCTTAAGGATACAGAATTGGTAAGACACCAAGAAGGGGGCATGTCATGCACTGGCCATGTGTTCTTAGCAGTTTTGTATTGTTGTGTATCTTGGTAGTTGGCTCTCAATGTGCAACCTTCAATGATTTCTTCTACATTAGTTGGGCTCTTGACCATGTTAGGTATGAAGGGCGGTTTCTCAAGCTCAATCTTGATAACACTTATGGTATTTATCTATTTAATTGTTCTTCTCAGTGCAGAATTTGCTTCCAAGTGCACATACATATTTGGAAAAGAAAATGTGTAGATTGTAATCGTTCTTGGGGACTTTGTTGGCACTATCACTGCAATCTATGTAATTTCTAGTTGCCATGTACATACAATCAGACTCTAACACATTTCTCGGGTCCTCAATTTCATTGAACTTGAAATGAATCAATATATACTTGGTGATGCAGATGGATGGTGGAAATTATATCTTTATATCAATACACTGGGATTTAATTATAGGAGCAAATTCATTCATTTTGTAAATGGGACAAAAGTTTATGTCTTGGTGGTGGCATAATAGCTTGGGTGTGGAGGCAGTATATGCATATAATTGAATTATAGGATCAAGAAGAGAGAACAATTCCTTTTTGTCTCTCCTTGATCTCTGAGACATTGAAGGACTTTTGATGTTGAAAAACTTGTGCAAGTGCCACCCAATGCACAATATTTATAGATATCGAGGGCTTTTGTAGTTCAAAATGGAGTAAGCTATCTACCCGACGATTTGCACTAGGGCCCACCGGACACCGTCGAGTGATAGTTTACTCCGTTAAACCAAAGCAACAAACCAAAGCAAGTTTCTCTAAGTTTTCTTTAATTTTTTTCCATGCATTAAATAGTAAGATTGAAATTCCCAATTCTTAATGTTATAACAACGCTTCACGGTTAATCAATGGCTTAGGAAGCTGGACGTGATTCTTTCACAAGTGGTGCAATAGTGCACAGTTGCTCCAAGGAATGTTGTTATTTCCTGATTTCAATCAAGTAGAAAGATCACTCATCTTATTTTAGATATCAACGAACATCTCAAATTGTCTCCTTTGGTTGAGTGGGCCTGAATTCCTGAACTCTTGGATGAACTAAAGCAAGAAATTGGAAGAAATATCTCGAGAATGAATCTGGATGAATGAGACTATGCAAGAGAAGAGCAAAAATAAAATAAAAAACGTAGAGAAACATGCCTTGGTTTGCTGCAAATTCCTATTTGTAACGGAGTAAGCTATCACTCACGACATCATGCGGCCCCAGTGAAAATGGTCAGGTAGATAGCTTACTCCGTTCAAAATCTTGTGACATAGATTAGGTCTCATCTTTGATAAAATGTATTTATAAATATGTCTATAATTATTAAAATTTTAATTTATTAAATATTTAGAGGATCGAACTAAACTAATATATCTTTAGGAAAACTATATCATGGATAAGAGTGAAACAATTTACAGTTTAATTTAAATTTACTAAGTAGTGAGATATCAAATTGTTATCAAATTAGATTATTGAATGTATGGATTTATCCAAGTTTTTATTTAAAAGTACTAAATTTCTTTTAAAGGGTTTTAAAGGATAAAAAAGAAAGATTATTGAATGTGTAAATTTATCTTTTTGATTTATAATTGTTAAATTTCTCTTAAACGGTTTTAAAGGATCAACAAGAAAGATTATTGATTCCGTAAATCTAAGTTTTTTATTTACAATTAATGAACTTATTTTAAATGATAACAAAAATAAATATTAATGATATGAATTTGCTCCCTGGATGCAGGTGACAGAGGGCTCCACAACACACCAGGTCTAGCTGACGGGGTGTTGGGGCCTGGAAATTCGCAGGCAACAACAACAAGGGATTCTCCCCATTCAACATTCCCAACTAGCCCGTGACTGTTTGGTGTAGGGAATCCGTCCGGTTTACGGTCTGACAACCATAGGTCAAGCAACAAAAACAAAAGGTTTTATCGGTTGCGGCCCGGTCCACCGTATATATTTTGTATTTTGATTTAAAGTTGAAATGCAAGTGCCTAATTAACAATGCAGGGTGATGAAGGATGCAAGAAGCCATCACAATGTGATGTGCAGGTTCTTACCTCTCATCTTAGGACTCGCGAGCACCATTATCACATATGCAGCAATAAAGCAATTCTATCTATCTATCTATCTATCTATCCATCTATCCCCGAGGAGCTGAATTGTAACTTATTTATGAGTAATGCGTAATGTGCATGCATTATAATGAGAAATTACAGATAGCTGATATTCCTTACTACAACACATGAAGAATTAAAATATTTAGACAATCAAGTAGCCAATTGTTTATGGACAGCATGCGTTACTCATGGTGGTAATTCCATAGAATAAACTAGAAATCATTCAAACAAGAACATAGGCTCTGAGAGTTAGAACGATCTCACAGTCAATGGACACAAAGCTGGAAAAACAAAATAGTTCATCTTTCCACAATCCATAGCATAATATTTGAAAGTCCCACCACTCTTTCTCCAACAGGCAAACAATAATTCTTTATTGCAAAAAAAAGTATTTCTTCTTACAATATCGCTTTTCATGTCTCTGGGAAAAAGCCCCTATTTCTTCTAAGTCTTCTATATTTATACAAAAGGGTGGAACTGTTGGGCTGCCCAAAAGCAACCCTTGGGCTTCCCAACTCCTTGCCTCCCAATATCCTCAAATATCTACAAAATCGTTACATATTAAAAAAAGTGACCAATCCTTTACGAGGAGGGTCCCACTTGGGCATCTAGAAATTTCTTCCACGCCAAAGCTTCAGAGGCAATACCCTCAAATGCACAAGGTTCCAAAAACTGAATATTGATCTCAAACTTCACAGCCTGGTTCTTTATAGCCTCAATTCTGGCTGTGCTCAACCGAAGCTGATCCTCCAAAAGCTGCACACTGACGGCTGAAAGATCTACTTCACTCCTTAAGATTTGATCATCCAGGGATTTAATATGCTGCACTTTCGCTCCCTCCTCCTGATATCTCTTCTGCAACATCTCCACAAATGAGTTGTGGTCCAGGAAAACATCAAGCCTCTGCTCGGCCTCTATTTGGCACCGGTTGTAGGTAATAAAAAGCCTCCTGAAAAACTCTGCGCATGCTCCTTTCATCTTCTGAACGGATTTCTTGAAGTCCTCTACGGTATTTATAGCAAATTCTAGTAAGTCATAATCCTGCTTGAGGGCCTGTTGATCCTTTGATGGCAGTTCTGCTAGAGTTTCTTCATTGTTTTCCAGCCTTGCCATTCTTGCAGTCAGGACTTCAAGGATGTCCTGAGATCTATCCACAAAGTAAGAGGAGGTTTCCAGGATTTCCTTTAATTGGCCATCTACCTGCAGCACTTTGCATCTCTATTCGTCTATGGCAGTCTGTAGCTGCAGCATCTTGGCCTTTTGCACCAGCACATGCACCTTGAACGGTTGGAGGTTGACCTGCTGCTCCCTTGCCTCCTCCAGAGCAGTTGTTAGAGAAGAAATATGCTCATGAAGTTTCTTTTCCTGTTCTTGGGCGTGCATCTCACTGGCCTCCAAGATGATCTTTTGCTGCTCTAAATATTCTACCTTTCCCAGCAGCTGTTCCTTCTCCATCTTTAGCTCTTGATAATTTTTCTGCACTTTCTCCAGGCACTCCTGTGTATTTTCCCTAACTTGTCTCTCCACTTGGAGGAGCTACAGTTCATCCCTGGAAGACCTCATCTCTTCTTTCATGCTCTCAAATTTCCTCTTCAGCTTATTGCTTTCCTCTCTCTCCTTTCTCAATGTGTCTTTCAGTTGAGCAGAGGATTTCTTGGATAATTCCAAGTCTGTCATAATTTTGTCCATATTATCTTCTGAGGCATGGATTAGTGCAGCTCCGGTTGTCAGGGTGAATCTTGGTTCTCGGTATGTTCCAAATACAATGGGTGTATCTGTTATCATTTTTCTGGACAGACCTCCTGTTTCAACCTTCCCTTTCGTTCTCTTCACTATTCTCTTTGTCTCCCTGTCATAGAAAACAGTATTGAAATCAGGTATTTCTTCTCCCTTTTTCTGTACAAAAGGGACTAGCTTCAGTGTAGAGACCACAGACTGTCCAGGTGTGCTAGCAGTCGGTATTTCTGGGTCCCGAACCTCAGGGTTCCCCATGTCCTGGGTCTGTCCTCTGGCTGCGTCAGAGGCTGACTGTTCTGTCTCTGTCTGTGTCAGCTTTAGCCTCTCTGCTTCTTGCTTCTGTAGCTCCTCATCAAGCTTCTTTTTTCTTTCTTCTTCTTCTTTTCTCGTGTCTTCTTCTGCTTTTTGGGATGCTTCTTGGGAAACTTTTCTTTTTTCTTCTTCTTCTCCCTGTAGCCACCTTGCAACTTCTACTCGACAATTTGCACTAGGGCCCACTGGACACCGTCTAGTGATAGTTTACTCCGTTAAACCAAAGCAGGTTTCTCTAAGTTTTCTTTAATTTTTTTCCATGCATTAAATAGTAAGATTGAAATTCCCAATTCTTAATGTTATAACAATGCTTCACGGTTAATCAATGGATCAGGAAGCTGGACGTGATTCTTTCACAAGTGGTGCAACAGTGCACAGTTGCTCCAAGGAATGTTGTTATTTCCCGATTTCAATCAAGTAGAAAGATCACTCATCTTATTTTAGATATCAACGAACATCTCAAATTATCTCCTTTGGTTGAGTGGGCCTGAATTCCTGAACTCTTGGATGAACTAAAGCAAGAAATTGGAAGAAATATCTCGAGAATGAATCTGGATGAATGAGACTATGCAAGAGAAGAGCAAAAATAAAATAAAAAACGTAGAGAAACATGCCTTGGTTTGCTGCAAATTCCTGTTTGTAACGGAGTAAGCTATCACTCACGACATCATGTGGCCCCAGTGAAAATGGTCAGGTAGATAGCTTACACCGTTCAAAATCTTGTGACATAGATTAGGTCTCATCTTTGATAAAATGTATTTATAAATATGTCTATAATTATTAAAATTTTAATTTATTAAATATTTAGAGGATCGAACTAAACTTATATATCTTTAGGAAAACTATATCATGGATAAGAGTGAAACAATTTACAGTTTAATTTAAATTTACTAAGTAGTGAGATATCAAATTGTTATCAAATTAGATTATTGAATGTATGGATTTATCCAAGTTTTTATTTAAAAGTACTAAATTTCTTTTAAAGGGTTTTAAAGGATAAAAAAGAAAGATTATTGAATGTGTAAATTTATATTTTTGAATGTGTAAATTTATCTTTTTGATTTATAATTGTTAAATTTCTCTTAAATGGTTTTAAAGGATCAACAAGAAAGATTATTGATTCCATAAATTTATCTAAGTTTTTTATTTACAATTAATGAACTTATTTTAAATGATAACAAAAATATATATTAATGATATGAATTTGCTCCCTGGATGCAGGTGACAGAGGGCTCCACAACACACCAGGTCTAGCTGACGGGGTGTTGGGGCCTGGAAATTCACAGGCAACAACAGCAAAGGATTCTCCCCAGTCAACGTTCCCAACTAGCCCGTGACTGTTTGGTGTAGGGAATCCGTCCGGTTTATGGTCCGGCAACCGTAGGTCAAGCAACAAAAACAAAAGGTTTTACCGGTTGCGGCCCGGTCCACCGTATATATTTTGTATTTTGATTTAAAGTATGAAATGCAAGTGCCTAATTAACAATGCAGGGTGATGAAGGATGCAAGAAGCCGTCACAATGTGATGCGCAGGTTCTTACCTCTCGTCTTAGGACTCGCGAGCACCTTTATCACATATGCAACAATAAAGCAAATCTATCTATCTACCTATCTATCTATCTATCCACCTATCCCCGGGGAGCTGAATTGTAACTTATTTATGAGTAATGCGTAATGAGCATGCATTATAACGAGAAATTACAGATAGCTGATATTCCTTACTACAACACACGAACAATTAAAATATTTAGACAATCAGGTAGCCAATTGTTTATGGACAGCATGTGTTACTCATGGTGGTAATTCCACAGAATAAACTAGAAATCATTCAAACAAGAACATAGGCTCTGAGAGTTAGAACGATCTCACAGTCAATGGACACAAAGCTGGAAAAACAAAATAGTTCATCTTTCCGCAATCCACAGCATAATATTTGAAAGTCCCACCACTCTATCTCCGACAGGCAAACAATAATTCTTTATTGCAAAAAAAAGTAGTTCTTCTTACAATATCGCTTTTCATGTCTCTGGGAAAAAGCCCCTATTTCTTCTAAGTCTTCTATATTTATACAAAAGGGTGGAACTGTTGGGCTGCCCAAAAGCAACCTTTGGGCTTCCCAACTCCTCGCCTCCCAATATCCTCAAATAGCTACAAAATCGTTACATATTACAAAAAGTGACCAATCCTTTACGAGGAGGGTCCCACTTGGGCATCTAGAAATTTCTTCCACACCAAAGCTTCAGAGGCAATACTCTCAAATGCACAAGGTTCCAAAAACTGAATATTGATCTCAAACTTCACAGCCTGGTTCTTTATAGCCTCAATTCTGGCTGTGCTCAACCGAAGCTGATCCTCCAAAAGCTGCACATTGACGGCTGAATGATCTACTTCACTCCTTAAGATTTGATCATCCACGGCTTTAATATGCTCAAATTTCGCTCCCTCCTCCTGATATCTCTTCTGCAACATCTCCACAAATGAGTTATGGTCCGAGAAAACATCAAGCCTCTGCTCGGCCTCTATTTGGCATCGGTTGTAGGTAATAAGGAGCCTCCTAAAAAACTCTGTGCATGCTCCTTTCATCTTTTGAACGGATTTCTTGAAGTCCTCTGCGGTATTTATAGCAAATTCTAGTAAGTCATAATCCCGCTTGAGGGCCTGTTGATCCTTTGATGGAAGTTCTGCTAGAGTTTCTTCATTGTTTTCCAACCTTGCCATTCTTGCAGTCAGGACTTCAAGGACGTCCTGAGATCTATCCACAAAGTACGAGAAGGTTTCCACGATTTCCTCTAATCGGCCATCTACCTGCAGCACTTTGCATCTCTCTTCTTCTATGGCAGTCTGTAGCTGCAACATCTTGGCCTTTTGTGCTAGCACATGCTCCTTGAACGGTTGGAGGTTGACCTGCTGCTCCCTTGCCTCCTCCAGAGCAGTTGTTAGAGAAGAAATAAGCTCATGAAGTTTCTTTTCCTGTTCTTGGGCGTGCATCTCACTGTCCTCCAAGATGATCTTTTGCTGCTCTAAATCTTCTACCTTTCCCAGCAGCTGTTCCTTCTCCATCTTTAGCTCTTGATATTTTTTCTGCACTTTCTCCAGGCACTCCTGTGTAGTTTCCCTAACTTGTCTTTCCACTTGGAGGAGCTGTAATTCATCCTTGGAAGACCTCATCTCTTCTTTCATGATCTCAAATTTCCTCTTCAGCTTATTGCTTTCCTCTCTCTCCTTTCTCAATGTGTCTTTCAGTTGAGCAGAGGATTTCTTGGATAATTCCAAGTCTGTCATAATTTTGTCCATATTATCTTCTGAGGCATGGATTAGTGCAGCTCCGGCTGTTAGGGTGAATCTTGGATCTCGGTCTGTTCGAAATACAACGGGTGTATCTGTTAATATTTTTCTGGACAGACCTCCTATTTCAACCTTCCTTTCCATTCTCTTCACTATTCTCTTTGTCTCCCTGTCATAGAAAACAGTATTGAAATCAGGGATTTCTTCTCCCTTTTTCTGTACAAAAGGGACTAGCTTCAATGTAGGGACCACAGACTGTCCAGGTGTGCTAGTAGTCGGTATTTCTGGGTCCCAAACCTTAGGGTTCCCCATGTCCTGGGTCTGTCCTTCGGCTGCGTCAGAGGCTGACTGTTCTGTCTCTGTCTGTGTCAGCTTTAGCCTCTCTGCTTCTTGCTTCTGTAGCTCCTCATCAAGCTTCTTTTTTCTTTCTTCTTCTTGTTTTCTCGTGTCTTCTTCTTCTTTTTGGGCTACTTCTTGGGCACCTTTTCTTTTTTCTTCTTCTTCTCCCTACAGCTTCCTGAGCCAACCTTTGGGCATCTTCAATTCTTTTCCTTGCTTCTTCATCAGCTTTGGCTTGTTCATCCACTTCCTTACCACTTTTTGTGGTAATCTTCTTCTTGAACCTTCTCCTTAAGGGCGTTAGATTCAACGCACTGTGGAAGACGGATTCTTCCCTATCCCAATGGTGGGTGCATTCAAAATGTACGTTGTTCTCTTTGCGATGCTCAACTACTTTACCACAGGAGTCATTTCGATGGAAGGGCATCTCACCAAAATGAAACCTTTCCAATTTTTCAAAAAATTCATCAGCTTTTTTCACTCTGGAAAACCTGTAGCTTCCTAACCTGAAGGGAAAAGGAGGATAGGCAGTCTTCTTATGCTAAAAAATAAAGCTCCCTATTCCATCCAAAAAGACTTGCCTGATGGCCTCCTTATGGATAATGTAGTCTGTGGCATACTAGGGTAATAGGGAGGGCGCTCTGGATCCTCTGAACATTCTGAAGTAAAAGCCATCCTCGGTCAAATAATACTCTGCATATTCTTCAATTATTTGTAGTGCCTCCTCTGACATGCAGTTACCTTCCTTCAAAAAAATGAGGCTGTACAATGGCATGATGAAGTGTTCACAAACTTCCCGGTAATGACTGTGGTACTTGTGTGCCCACAGTGGCTTATATGCAGAATACACAGGCATCCTTTCTCTATCCTAGATACACTGTAGTCTAGGGAAAGGCTGATTGCACAATATACAGTCGACAAGTATGGAACTCATGTAGAATTCAGACCGCTTCTGGGATACTACTCCCAAAGCTGAGGCCAAGCAGGCTGAAAGACTGTTTGATACTATGCTGGCCCAGTTGAAAATAGTCCCCTAGGTTGCAACATAGAAAATAATGGGCATCCATTCCAACTTGAAGAACTTGCCATGGGCTGTCCCAAAAATCCTGTTAAGCATTAAAGCTATGAACCTATATGGGGTCCTTAAGCTTGCTGTATCATAATCACCCGTTGGCCTGGTTCTGAAATGTTTTCCAAGCAGCAGCATTCTTTTCAAAGTCTCAACCAGGTCCATTCTAATGTTGTTCAGCCAATTATGAGATAAAAACGCTTGTGCTTCTGGCTGGTGGTAGGCCAGGGCTACATATCCTGGACTATAGGCAGCATAGCCCTATTTGTCGACGTTCTCCAGGATCATCGTTGTTACATCTGCCCTGGGAAAAATCCAACCAATTACTTCAGAGCATGGGAATAGCTCTGGTCTTGTAGCAATCTTCATCAGTGAAGATCTCTCTATGTTGGCATATATGCTTTCCTCCTCCAAGCCCATATCAGGAACTTCCATGCGTGTGATTAACCTATATATCTCCCCCCACTGGTATTCAAATTCGACACCAGATATGCACTTGCTGTCCTCGTATATGTATTCAGCCTTGGTGACAACTTCCACTTCTGGGTCCTCTTCAACCATAGGGGCCTTCTTCTTCTGTCGCTTTGACATTCTGAATTTGGAGTCTTCCTGTTATACATACAATTTATCATCATTAAGACTTTTCTGCCTAAGTTGCAACTATTGAGACACAATGTGCAGTGTTCAATGACTTTGTCTATGTTTAGCATGATGGAAAATAGTTATATGCAGTAACATGTGCAAGCTAACACTGCTTTCCGATACCAAACAATTCTAACAATATAATCGGGCGGGAAAACATCTACATTAACATGAAGAAAACCACGGCTCTCTGCGAGTGCCATTATCACTGCGCTGCGCGGTACAGACAGGGGAATTTACGCAAGATTTCAACGGTGCTTTAACAAAACCACCCACGCAATCTATGGTCAACGAATTAAAAGCAGTGACATATCCCCTCCACCGGATGGGGTTCAAAAAATTGACTGTGCACAGAACAACGCGGTGAAATACAGATGGGGTTTGATGAAGCGGGTAACACAAAAACGACAAAGGGGGGGGGGGAGGCAACCATTCCAAGCGTCGTAGGAACCATGAAACCTTCCCCTACCGAAACATCATCACACAGGGTGGATTGGTGCAGACAGCGTAACGACCGTCTGCACCAAACCCCCATTACTAAGCGCAGGGTCGCATAACAACTGGCTGTGGGAAAAACTACTCAGTGGGTCAAACAACGCCCCCCCACTGGGGACAGTAACGCCATAAAAAGTCCCAATATATAGGCATGTAACTTAACGGGACAAGGGAAAATGGTCAGGGGAAAAAAAAACCACCGTAGACAACAACCAAAAGCTCGAACGGAATGGGAAAATGCGATGGGGAGCCTACCTGGAAATACGGTGTGGACGGCGGGAAGAAGGGCGGTCAAGCTTCCATAGTCGAGCCACCTGGACGTGGGTACCAACAACGAGGGTCCTTCGCTGTTCGTGAGAATGACAATGCATGATAATGACAGTTCGCGACAGTTGGGAATAACAATAGAATAATCAAACAAAACTCCCCATATATATAGTCAACCATAACGGTGGGCAAACAATAAATCAGATGGCGACAAACAAACAGTTCAGATGTCAAAAGCATAACTCCTCCGCAACGTCGGACGACCAAAACACTAATTTATCCGTAGGGATGACCGAAAAACAAACAATAACGCGTCGGAGCTTTCAAACCTCAGAGCAGTAGTGGAACGGGAGCCGCAACGGCGGAACCGTAAAGGACAACTCGGTCTGTGATGGGTAAAATATTGATCGGAAGAGAGAAACGACTAACATCGGAAGGTTAGTGACTTCCGCAGCCGCAATGGCGAAATCATAAAGGGCGCAACCTTCCGCAACGTTGGAGTTTAAAATGATTAGATGACCAAAAAAAAATAAAGCTTTCCGCAGTAGCAACGGCGAAAGCCCCAAGACTTACGGGATCAACGAAAATAACAAAGCGGAAGTCGAAAGCCAAAACAGTAATCAGAAGAGTTTGCGGTCTGCCGCTTGCAACAGCGGAAACAGAAATAATAAATCCTCCTGATGTAATCCAAAAAATCAACCGATTGAAAGAAACGTGTCGGAGAAAATGTCGAAGCCAAGACTTGTGATTTGTTTGCAACGGCGGAAGCACCAACCAAATAAACTTTCGATTCGAACGTGCTGAAAACGATTTCAAAAGCAATGATGGAGTTTGGACAAACAGTGGATTGCTTCAAGCATCAGAGGAAGAATAAAAAACAAGCGGTAGATCAATCCAAGCAATTAGAAATTCTTTCTGGAAAATCATTGGGTCAAATCAAGGAAGAAGATCAAACTAATCTAAGCGAAAGGAGGGTCCCGGAAATTTTTGGAATTTTGGGAAAATGTTGCACCTACAACAATTGGCGACTACCTGGTGAACCCCAAATTTCTGAATTAACTACTCCCCAGTAAAAGACTGTCTGGCTCAAAATTGAAATCTTCTAGATGTTTGTATTCCTAAGTTGGCCCACTCATACATTTAACTCTTTGAGAAACAGTTTATTCATTGGGAAACGGTAATCATCAGAGATATTTGCAAGTCTGAATAACTCTTTTGAGGCCAAATAAGTGAGATTTATTTTACCCCCGTCCTTAGGTAGCTTCAGGCTTGGACACCACAGGATTGCAACATATGGTAAACAACACTATCCCTTTGTTCTTCATTCCCATGCCAATTGCACTTTTGTGCCATTTGAACTTTAGTTCTTGTGAGTCCTCCATTTGCATTTATTTTTGAATTTTATTCAGGCTCCTCTATCCATAGTGTCCTTTTGTGTGAGAGAATAATTTGCTTTTCATCTCACGGATGGAGAGGAACTTTTGGCAATTTGAGATTCACGCTTTTGACACTTTGCTTTGATATGTATTTTTTCTTTAAGGAGTTTTGACTCTCAATAGCTTTTAGCCTTTTTGAAATCATGGCATGGGATCTTTTATATATGATATACTATTTACCTTGCTTTCGTTCCATGGGTCCTTTGCTGTCACTCCCTTGGACATTTTAAATGTGGAATGGATGGAGCCTCGAAATAGTATTCTAGACTCCTTAATCCTGAGTTATTTACTAGGGGTTAAGTAGGACTTCAATGAATACATGGCCAATTAGGAACATTGCTACTAGAAGACATTCTCTGTTTTAAAAGCACAGTCTTTTGCTCAATATTTTAGTTAATTAAGAACCCTGATGTCTCCATTGCAACCAAAAGTTTGCTTCTTTATTCAAAACCAAAAGGAACTAATGACAAAGCAGTAAAATAAAAGAAAACAACATCAAAGCAATAAATCAAAAGAAAACAACATCAAAGCAATAAATCAAAAGAAAAGAGTATCAATTTATTTATGTACAAAATCATTAAAGCAAAAGAAAAGAAAAAAGGTGCCCACTCCTGAAAATCTTTTAACCTAGTAGTCAAAGGGTGGGATGAATAGTAGACATGAGATCCCTAACCATGGTCTAGCTGTGTTATTTTTGAAACTGCAACCATGTCTACTAGTCTACGGTCATCCTTATCAGCCTGGGGAAGCTGAAGGAGCTCAGGCTGAGTGTCCATCATAGAGCTGGCCTTTACTGAGGCATGATATCTTAGTTTAAGCTCAGTTAGATAATTTCCCAGGACATAATTAGCAGATTCATTACCCTCTTCCAGTTCAATGACATTGTGCTTCATGTAGGGATCTCTCAATATCTTAATCAGGTTTGGGCTTCCCTTCTGAGGCAACCACAAATGTGACCAGTCTGAAGCAAAGTACCCATTTAGTCTTGCTGTCCAGTCTCAATTCAAAATTAGTCCATAGCCATCAGGTATGTCTGCTACTACAATATCAATGTATTGACATATCTTTTTATTTGCAGACAATCGAATTAGAACATTCTCTATTTCTCCCACTACTTTGACACTAGTCTTGTCTAGTTGAGTAACATCCCAAGTAGTAGGTTTTGGCTGCCCATTGATTTTCTTGCAGATTGCGAGAGGCATAACATTCACCGATGATCCAGAGTCTACCAGACAATTATGCACCTTATGGTTAAACATTTCCAGAGTCAAAAGGAAAGGTGGGGTTCTAGTTCTCTTTTCCCCAATTGGTTCAGCATTTTCTTCCATAGGTTGGTTTTCAGTGGGTAACTCTTCTTTTGGTTCTTCGGGCCTTTCAATATTTTCTTTATTAACACCTACTTGTTCTTTCGTAGGCTTAACAGGTTTGTTGATTTGCTCCGAATTTTGGCTGACAATGGTAATTTTGGACACTTTGTCCTCAACATTTTCCTTTGGCTATTTCCTGACATTTTCTTGCAACTTTTTGATCTTCGAAATTGTTAAATCCATTTCCTTTATTGCTGTAGGTGTGCATTTAGATTTAATAGCACTCTCTTCAGTGTCAAAAAGCGAGACACCATTCCATGAAAACATGGTATCATTATCTTGTTTCTCTATGGTCTGGTTTTTCTTATCCTCCTTACCACTTTCCTTAGCCAATTTAGAGTCTAGCAGCTGATTCATAACCAATGTTATTGAATTTAACCATTGAGGACACTGCTTTTTAGAGTGAGGCTGTTGGTGAAAAGTGCAGAAATTATCCCCCCTACCTCTGTTATATTCATTGATGTTGAATTCGGTGCAGGGTTTTTCCATTGGTTTTTATCCTCCCTTTTGTGGTAGTACGGTTTATCAATCTTCCGAACTTCCCTTTCTTTCTCTAGATCTATTATTCGGTTGGATAGTTTCTGAATCATTTTCAACATTCCCTCAAATTCATGCGATTGTTCTTCCTTAGGTTTAAACAGGCTTAATGTTCTTCTCTCAGTTGCTTAGGATAGTCTTATATACTTTCCTTTTCAGCCTCTACCCTTTCTGCCTCTTGATAGGTATCTACCAAGGTAGGCCGAGTTTTCATTTTGGCAAACATGGCCAGCTCAGGTCCTAGGGCTGAGGTATAATATTCAATTAAGACTTTGTCTGAGGGTCTGTCAGTTTCCGAAAATCTCTTTAAGTATGTGGAAAATCTTTGAGTAAAATGATGCACCGTCTCATCCTTCTCTTTTCTTAACAAACCAAGACCGTTCATTAGTGAGGCGTGCGTCTTTTGGGCTGCGTATTTACTTCTGAAAGTCCTTTCGAAGGTGTCCCAATTAGGAATAGATTTTGCAGGAAAACCGAAATACCATGATGCTGCTGCTCCTTTAAGGGTGTGAGGGAACAATCTACAGACAACATCCTCATATTCCCCAGCCCTTAGCCCTTCTATTGCTAAATAGAAGCTTTGCAAGTGGTCATCTACAACAGTCTTCTCATCGGGATCAAACTTGGGCAGCAGCTTCTCAAAAGCTTGAGGTAGGTTATGCAAAGGAGGTGTTAGGTTCAAAGGTGACCTAGCTCTCCAGGCCAGCAATGGGTTGGGCTGATTCATATTTATACCAGCCATGATCAAGGTGAACAAACAGGAGTCTGAGCAAAGAGCAACGTAAGGTGAAACCAGGCATACTTGCCTCAAAGGTAGAACAAAAACTCGTAAGCACTTCGGTCAGGTCTAAAGCTTCCAGATATCTACTGGTGGGGGTAATCTTGGGAAAATAAGTTTCCACGGCCAGCCATGCATTGGTGGCCCTCCTTCTAGCGCCAAAAACTGTTGGGGCCTAGAAATTCGCAAGTAACAACAGCAAGGGATTCTCCCTAGTCAACATTCCCAACTAGCCCATGACTGTTTGGTGTAGGGAATCCGTCCGGTTTACGGTCCGACAATCTTAGGTCAAGCAACAAAAACAAAAGGTTTTACCGGTGGCGGCCCAGTCCACTGTATATATTTTGTATTTTGATTTAAAGTATGAAATGCAAGTGCCTAATTAACAATGCAGGGTGATGAAGGATGCAAGAAGCCGTCACAATGTGATGCGCAGGTTCTTATCTCTCGTCTTAGGACTCGCGAGCACCTTTATCACATATGCAGCAATAAAGCAAATCTATCTATCTATCTATCTATCCATCTATCCCCAGGGAGCTGAATTGTAACTTATTTATGAGTAATGCGTAATGTGCATGCATTATAACGAGAAATTATAGATAGCTGATATTCCTTACTACAACACATGAACAATTAAAATAGTTAGACAATCAGGTAGCCAATTGTTTATGGACAGCATGCGTTACTCATGGTGGTAATTCCACAGAATAAACTAGAAATCATTCAAACAAGAACATAGGCTCTGAGAGTTAGAACGATCTCACAGTCAATGGACACAAAGCTGGAAAAACAAAATAGTTCATATTTCCGCAATCCACAGCATAATATTTGAAAGTCCCACCACTCTTTCTCCAATAGGCAAACAATAATTCTTTATTGCAAAAAAAAGTAGTTCTTCTTACAATATCTCTTTTCATGTCTCTGGGAAAAAGCACCTATTTCTTCTAAGTCTTCTATATTTATACAAAAGGGTGGAACTATTAGGCTGCCCAAAAGCAACCCTTGGGCTTCCCAACTCCTCGCCTCCCAATATCCTCAAATATCTACAAAATCATTACATATTACAAAAAGTGACCAATCCTTTACGAGGAGGATCCCACTTGGGCATATAGAAATTTCTTCCATGCCAAAGCTTCAGAGGCAATACCCTCAAACGCATAAGGTTCCAAAAACTGAATATTGATCTCAAACTTCGCAGCCTGGTTCTTTATAGCCTCAATTCTGGCTATGCTCAACCGAAGCTGATCCTCCAAAAGCTGCACACTGATAGCTAAATGGTCTACTTCACTCCTTAAGATTTGATCATCCAAGGATTTAATATGCTGCACTTTCGCTCCCTCCTCCTGATATCTCTTCTGCAACATCTCCACAAATGAGTTGTGGTCCGGGAAAACATCAAGCCTCTGCTCGGCCTCTATTTGGCAATGGTTGTAGGTAATAAGGAGCCTCCTGAAAAACTCCGCGCATGCTCCTTTCATCTTCTGAACGAATTTCTTGAAGTCCTCTGCGGTATTTATAGCAAATTCTAGTAAGTCTTAATCCCGCTTGAGGGCCTATTGATCCTTTGATGGCAGTTCTGCTAGAGTTTCTTCATTGTTTTCCAGCCTTGCCATTCTTATAGTCAGGACTTCAAGGACGTCCTGAGATCTATCCACAAAGTAAGAGGAGGTTTCCAGGATTTCCTCTAATCGGCCATCTACCTGCAACACTTTGCATCTCTCTTCTTCTATGGCAGTCTGTAGCTGCAGCATCTTGGCCTTTTGCGCCAGCACATGCTCCTTGAACGGTTGGAGGTTGACCTGCTGCTCCCTTGCCTCCTCCAGAGCAGTTGTTAGAGAAGAAATAAGCTCATGAAGTTTCTTTTCCTGTTCTTGGGCATGCATCTCACTGGCCTCCAAGATGATCTTTTGCTGCTCTAAATCTTCTACCTTTCCCAGCAGCTGTTCCTTGTCCATCTTTAGCTCTTGATATTTTTTCTGCACTTTCTCCAGGCACTCCTGTGTAGTTTCCCTAACTTGTCTCTCCACTTGGAGGAGCTGCAGTTCATCCCTGGAAGACCTCATCTCTTCTTTCATGCTCTCAAATTTCCTCTTCAGCTTATTGCTTTCCTCTCTCTCCTTTCTCAATGTGTCTTTTAGTTGAGCAGAGGATTTCTTGGATAGTTCCAAGTCTGTCATAATTTTGTCCATATTATCTTCTGACGTGTGGATTAGTGCAGCTCCGGCTCTCAGGGTGAATCTTGGATCTCGGTCTGTTCCAAATACAACAGGTGTATCTGTTATCATTTTTCCAGACAGACCTCCTGTTTCAACCTTCCTTTCCATTCTCTTCACTATTCTCTTTGTCTCCCTGTCATAGAAAACAGTATTGAAATCAGGGATTTCTTCTCCCTTTTTCTGTACAAAAGGGACTAGCTTTAGTGTAGGGACCACAGACTGTCCAGTTGTGCTAGTAGTCGGTATTTCTGGGTCCCGAACCTCAGGGTTCCCCATGTCCTGGGTCTGTCCTCTAGCTGCATCAAAGGCTGACTGTTCTGTCTCTGTCTGTGTCAGCTTTAGCCTCTCTGCTTCTTGCTTATGTAGCTCCTCATCAAGCTTCTTTTTTCTTTCTTCTTCTTCTTTTCTCGTGTCTTCTTCTGCTTTTTGGGCTGCTTCTTGGGCAGCTTTTCTTTTTTCTTCTTCTTCTCCCTGTAGCGACCCTATAGCTTCCTGAGCCAACCTTTGGGCATCTTCAATTCTTTTCCTTGCTTCTTCATCAGCTTTGGCTTGTTCATCCACTCCCTTACCACCTTTTGTGGTAATCTTCTTCTTGAACCTTCTCCTTAAGGCCGTTAGATTCAACGCACTGTGGAAGACGGATTCTTCCCTATCCCAATGGTGGGTGTATTCAAAATGTACGTTGTTCTCTTTGCAATGCTCAGCTACTTTACCACGGGAGTCATTTCGATGGAAGGGAATCTCACCAAAATGAAACCTTTCCAATTATTCTACAAATTCATCAGCTTTTTTCACTTTGAATAATACTCTGCATATTCTTCAATTATTTGCAGTGCCTCCTCTGACATGCAGTTACCTTCCTTCAGAAAAATGAGGCTGTACAATGGCATGATGAAGTGTTCACAAAATTCTTAGTAATGAATGTGGTACTTGTGTGCCCACAGTGGCTTATATGCAGAATACACAGGCATCCTTTCTCTATCCCAGATACACCGTAGTCTAGGGAAAGGCTGATTGCACAATATACAGTCGACAAGTATGGAACTCATGTAGAATTCAGACCGTTTCCGGGATACTCCTCCCAAAGCTGAGGCTAAGCAGGTCGAAAGACTGTTTGATACTATGCTGGCCTAGTTGAAAATTGTCCCCTGGGTTGCAACATAGAAAATAATGGGCATCCATTCCAACTTGAAGAACCTGCCAAGGGATCTCCCAAAAATCCTGTTAAGCATTAAAGCTATGAACCTATATGGGGTCCTTAAGCTTGCTGTATCATAATCACCCGTTGGCCTGGTTCTGAAATGTTTTCCAGGCAGCAGCATTCTTTTCAGAGTCTCAACCAGGTCCATTCTAATGTTGTTCAGCCAATCATGAGATAAAAACACTTGTGCTTCTGGCAGGTGGTAGGCCAGGGCTACATATCCTGGGCTATAGGCAGCATAGCCCTGTTTGTCGACGTTCTCTAGGATCATTGTTGTTACATCTGCTCTAGGCAGAATCCAACCAATTACTTCAGAGCATGGGAATAGCTCTGGTCTTGTAGCGATCTTCATCAGTGAATATCTCTCTATGTTGGCATATATGCTTTCCTCCTCCAAGCCCATATCAGGCACTTCCCTGCGTGTGATTAACCTATATATCTCCCCCCACTGGTATTCAGGTTCGACACCAGATATGCATTTGATGTCCTCATATATGTATTCAGTCTTGGTGACAAATTCCACTTCTGGGTCTTCTTCGACCATAGGGGCCTTATTCTTCTGTCGCTTTGACATTTTGAATTCGGAGTCTTCCTATTATACATACAATTTATCATCATCAATACTTTTTCGCCTAAGTTGCAACTATTGAGACACAATGTGCAGTGTTCAGTGACTTTGTCTATGTTTAGCATGATGGAAAATAGTTATATGCAGTAACATGTGCAAGCTAACACTGCTTTCCGATACCAAACAATTCTAACAATATAATCAGGTGGGAAAACATCTAGATTAACATGAAGAAAACCACGGCTCTCTGCGAGTGCCATTATCACTACGCTGCGCGGGACAGACAGGGGAATTTATGCAAGATTTCAATGGTGCTTTAACAAAACCACCCACACAATCTATGGTCAATGAATTAAATGTAGTGACATATCCCCTCCACCGGCTGGGGTTCAAAAAACCGACTATGCGTAGAACGGCGCAGCGAAATACGGCTTGGGTTTGATGAAGCGGGTAACATGAAAATGACAAGGGAGGGGGGGGCAACCATTCCAAGCACCGCAGGAACCATGAAACCTTACCCTACCGAAACATCATCACATAGGGCGGATTGGTGTAGACAGCGTAACGGTCGTCTACACCAAACCCCCATTACTAAGTGCAGGGTCGCATAACAACTGGTTGTGGGAAAAACTACTCAGTGGGTCAAACAGCTCCCCCCCACCACGAACAGTAACACCACAAAAATCCCCAATATATAGGCATGTAACTTAACGGGACAAGGGAAAATGGCTGGGGGGAAAAAAAAACCAGCGTAGACAACAACCAAAAGGTCGAATGGAATGGGAAAATGTGACAAGGAGCCTACCTGGAAATACAGCGTGGATGGTGGGAAGAAGGGCGGTCAAGCTTCCACAGTTGAGCCACCTGGATGCGGGTACCGACAACGGGGGTCCTTCGCTGTTCGTGAGAACGACAACGCATGATAATGACAGTTCGCGGCAGTCGGGAATAACAATAGAATAATCAAACAAAACCCCCCATATATATAGTCAACCATAATGGTGGGCGAACAATAAATCGGATGGTGGAAAACAAACAGTTTGGATGTCAAAAGCATAACTCCTCCACAATGTCGGACGACCAAAATGCTAATTTATCCATAGGGATGACCGAAAAACAAACAATAACGCGTCGGAGCTTTCAAACCTCGGAGCGGTAGTGGAACGGGAGCCGCAACGGCGGAACCGTAAAGGACAACTCAGTCCGCAATGGGTAAAATCTTGATTGGAAGAGAGAAACGACTAACATCGGAAGGTTAGTGACTTCCGCAGCCGCAATGGCAGAATCATAAAGGGCGCAACCTTCCACAACGTCAGAGTTTAAAACGACTAGACGACCGAAAAAAAATAAAGCTTTCCGCAGCTGCAACGGCGGAAGCCCCAAGAATTACGGGATCGACGAAAATAACAAAGTGGAAGTCGAAAGCCAAAACAGTAATCGGAAGAGTTCGTGGTCTGCTTCCCACAACGGTGGAAACAGAAATAACAAATCCTCCCGATGTAATCCAAAAAATCAACCGATTGAAAGAAATGTGTCAGAGAAAATGTCAAAGCCAAGACTTGTGATTTGTCTGCAATGGTGGAAGCACCAACCAAATAAACTTTCGATTCGAACATGCTAAAAATTCTTTCAAAAGCAACGATAGAGTTTGGACAAACAGTGGATTGCTTCAAGCATCAGAGGAAGAATAAAAAACAAGCCATAGATCAATCCAAGCAATTAGAAATTCTTTCTGGAAAATCATTGGGTCAAATCAAGGAAGAAGATCAAACTAATCTAAGCAAAAGGAGGGTCCCGAAAATTTTTGGAATTTTTGGAAAATGTTGCAGCTACAACACGGGGCACATCACTATGCCCAGTCATCACCACCCCGACGTCATGCTGATGCATTGCTGGTACAGGCTATTTCCTTCAACTCCGGCGGCACTCCTTAACTCCTCCAATGGACGTCTCCTCGGCGCAGACAGAGCCTAGTACGACGACGTCAGCACGATGATGGCCTGCCTTAATGGGCATGCAGTTTCATGTTGGACGTTAAGTCCACCTGTAGCTAAACAATCCTCCTCCTGTTCATCTTTGTTCCTCTCCATCAACCTTCCATAGGTGATTCTTAGGCGTTGTCCTATGCACTTACCTTGCTTCTCGCTCCCTTGTTCATAGCTTGCATCATGCTTCCTAGGCAACGCAGAACGCCCAGAACGGGACGCACTCACATGGGTGCTACTAGTTCGCAGGCCACTCCCTTCAATGCCCAGACCATCTCTAATGGCTATTCCATCAAAATTCTAGATCCTATGCATCTTCTGGTCGATGACTGGGAGGATGAGCTCACCAACTCCCTCTCAGCTGCCAACCGCACCACGGAACACAGAAGAAACTACTGTGTTATAAGAACTTTGTTGTGTCATCTCATTCTCTGCTTCTCCACCCTCCAGGTTGTAGCTCTTGTCCATGATTTCAATCCAGTTGGCTCTGGTAACCCTGTTCCTTCTGCTCCTCCGGCTCCTTCCGTGCCCATAAACACCACCTCTTCTAGTATCCCTATTCCTTCGCCTTCACCTACACCCATGGACGTTTCTCCCTCGCCGCCCCCACCTCAGAGGCGATTTATCAACACCACTGTAGGAAAGTCCCCTTCTAGTGTGGTGATCCCCAAGAAAATTGAACCTTCGCCGGTCAAGCAAGCCAGCTCAAGCATAGAGGACGGTTCGAGTAGCATTGCATATTCTAGTGATGAAGATAAGTCCAGCAGTGATGAAGAGGACACCAACGACAAGGATGGAAACCACAACAACAAGGGAAACCCTCTTGGTGTGCAACTAAGCACTAGTTTTGGGACTCCCATAATTGAGGAACCCTTTACTAAATTTTAGATAGGTTCTATGTTTCAGTTTCTCCTCTTTTTGGCAAATTTTTTGGGATTGTGGCCTCCCATGCTCATGACTACCAGGCTAAGTTTGAAGTTTTTTTGTAATCTCTATAAAATTTATACTGTTTGGATCTATTTTCCCTCTAGGAGGGAGAATCTCTTTGATTGCTACAGTCTGATTTCCCTATATGGGCAGACTGGTATCATTTTTTTGTCTCTTCCTATCTGCAAGTCGGATATACAATTTTGTACCTTTATTTGTATCATTAATTTATTTCAATAGAATATACTCCAAATTCACAAACAAAATGATATAAATTTGATATTTTCACTTTTTACTTGTAAATATTTAATTTATTTTAAATAGTTAGAAAATCAATTTATTATTATTAATAATGTATAATTTAGTAGAAACTTATCCATTGTAAAAAAAAACTCAAATATCATCAATTTAATAAGTATTTTACCATTGAAATTCTTGGACTATTTTTACTTTTCCAAGTATATTCTTTAAATTTGTCTTCAACTTTATAAATACAAAGTTTGGTAGTGTATAATGAAGAAAATATGTTAGATATTCCATTTATACAACATGGCATTCCAATTATTCTTTCTTTGTGTGATGGTTTTTTCATAATGGCCTTAAGGGATTTGTTAACCGCCTCGACCTAGCCATTCACTTGGGGGTGTGGAAATTGAACCCAAGTGATAGAACAATTACACTCACAAAATTGTTAATCAAACGTTGCAAAATTACCATCAAAGGAGACTGAAATTGGAGCATAACAATAATCTGTATTGAATAAGAGTACAATAGACAACCTTGTGACATCATAGGCTACTGTAATATATAATTACATGAGAGATTCGAATGCATAAGGATGCCATTCGAAATAGTAAAAAAGTAGGCTTACTAAATCTAGTCAATCCCCCATAGGTTCATAAACCAGTTTCCAAATCCACTTAGAGGCTCACGAATTAGCAAAGTCAAGTAGGAAAACTAATAAGGAATGGAAATACAACTCATAAATGCTTTTATTAGGAGAAAAGGATGGAGGATGATGTGGGAAAAAAACAAGTCAACTACACCTAGTCTTGCTTTCCCTTTTGCCTTAATTCACAATAAAACAAGAAGCTTTGTAGAAAAAGCAGATATGTGCTTTGGAGGATTTGGAATAAAGAAGACATGCTAAATATGGTTTCCAAGAGGTTTCCCAAGCGCTCCATGACTCAGTTTTAGCAAGTGTTGACTTCTATGACATGTAGAAGGCAACTAGCATAGAGTGGACTATAGGAGACTAGGTAAATAAGACAAAAATGATTTAATTAATGTCTAAGGTGGGTAACTATGGGTTGATTATTCTAACACCCCCACTTAAGCCTGAATTTATGAGTAAATATCAGAAAACTATAGGGCCTAGCAACAAGGCTTAGTCACCCTTTACATACTGCATGCCCATTTAACCAAGGAAAGAGGCAAAAACCCAGTGGGGAAATATTACCTTAAACATGGACAGTAAAATAAAATTTGAAAATATTGTCATCAATCATGCTTCAAAACATGATCAGCAATCCCCAACAGTGATTTGAGATTGCTGAATGTCTTCTCACAATTTTTTTTTGGTGAAGATGTCTGCTACTTGTGTTGAAGATGCACAGAAGAGTAGGTGAATGGTGCCATCATGCGCAAGCTGTGTGATGTAGTGCATATGGATCTCAATGTGTTTGGTTCTCTGTCTCTGAACTAGATCATTGCAGATTCGAATAGTGCTCTAATTGTCACAATAGATAATAGTTGAAAAATCTGATTCGAAGCCACACTCACCAAGTATTCCCTGCAACCACAAACATTGAGTTGCTTCATTTACAACTCCTATGTACTCTGCTTCTGTAGATGAGAGTGCTATGGAACTCTGCTTCTTGCTTGACTAATTGATTGGTCCTTCTGCAAGCATGAACACATATCCTGATGTTGACTTTCTATCTTTGTTGTCACCTGCCCAATCATTGTCAGTAAACCCAATCAAATCAAGATCAAATTTAGCTTTGTAGAAGATCCCATGAGTTCTTGTTCCTTGAACAAAGTTAAGGATCCTTTTGGCTGCTTTCCAATGGATCTCATGAGTCTGATCCATGTATCTTGAAGCCACACTAACTGCATAATATATATCAGGTCGAGTGTATGTATGGTAAAGCAAACACCCAATCAACTTCCTGTACAGTGTATTATTTACCATAGGAGAAGAACCTGGTTTTTCAAGCTTAACTCCTGAAAGGAAGGGAGTCTTGCTTAGCTTGCAATATTTCATGTTGAACTTGTTTAGAAAATATAAGGCATACTTGGACTGATTTACTTTGATTCCATGTTGGGATTGAGCAATTTCGAGACCCAAGAATTGGCTCAACAATCCCAAATCAGTCATAGAAAATGCATGGTTCATTGCATCATTCAAGGAGGCAATCTATTTCTTTGAACTTCCTGTAATCAGAAGGTCATCCACATACAAGACAATAATCATCAAATAACCATGAATCAAATTCAAATAAACATTAGGATCAAACTTGTATCGAACAAAACTCAATGACAACAGAAAGCCATCAATCTTGTCATACCAAGCCCTAGGGGCTTGCTTGAGCCCATACAATGATTTCTTTAACCTGCACACAAAAGATGGATTAGAAAAAAACCCTTTAGGTTGATTCATGTAAATATCTTTAGTGAGATCTCCATTTAGGAAATCACACTTCACATCTATGTGGTGTACCTCCCACTGCTTCAAAGCTGCAATGGCTAAAGCTAGCCTTATGGAGTCCATCTTTGCCACTGGTGCAAAGGTTTCATTGTAGTCAATACCTGTACTTGTGAGTATCCCTTAGCTACCAATATTTCCTTATATTTCAAAGGTGAACCATCAGCAGCAAACTTAGTCTTAAAAACCCACTTACATTGAACTAGCTTCCTCCCTAGGGGAAGATCAACCAGTTCCCAAGTGTTGTTCTTTTGGAGCGAGCTGAATTCTTCTTTCATGGCTGTTTGTCATCTTGGATCATGTGCTGCATATTCATATGTCTGTGGGTCTGATTCAACCATCATATAGCACTTCTCTACAAACAAAGGGTCTTTCATACACATGGCACTCTCAAACTGAGATCTAGTCCTCCTAGGGTCACTAGGATTTCCAGCTAGTTCCCCAATTGCATGAATGGTTTATGCTGCCCATTTTGGTCTTGTAGGACTGTTAGGATCTGCAATTAAATAATCATTATCAGACATATCAGAATCAGCAAACTCATTTGTCTCTCCACTTACATTCAATGGATCCGGTGGTGAAGAAGACTCTCCAACTTCAACTGCTACTAAAGGCTCTTCTTGGAACTAAACACTTCTTTCAATGAAGGATTTGTTAGTGCTCAGGTTGATCATCTTGTACCATTTTGAGTCTTGATAATACCCAACAAATAGGCACTCTTGTCTTTGGGGCTGCAAAGCCTTTCTCTTTTCAGTTGAAATTCTAGCCCAAGCCTTTGAGCCAAAAATCCTGAAATGGGTCAAATCTGGCTTGTGCCCACTCCAAGCTTCGAAAGGAGTCATACCATCAATATGTTTATGAGGCACCCTATTCTAGATGTAGGGTGCACATTTTATATCCTCAACCCAAAACTTTGGTGGCAAAGTCTTAGCCTCCATCATACAGGTTGCCATCTCCTTCAGTGACCTGTTCTTTCTCTCAGCAACACCATTTTGCTGTGGTGTGTAAGGGATCGAATGCTAAATCTGAATACCTACATCTTTACAATACTGGATGAACTCAGACTTGACATACTCACCACCATTGTCAGATCTGAGGATCTTGAGTTTCCTCCTAGACTGGTTTTCAACCAAGGCTTTAAAGACTTTGAAGAGGTCAAAAACTTCAGACTTATGCTTTAGGAAGTAAACCCAACAATAACTGGAAAATTCATCTATGAATGTCAGTGCATATTTAGCTTGACTCATGGACATATGAGGAAATGGACCAACAATGTCACTATGGATCAACTCAAGAGGTGCAGAGGTTCTCTCATGACTAGCTCTCTCAAATTTGTGCTTTGGGTGTTTTCCTAGGATACAACCTTGACAGACTCCCTTGGAAAACTTAATCTTTGGTAACCCTATGACCATATCTTTTTCACTTAAACTAGAAATATACTTATAGTTAAGATGGCCAAATATTTCATGCCAAATCTTGCTTTCCTCATTAGCATGAATCAGAAGAGCAGAGGGGTTTGAGTAGGGTAGAAAATGGGAAAACATGTATACCTTCAAAGTGTGATCAACAACACCTTTTGCTATGACTTTACCATTCGAAATCTCTGTGATTGCAACATCATCAAGGGAGAATATGACCTTCTTTGGAGACCCTATGTGAGTCATCTGATACACTGAAAAGAGATTAGAGGCAAGACCTAGAACATACAACACATTATTGAACTTACCATGGTCAATATCAATCCTTCCTTTCCCCAAACTGTCAGTGAGAGAGTTATCTCCCAAAATTATTGGTGTACCTTTCGACATGTCAAGAGAGGAGAATGCCTCTTTTGTCAAAACCATATGTCTAGAAGCTCCAGAGTCTATGATGAAGCTAGGTGAGCTTGATGTGCCAGCAACCAAAGCATGTACTCTCTCTCTTTCCTCTTAATTTTATCCTCCTTCCCTCTTCTTTGAGCAATCAGGAAGGAAGATGTTATTCTTCTCCAGGTGTTGGGTCAACATGTCAATTTGCTTCTTCATATAAGAGCTTTCAGGATGATAGCCCTTACTGCAGTATGCGCACTTGCTCATTTCTCCTTTGTTCTTCTTCTTCTGGAAGTTCTTCTTGGAGCCTTGGGGCTCCTCTTGAGACTTGTTCTTGTCTCTCTTTTGCTCATGTGGCTTTTATCTTTTTTCTTGCTTTTTGAATCCACCCTTGAATCTCTAGCAACCAAAGCTTGGTCTTTGGAAGGTTTTATGGTGCCCATCATCACCAATTTATCTTGTTCCTGTGTGAGGGATTCCATGAACTCTACAAGCTTAGGCATCTTCTAGGCTTGAGCTGTCAACTTGGTGGCATGGAAGGTTGAAAAAAACACTGAATAGTCAGGGCCAAGCTTTGAGAGTATGGCCAAAACTAGTTGCTCTTCCTTCTTTTCAATTCCACATTGTTTTAGCTACAAAACAAGGGCTTTAAACTTGGAAAAGTAGAGTTGCAAGGATTCGAAGCTGCTGGGACTCAAGGAGATAAATTCATTCTCGATTTGATGTCCTCTCGTCTCATCTGTCTTACCAAAAATCTCTACAAGTTTCTCCCACACTTCATTAGGTGATGTCAATCCATTAAGATGGAAGAGGAGGTCTCTTGAAATGCTCAAACACAAAAGACCATAGGCCTCATCCCTCATATTGTGCCATTTTATTTTCTCTGCAGCTGCATTGGGCTCTGCCTCAGTTTCCATAGTCACCCTATAGATACCTTTCACTCTCAACAATATCTCCATCTCAGCTTTCCATTCAAAGAAATTAAATGGAGTCAAGATGATCTTTTGAGATTGGTCCATAGCTCAGAAACTGTGCCCTTTAGTCAGCAGAATATTGTCCTAGTCAAGATGTCAAACCTGCAATAGCAATGTGGAAGGATAGAAATCGATATACAAAGGATCTGATACCATGTAAAATTGAAACCAAGTGATAGAACAATTACACTCACAAAATTGCTAATCAAACATGTAAAATTACCATCAAAGGAGATTGAAATTGGAGCATAACACTAATTTGTATTGAAGAAGTGTACAATAGCCAACCTTGTGAATTCATAGGCTGCTGCAATATATAATTACATGAGATATTCGAATGCATAAGGATGCCATTCGAAATAGTCAAAAAGTAGTCTTACTAAATCTAGTCAAATCCCCGATAGGTGCATAAAGCAATTTCCAAATCCACTTAGAGGCTCACAAATTAGCAAATTCAAGTAGGCAAGATAATAAGGAATGGAAATACAACTCATACATGCTTTTATTAGGAGAAAATAATGGAGGATGATGTGGGCAAAAAACAAGTAAACTACACCTAGTCTTGCTTTCCCTTTTGCCTTAATTCACAATAAAACAGGAAGCTTTGCAGAAAAAGTAGATATGTGCTTTGGAGGATCTGGAATAAAGTAAACATGCTAAATATGGTTTCCAGGAGGTTTCCCAAGTGCTCCATGACTCAATTTTAGCAAGTGTTGACTTCTATGACATGTAGAAGGCAACTAGCATAGAGTGGAATATATGAGACTAGGTAAATAAGACAAAAATGATTTAATTAATGTCTAAATGGTGGGTAACTATGGGTTGATTATTCTAACAGGGGGTAATAATAATAAGAATGTTTTTTCTTAAATCCCCACTTTAAGGTTAATTCCACCATCAACTTATTTTTAAAGTGACTGCAACGATCAGTGACAATCTCCTTCGGGATCCCTAACTAGGTGATAATATGATTAAACATGAAGTGAGCAGTCATCTCAACATCGGATTTGGTTGTAGGCATATCCTCTACCCATTTTGTGAAATAATACACATCCACAATAATATGATGGTGCCCCCTAGCTGACGCTGGGTTACAATCCATAAAATTCACCCCCCACTTGGTGAAGGGGCCAACGATGATAATGGGATGCAACAAGGTGGGATACAAGCACATGTTTTGAGAAAAATCCTGGTAAGGGTGACATCTCTTGATCGCATTAATGAAATCCTTAAATATCAACGACCAATAATAACCCGCTCTTAAAACATTTTGAGTTGTAGTAAGCCCAGATAAATGACTACCACATGCCCCACTGTGGAAATCATTCAACACCACCTCAGCCTCCTCGTGAGTCAAACAATGACGTAAGATAAAATCAACACTACGTTGATACAACGTGTCACTGATTATGAGGTATTTTTTAACATCATGATGTAAGTGTCATCGTTCATCCCACGAGAAATGGTGAGGGAACTTCAGAGTCTATAGATAGATGATGATATCACGATACCAAGGGTTCGTAGATGTGATGAGGATAACGTGTTCATCAACAAATGAGTCTTCATGGATCGTCTCCTCATCGAGTCTAGGAATATTAGATATTAGCTCTGAGAAGACCATGGACTTCTTGGATTTTGCTGAAACAAAACCAAGGTCAAATTCTTGTAAGATCACAATCCATTTAATATACTTTCCTCCTATTGTCTATCTGGTCAAGATGAAATGAAATGGATTGATATGTGCTACAATTGTGGTATGGTGAATTAATATAGAGTGACATAACCGCTGGACTGCGTTAATAGTCACTAATTCCAACTTCTTGACATGAGTATATCAAAGTTCCACATCAATGCGATTTTGGATAAGATAATAGATAACGTGCTCATGGACCTCATCCTCCTCTTGAACCAAAACCATACCAACCGTATCTTAAGATGCGGCCACGTAAAGAAAAAATTATCTACTATAGTCATAAGGAATAAGCAGAGGGGTCGATGCTAAGGATTTATTAAGAGTGTCGAAGGAGTCCTGGGATCCCTCATCGCATAGGAACGAAATATCCTTCTTCGATAAGCGCATAAAACCCTTGGTCAAGTTGGCGTAATTGACAACAAACCGATGCAAGAAATTAGCCATCCCTTGGAGGCTTTGAAGTTTTCTAATTTTGCATGGGGAAGGCAACTGAAGTATTGCCTCAACCTTTAACAGATCGACCATAATCCCCTCCTTTGACACAATGAATCCCAATAAGTGACCAATCCTAACACAAAAGATGCATGTTTGAGGGTTCAAATGAATTTGATAATAATGAAATATCTTAAACACCAAATGAATATGTGCTGGATGATCCTCTCTTTTACGAGAGTGAGTAGCAAGGTTATCCAGATACACCTCCATGATACGTTTAAGGTCATGAAAGTAAAAGTTCATTGCCCACTGAAAAATAGCTCTAGCATTTTTAAGACTAAAAGCCATTTTCTTGTATGCGAAGGTAACCCAAGGACATATAAATGTGGTCTTATGTTGATCCGTAGGTTTAATCTGGATCTGATTGTAACCAAAAAAGCCAACCATAAACGAGAAAACCTTGCTTCCCGCACACTCATCCAAAATTTGATCAATAAACAGAGTGGGGAAGTTACCTTTAGGACATGCCCTATTCACCTCTGAAATCAATGCATATATGGAAAGTTCCTACTTCTTATCCACAAAAATGGGATCTGGCACCCATTAGGTGAAGGGAATCATGTAAATGATGGCGACCTTAATCAACTTCTCTACCTTAGCCTTAATGGAAGGCGCCTTATGGGAATTCACAACGCGTAAACATTGTCGAATAGGTTTAACATTAGGATAGGTTTTATTTCATGTTCAACAATATGGGGATAAATCCATGTCATTTATTCATATGACTAAGTGAATACATCATAGAATTATTTGAATAAATCAGTGTGTGTACGAATTTCTTCAGATGAATAGTTCACATCGATGTAAATATTTTCTACTTTAATAGGGGTTTGATGAATGTTGATTAGAATAGTCAGTGATATGTTCTCCATGTTCCCTTCATAATATATACCATGAGTGGCTAATGGGACCATGGGATGACCAAATTTCTTGCTCAAGGTCATCCTAAATTCATCATGCTCAATTTGTTCAAGCTCTGGAAGGAAGTAAGATCGGTGATGCATATCCTTGTAGGGTTATTTCATACCATTCATGGCCTTGATAATAGCTTCATATGAAGGAAAAAAAAATTCGAGGAAATAATGTGAGCACAATGAATTGACCACCCAAGCAGGCATCACAAGAAGATCCTCATCTTCCATCCATGATGAATAAGGATCAGGGTCTACAGTGACATCAAGCACGACTTGATAAAACATATGTGCTATAGACATTGACATATCTATGGTGGTGGGTGAATGAAATTCCCCTAAATCAACTGGAGAAGGTAGAGTCCACAAGCCATTCAAATACGAGGTACGAAATGAGATTGTACTCAAAGGTGATGAAACACCACCGGGCATGGAATTAATAGCTAGAATTGGTGACGAAAAGTTAAAAGTATTAATTCTTGCACATGATCTAGGAACTAGGAATCAAAATCATCAAAGAATAATTGACAAATACTCATGAATTGGAAAATAATTGGAACCTGAATAGGTTTCTTCTCTGTATATTTTATAAACAATAATGGGTTACAATTTCCATGCTAAGCAATGGCTTAACACCATGAAGAATTCAAATACCTAAGGGACAATTCGAATTCAATGAGTGAGTCTAGCTTAACTGACTCTTTTCCATACAATCTCACTCAGTTAACCACTTGACCAAAACCCTAATTGACTCACCAAACCCTAACTGAAGTCGGAGTGCAATAAATGACTGAATCTCAACTGAAGGAGATCAAACACATGTCATAGCAATCCAACCATCAAGTGCTAGTCCTGCATGACTCCAATGAACCCTGATGAGGTTAACTGAAGCTGAACTGACCATCAGAAGTTGGTGGAGGCACCTTGTTGACTCCAGTTCATTAAATAATAATAAATAATCATTAAATAATATATTTAATGAATGGAGGCACCTTAACTGATTGTAACTGAATGGTTGAACTAAAAGTAACCACCAGTTAGCAGTTAGGTGCATTAATGTCACACAGATCACCCCTGGAGTGCTCCAGTTAGCCTCCTTGACTGTAGGTAGGTGTGGGAGTGACTGGGATGATGGTAATTAATGCTCCACTGATGTCAATTAAACTTAGGATAGTGGTTTAACTAGGCCAATTTGACTGAAAGAGTGAGTATGATGGTAAATGTCTCCAACACCCCCCCTTAAGCTATACTCAGGAAGAGTTAGAAAACATAGATGCATAAAATGCTAGGGCCTTGGCAACAAGGGCCATAGGTCACCTTGTACAATAAAGTAACTGCTTAATATAACCAAGGAAACGGGGAAAACCTCATGGGAAAAATACCCCCCCTCAAACTAAGCAGTAAATCAGGAATTGGTTCTTCTATGCAGCAGCATCCTGAGACTGTGCATGTGAACCTCTGAATCCAAACTAAATGAATATTTCTGGAGGAATCTTCCACTTTGGAAGAAGAACAATGCACTCAACTGAATCAGAAATATAAACAGCTGCACGGTGGAAACTGGACCCATGTAGAGCAACTGAAATCATTTGAAGAGAGAGCAAAGGTTCTTGAGGATTCAAACCATGTGTGGAACACTCAAGAAACTGATATGTTGCAGCCTTGAACAGAAAACCATGAGTGGTAAAATTAGCCCCAAATCTTAGGAGCAAGTGTCCATGCGAATGCAGAATGTCTTCCTCTTTACTAGTTCTGTGAGGAGATGAGCTTGTGACCAAAGGTAGAGAATCCCCGGGACTCTGGAGAGTGAAAGCTTGAGCTCCATAATCTGATATAGCTTCAGAAATATCTAATTATTCACAAAATAAAATATTAGCAACCTCACAAGAGGAAACTAACACCAAATCCCCATCAGCAAAATTGAAGAAGATCTGTGGTACTTGATTTTTCACACCAGAATTGGTGAGAGCAGCTACAAGCATGGCTGAAAGCTCTTGAATTTTAAAATATGAACAAAATAATATTAGATCAGAATGTAAATCAGATATAAATAAGTTCACAATAGATCCAAAACTGTGAAATGAAATCAAATCTCCAGCAGCAGTTTTGTAGGAGACTTGCGGTACTTGTTTCTTCACACCGTTGATGAGAACAGCTACAAGTAGTACTGAAGGTTTATGAACCTGAAATTTTGAACCAAGAAATATCAGATCAGATCCAAATAATATCATATCAGATCCAATAAGGTTCATATCAGATCCAAAAGTATGGTCAACCGAGACGGTGGATGCACAATTTTCTTCTTCTTCAAAATTCTAAATTTTGGTGCATGCAATCTTGCAGAATTTGCTGGAAGATCTAGATCATGGGGAGCGAATGTGTCACTCTTATAATTAGATATTTCTTCCAAAATATCTAATTTTTTACATATTTTCACACCAGCAGCAACATTAGAGGAATAAAATTCAATTTTCTCCTCACTTTCGGAAGCAATTACTGGTAAATTTTGCACAGAATTCAAAGGAAAATCACCGGTGAATGTTTGCATGGAAGTGCAGCCATATTTTTCTTCAATATTAGATATTCGAATGTATTCTTCTGTTTCAGCAATATGAGAAGATGAGATATCAGATATCTCATGAACTTCCGGAGCATTAGGAGAAGGAGTCACTTCATGGAGACTTTCTTCAATTCGAATTGAATGTGTAGAAGATTCTGCTTCATCTTCATCTTGAACAACTTCATCAGAGAGAGTAGAGGCTGAGAATTTTGAGTAAAGAACTATTGTGGTGCTGGCTGTGATCTCCAAAGTACTATTATGATACTCATTGTGCTTGCCAAAGGTTCTGTCCAATATTGGCCAAAAATTCTTTGGGTATTCAGCAAAACAAGTAAGGTAGTACAAGCTATCATCAAGGGCCAAACATATTGCTCCAAAAGCTCTGTCACCATCATTTAGCCAGTCATTCTCATTCTCATAAGACTCTTTTCCAAGTCCAATAGACACCTCATAGAGACCTCGTCTCTTCAGAGATGCAATCATCTTCAATTTCCATTCCGAATATCTTGTGAATGGGGTGAGAAGAGGGATTGATGAGTCCATTCGAAGTTGTACCTGTTAAGACCTGAAAATCAAAACAAAAGGGGAACCATAAGGTCGGACAGATTGCACATTTAGGATTTCATCACACCCAGCATAGACAATCAAGCAAGCTTGATCAACAAGTTCTTTACTTGGGGTATTAAATGGTAAGCCTTGGCTTCTGGTGCAGTGCTGGAATTTTGAGCTATTGCTCACTTCTCATGGAGAAATCTGTCAAAAATCTTGTTCTTGAGAGATTGATCTTCGTCCCGCCGCATGCTCTGATACCATATTAATTCTTGCACATGATCTAGGAACTAGGAATCAAAATCATCAAAGAATAATTGACAAATACTCATGAATTGGAAAATAACTGGAACCTGAATAGGTTTCCTCTCTGTATATTTTATAAACAATAATGGGTTACAATTTCCATGCTGAGAAATGGCTTAACTCCATGAAGACTTCGAATACCTAAGGGACAATTCGAATTCAATGAGTGAGTCTAGCTTAACTAACTCTTTGCCATGCAATCTCACTCAGTTAACCACTTGACCAAAACCCTAATTGACTCACCAAACCCTAACTGAAGTCGGAGTGCAATAAATGACTAAATCTCAACTGAAGGAGATCAAACACATGTCATAGCAATCCAACCATCAAGTGCTAGTCCTGCATGACTCCAATGAACCTTGATGAGGTTAACTGAAGCTGAACTGACCATCAGAAGTTGATGGAGGCGCCTTGTTGACTCCAGTTCATTAAATAATCATTAAATAATATATTTAATGAATGGAGGCACCTTAACTGATTGTAACTGAATGGTTGAACTGAAAGTAACCACCAGTTAGCAATTAGGTGCATTAATGTCACACAGATCACCCTTGGAGTGCTCCAGTTAGCCTCCTTGACTGTAGGAGAAGGCTAAGTTAGCCTCTTTGACTGTAGGTAGGTGTGGAAGTGATTGGGATGATGGTAATTAATGCTCCACTGATGTCAATTAAACTTAGGATAGTGGTTTAACTAGGCCAATTTGACCGAAAGAGTGAGTATGATGGTAAATGTCTCCAACAAAAAGTTCCCATCAACAAAGGAAACATTCCGACACCATCATTATCAGTTTTCAGCTAAGAATTATCAATTACCGGGATAGTAGGACCCGATGATGCTGAGGAACTAGAATTATCAAATGCCAATTTATCAATAGTCATGATTCTTCCGTCATATGAGAAACATACCACACAAAATACTGATGACATGATCGCCTTCATGGCATAGATCCAATTTTGTCCTAGTAAAATATTATAGTCAAGAGGCACATCAACCGCCTCGGCCTTAACCGACATGGTCTTTCCCCCCAACTGGACTTGAAGGGAAGGAATAATGTCATGCGGTCTAAAGGAATGTCCATCAAATGTTGTTAGGACAGTCATGTATTTGGACAACATGGTGGATCTTAGGCCCTTCCAACAATCCAAATACATCATAGAGGTTGCAACACCTTCATTAATAACTGTACGTTTAATGGTGTTATTCAAACACTCCACATGGACTTGTAAAGCCACATGGTAAGGTAAGAAAGGATGGACCTTATGAGTCTCGAACCTTATGACTTTGGGTTCATTCATATTAGTCACTCCTAAAGAAACTAACAAGGCTTTCCTCTGTGAGGGACAAGTATGAAGCACCTTTAAGGTTGACATCGCACAGGGATTATGGCCCAAATATTCAATGATAAAATAGTGTTGATAGGCTCAGGAATTAGGATTGTGCGTCAAGCACTTAAGGACTCCTTTCAGTATGTAGGATATAGCTTCAGGCTTGTTAATATGTAAAGGGATATCTGAGGGAGGTGTTGACACAAATCCGTCGACATGGGTTCAATCTATATCGACATCCTTAACTCAGCGATCTCCCTGAGCACTGAACCGAGCAGGTTTTACCCTATCTAGCAACACCTGCGGAGTAGATGAGGTCTCACTCGAGATGTTCAAGGGAGAACTATCGGAACCATGTTTTTGTAGTAAGGAGGAGGATTTATGCATCTATGGTATATCTATCACATCATTATTTTGGAGATCCAAACAAGGATTAATTATCGCAAATCCATACCATCAATCACCAGATCGCATTAACACATTCAGATAGCAACCAAATAATTACTTATAAAAAGATCGACCACCATAACATGATTTAAAACATAAAATCATTGCATCATTAATAAAGAACCATCATACTGTGGTATCAATTCATTCACATCACATCATAGGGAAACAATGAAAACAGAAAGAGATAAAACACAATGTTTTCATCAAAACTCCATCATGTCATATTACTTCTGCATCAAAATAGGTTCTCAAACATCTCCACAGTTGTGCAAAAACAGACAGCAGTCTCTGCAAAGTACAGTTCAACATCAAATTCAGATTCTCACAAGATAGATATCATCTAAAATCTCTCAACATTACAATCCTATCTCTATTTATAGGCTTGCGCATTTTAAAAAATGGTCCACTTAGATCAACTTCCTAACTACTTGGATCAAAAGCTACAAAATAATGACCAATTGTTACAAAATTATGACCAAGCCAACTTTTTGTCGACTTTCCTGCCTTGCGCGCCATATTTCACCTTGCGCATCATCTTTGACCTTGCGCATCACCCTTGGTGTTGTGTAACTTATCTCCATCAAAACTACCTGCCAACATGCCCCAAACACAATCTTGTGGCTCTCCCTTGAGCCACATAAACTAGAAATCATGTAGTCACTGATTTTAATCTTGAAGTATTCATATTGTTGTGTGACTTATTTGACTTTCTCCTTCACCTTGTCATTGATTTCCATGCATTATGTAACCTCTTGCTCAGGTGGATGTTCAACAATCTTCATGTTCACATATCTTCATTCGTCCTGCACCGCTTGAAGTGTAGTAACTGCTTTCAACGATAGATGCGCACCAATGTCCTGAAACTCTTCAAGTTGAGTTGTGCACCTCTATTGACGCTCTCGTGCCTTCTTGACTCGCTGCTGCAACTCCTTTAATTTTGTCTCTTTTGTTACCTGCACAAATGGGGGCATCATTATGAGTGATGTCCTCAGTGTAGCCAAATGTGCCTCTGCTTCCCTTAGTTGCATGTTGAGTTGTTCTAATTGTTCATCCTGGACCACACTACTCCACCGCTTTCTCTATAGGTGTTCTTGGATTTACCAGTGCATGCAAGTCTTCAATGTCGTGTTTAAAGCTTGCAATCACTTCTCCTAGCTTCTGCACTTTGGTCTCAGCATCCATGTCTTTTGCGACCTCCAAAACTTCTTGACATGTGACATAAATCGCCTTTTCCAACCGTGCTCTGTTGTCCCACAGTTGCGCCTTTTCCATCGTCAACATGTCTTACTCCTTCATCAAGTCTTCAATTTCTTTCTTTGTTGCCACTTCTCGCTCCTGTGATTTCAAAAGATGATCGCCAACGATATGCTCTTGCTCGACCAATTGCTGAGCAACCAACTTTTGCAGTTGTGTGCATCAATAACTCACTGTAGATCCAACGTAATTGTTTCAAAATACTGCAAAGATGCGTCAACATCCTTGCTCTACATTTCTACTACACATGGTGGAATCAGCACAATAATGGTCTTCTTCCCCATGCCGATCTCATCCATTCTCTGCAACAGGTTTGCTTCCTACATTCTTTCGAAAATTGCATTAATTAAAGATGTAATTTGGGACTTTACCTTTGTAAATTCTACCGTTGACTGATGCCTCAGTTGATTTCCAGTTGCATTCATTGTCGTTGTGATTTTTGCAATGATGCGGTTCACCTGGTCATCTACCATTGGTGTTGTGCCACTGGCCTCTCCTTGATCTTGCATTCTCTTTGTCTGTGTCTCCTCATATTGTTGTTCTACCTCTAAATATGTCGGGGTCCTGGACAATGCCTCTCTTGACTCCCTGTTACTGTCATGCACAAGTTCCTGATACACTGGCGCATCAGTTGGAGGACCCGCTTCGTCGTCTGATACCTCCTCCGCACTCACTGACGCTTTCCACTCTGCAAGACAATTTACCACTATGGCATCCATCTGATCATCCACTAGCTTATACTGTGTAGCTAACTATAACACCCCAGTTTTGACCCCAAGGGGGAGGGTAATGTGTACCTCGGTTTCGACCCCATGGTATTGAATTGCACATGATGTAAATATTTTTATTTGATCATGGTGTGGAGCTCAAGGCAAAGTCCCCACCATTGATTTAGTGTCTTATGTATCGACAATTAAAATCAATTCCAATGGTTCATGTGCTAGCTAGGCACAATATGTTTTGAGACATCATGTAAAAATGCAAATTAATAAAAATACCACAACTAGCTATATGCTGCAATGTTAAAGAGATGGGGCATGATTTGACAAGGAACAGGGAGGGAAAATATTCAAACCCTTGAGCCAATGGGGAAAATCCAAATGTCTAAGGGAAAACCCATAAAGGTGTCAACTACCCATTTTGTCTTTTTCCCCAATCATTTATTTCTACCAGAAATTGGTTGAGGAAGTTATTTCCTTGGGATGGGAAAGGTATGGAGGTAAAATTCAAATTGGGAAGACCACCCATTTTGGAAAAATGTGTTTTGGCTTATTGGGCAAGTAAGAACCCAGAAATTGTTACCTCACTCATTCTCTCATTCATGTTTGGGCTCCCTCACACAACAAGAAGGTGGATGAGCTCTCTCCTTCACGATTTTCCTGTCATTTTCTTCACTTCTCCATGCCCATAATTCGTTTTGGGTGTTTTTGGGTGAATGGGAAGAAAGGAACCACGATTATTGGGTTTGAAGAGGGCGTTTTTTCCCTTGTGAGCAAGATGGGAGTTTCCATCACGTTCTTCTACTGTTTCCTCAATTTCTCCAAGCTGGGAAGTCGTTTTTGTGTTGATGAGTGTGTGCGCAGCAGAGATTCCCATTTTGGGTGTTTGCTGAGGTCGAATTTGTTCCTGAAATGCCCATAGGCGTTTCTAATTTTTGGATTCATGATTTGGGTGTGAATTATGGTTGTTTTTGCTTTCTTAATGTCCATGAGCGTTCCCTGAACATGGTTTTGCTCCCCTAGGTTGTTTTTCCCCATCTGCTATTTCTATTTGTGGTTTTCAAATGTTTCTCTACAACCCAGAACTTGTATTTTGCTGGGAAGGGCATCCTTGTGTTAGCTTAGCTGAGTAAGTCCAAGGAACCCATGTGATTTTGGCTTATTGCCTTAGTAGCCCATGAAAACCAATTATTTATTGGTTGGGCTGGACAGTCTGTGAAACCCAACTTTGTGTTGGCTTGACTGTGTGTGTGTGGTCTTGCTGTGTGTAAGCCTGTTGTTCCCTAGTTCCTTGTTGAAATCTTGTCCAACTCAGGGGTGGCAGTGATGCCGAGAGATTGATGAGCACATTGGGTGGAACATTGCAGCAACATAGCTAGTTACGGGGAAGATTCTTTTCAAGACAAGTATTCTCTGTGTATTTAATTTGCGCAAATGTATTTGCCTTTAAATTGTCATGAACATGTTGGATGCTTGAATGTGTTGAATGAGTATCTTTCGCTATATATTTCAATTATTATGCATCTGTTTATGTGTTTTATGTCCAATGCATTTTGGTTTATGTTCATGGGGTAAGATTTCTCGTTTGACAGTAGAAGTAGCTTAGTCACGTCCTATCTCGGTGGTTAGAGGGGAGGGGACATGACAGTGTGGTATCAGAGCAATGGTTGCAACATTGGGGCTTAATGGGCTAGGATGAGCCACTGATAGAGGAAAAATCACCCTATGTGGATAGCATAAAAAGAAGCAGACATAAAAATTTCCAGAAATTTTTCTAAGTGTTGGAAATTTTCGGTGTCAACTCAATTTGCTGAGTTCTGCCGATACATGTCGGCTGAACTGGATGAGTTGTGCCGATGGCATCGGCGTGAAAGGATGAGTTGAGCTGATGTTAGAGAAAAATTTCCAAAAGTTTTTCTAAAGTGTTTGAAAAATTTGTATGCTGGCAGGAGTGGCCTAGTTGTTCTGATAACATGTCGGCTGAACTGTCTGAGTTGCAGCGATATGTGTCGGCGTGAAAGGCCGAGCTTTGCCGATGTCAGAAGAAGGGCAGCAAAAATTTTCAAATTTTTTCTCAGTATGATTGTGTCAGCTGATTTAGTGGACTTGAGCTGACAATCTTGCAGTGACCGTGTTGGTATGAAAGGCTAAGATAAGCTGATGAGAAAGAGGAAGACAAGAAAAATTTCGAAAAATTTTCGAAGTGTTTGAAGTTGCAGTGTCAGCTGAGTTTTTCGATTTTCATCGATACACGTCGACTGAATTCATTGAGTTATGTCGATGTGTGTCGGCCGAACTTACCGAGTTTTCGATACATCTCGGCAAGGGTTGCTGAGATCACCGTCGAAAAACTTTGGTAAGTTTGTCGAGGAAGGAAGAAATAAAATTTTCAAAAATGTTCTAAGTGGTTGAATCTTCATGTCAGTAGAAAAATATGAGTTTTTGTCGATACATCGAATTTGTTGGTTGAATTTTGCCGACACACATCAGAAGGACTTGGCAAGTTTCATTGACAACAGAGAAAAGAAAAAAATAATTTCTGAAATTTTCTAAGTATGGAGATGTTGGCAAAACTTGGGGAGTTTTTCCGATGCATGTTGGATGAACTCAATGAGTTTCGTCGATGCATGTTGGGTGAAAAAGGCATTTTTTTGCTGATGCATGTCAGACGAAAAATGCGTGTTTTCACCGATGCGTCTTGGGTGAAAAATTTGAGTTTTCACCGATAAAGAAAGAAAGAAGAAAAATTTTCAATTTTTTTTTTAAGTGTCGAAATTTCCCCTGTCGGAAAGAAAATATGAGTTTTTTCGATACGTGTTGGATGAACTCGATGAGTTCTACTGACACATCAGAAAGGTTTGATGAGTTCTGTCGATCAAAAGAAAATGGTGAGTTTTGTTGGTGTGTCAGAAGCAAAAGCAGAGTTTTTTCGACATGTCAGAAGGAAAACTTGAGTTTGACCGATTGGGGCAAGCCCCCTTGACCCCTATCATCCCCTTGAGATAGTCCTTGTTGTGAAAGAAACGTACATGTTTTTACAAGCTATCAACATATGATATTTCCAAATGTAGTTAAGTAAATTATAAATTCCTGAGGATGTTATGCAACTAACAATGGTGTTCCCGAACACATTTTTTGCAGAGTCACAGTGCAGATTGAAAGGTTGGTCTTGGTCCGACCAACAAGGTCAAAGAATATCATTGCCAAGAATATTAACAACATGGATGATGCACAGGATCCCTGTGGACACGGGGAAGATTTTATGGGGGAAAAGGAAAGAGATCCACAAGAGAACATAAATCCACTCCAATGCTGGAGATGTGGACCCCATTTGTGCAGGAGTTGTTCACATAGGGAAGGGTATGTAAGGCCGACTTACAATATCCAAGAAGTTGAAATTGTGGGTCAGGAAGTAGGGACCATTCCTAAAATTTGTGCAGTGTTAGAAGACCACCAGGAAGGTCATAACTCAAATGTGGTGGAAGTTTAGGGTGAGATTGCTGAATAGACTGTTTTTGTTTTGATTGACCCTGGATCGACTCACAACTATATCACCCCGGGACTTGTTGAGATGTGAACTATGAAGAATTCAAAGCATAGAATATCATGGTTAGTCCAACTAGCCTCTAGAACCAAGAAGAAAGTCAGTGAGGTGGTAAGGAAATGTCCATTGGTTACGAATGGGCTAGTCACTTGTGTAGATATGAATGTTCTACCACTTGGTTCCTATGATGTCCTCATTGAAATGGATTGGTTGGAAGCACATAGAGCAAATATTGATTGTTACAACACGAATTTTGAGTGATTGGATGAAGAAGGAAACCTAAAGGTTGTGAAAGGCACTCCAAAAGTGATCTCCAATAGGAATATTTCAGCAATGCAGCTGAAGTAGTTATGTGGGAAAAGTTGCAGAGTGTATGCAGCTCATGTTTTGGAGGAAGCAGAGAATGATACTCCTAGGTTGGAGGACTTTCATATGTTGTAGGAATTTTGGAATTTTTTTCCTGATGAAGTTCTAGGGCTTCCTCCAAAGAGGGACGTTGATCTCACAATTGAACTTGTGGCAATAGCAAAACGATTTTCCAAGACACCCTACAGGGTGAGCACATGATATTTGCTAGAGATGAATATGCAGCTGCAAGAGTTGTGGGAAAATAAGTATATCAGGCCAAGTGTGTCCCCGTGGGGAGCACTAGTTTGGTTTGAGAAAGAGAAATATGGTACACGCAAGTTATGTATTGATTACAGATAGTTGAACAAAGTCATTGGGAAAAACAAGTATCATTTTCCTAGGATTGATGACCTCTTTGATCAAATGAGAGGAGAAAAGGTATTTTCCAAGATTGACTTGGGGTCTGGTTACCATCAGGTAAGAATCAAGGATGAATATATTCATAAGACAACCTTCAAAACAAGGTATGGACCTTAAGAGTTTGTAGTGGTACCATTTGGTTTCACAAATGCACCAACTACATTCATGTGCCTCATGAATAATGTTTTCAGTAAGTATTTGGATAGGTTTGTTCTTGTTCTCCTTGATGGAATTCTTATTTATTCTAAGAATGAGGAAGAACATGTGGAACATTTGAGGCTGAATTTGAAATTTCTCAGGAAGCATAATGTCACATGCCCCAATTTTGTAAAATAATGTTATCTTATTTTAATATTATTCCCAAATATTATGTTAAATTTAATGCTAAGTGGAAACTGATGACTCAGCAGAGTCAAGGATGTGGAATGTAATTCTAAATATTTAATTTTTAATAAATAAAAGTGGAGACAACAGCTTGGGAGAGCTGTTAAAAAGAGTGTTACTGGTCAAGTGGTGGAAGGAACTAGGTAGAGAGCAAAAAGACAAGTGGCAGCATCCTCAAACACTTCCTATGTTGCAGGTGGAAACTTCCCTACATTTGGGGTCATGATCCCTCAAGAAAGTGGGATCAGAGCAGGTGGCTCAATTAATGACAACTAACCCAAAAAGACCTAGGCAATCTTATTAAAAGTGCCCAATGTAGAGAGCTGAGGCTGCTCATTCCAGGAGAAAAATCATTCAGGTGAATGCACTTCAAGGAATTCATTGGGAAAGGGACATTTGAAGGAAGGTGTTTGAGGGGTAAACTACAGGAAGTTGATCTAGTACAACTTTGCAGCTAAAAGATCTTATTGCAGTATGCAGGGTTGGTATTGAGTCTCAGGATTGGTACTTTGTTGTTTGCTCCACCTAGTTCCAGCCAAGCAGACCAGAACAGGATTGGGGGTCTGTTGTGCTCCTACCCAACAGCCTTTAAAAACCATTATTTCATCAAACAAAATTGTGTTTTGTTTTGATGAAATGTTTGAATTTCATATAGCAAAACTAAAGAATTAACAGCTACTGAAATGGTAACATTCCAGAAGCTACTGAAACATGAAATTCATTGTTTTTAAAGAAACCTTTGCGAACTATGGATTAGTTGACAAAATTACTATTTTGAAATTATTATTTTGAGTGGATAAGTGTTAATAATTTGTCATAACCTAGTAGTGATTTCTTATCCGAATACTTGTCATTCGATTATGTGATTTTGTTATCATAAATATTGATAAGGTTTTGAAAATGGGAGGCTGATTATGGTATTGATGACACCTTATAAATGGATAATTTTGATTCAATTATTCAACTTGGTAATTCTGATTCATTTAACGATGGATATTGGAAGATAAAACTATGCATTCAATTTAAGAGTTTGAAAGATATATTACTAAGCCTATCTTATTATTTTTGCTACATTATTAAAAAGTGTTGAATAATAAGTATCGTTTCAATTAATAGACTTTATTTATTTTATTATTTATACAAAATAAATAAATCTTTTAATTATTTTGTATAAATATAATAAATAAAGTTCTGTGATCTTTTAAATGTTTACCTAGAAAATTAGGTATAATTAACACTTTATTTTAATTTTATTATATTTGCAAAAATGCCAGGAATTAATGTGAATTTTATAAAGGCTTAGAAATGAGCATGCTTTTCTTTTTATTGAAGATTCTTGTCTGATTTGTCCACCGGTTATTTGAATAATGTCACGTGGTTATTAATAAAGATTGAAGGGGCTATCAATTCAATGGAAAAATTTATGGATTTTTGTTTTATCCACAACAGAATCCTCACATTAAGTCAGCCGAATCTATGGATTATTATACTGCCATTGACAATAAAACAAATATCCAATAGATTCTGAAATATTTCAATTGCATGTATTGAAACAAATCACAGAGTTTTGAAAACGCCAAAACAGCTGGATTCGTGCCACCATGTTGAGATTATTTCTACCAGATTGCCAGCGTTAGGAGACAATCTTGCTAAACTGAATGATAAAAATGGTTATCAAGTTGTTTGATTGCAGTGATATCTTCAAAATTTTAATGAGAATCACCTCGTAATAATGCTATTAAACAAATTCACTAAGTTTGAGGAAGGAAGATGTTGCCATGTGTCGATATTTACTGCTGTAAAGTTTCATTTTTGTTAGTCAGCATTGAAGACATAAACCCTAAAATCCATCAATATCAACGCCATCGCATATGTGAAGGAGGTGCCAGAAAAACCGAAGGGATCACAGTGATCTTTTCAACCTGATCGCGTGGTTTTAGGAGTTCAGCGATAAAAATATTTTTATGTTTTAGAAAATGATAGAGGGAGATGATTTTATTTTTATTTTCTTATCCTATTCTTTTATCAGATTATTTTTATAAGTCTTTCCTCTCTTTATGTGAGCGATTGGATTATGTTTATGCAGGTTCATAAAATAAGGAGTGTACAGTTATGCTATCTCTTGAAGTTTGGGTTTGTTTAGAACTGTACGCATGATCTCATGCCAGATATTATGCAATACTGATTCCTTGGTTTTGATCGGGTTTGCTGAGATGATAATTTCTAATAAAATAAGGAGCAGCAGTTCAATTTCCAGAGAAACTGCCGGGAGATGAACTTCATTTTCAGCCAGTTATTAAAAACGCGTTCTCAACTGACAGGTGTTTTCTTGGGCCATGTTGTGAGAAAATGGAGGCAGATCTAAAAGATCCGCCACATGGGTTTTCTCCAGAACGGACCCATTTATTTTTACTTAGGAAAATTTCGTCAGAAAGTAATGGATTTTAAGAGATTTCTGGGATCCTTTGAACGTGATTTTTGCAGTTGCGGCCGGCAAAAATTCGCCTGTGTAAATCTCAATTTGTTTTCCATTTCTTTTGATCTTTGTTTATTTAAATAGACTGGGATTTGCTGGTAGAAGGAGGTGGATGTGGGGCTGCCAAAGCTGAAGGGATTTCTCTCTTGTAAGCTCAGAAAACACTGCTGCCTGAGGTTGATAGTTGATGGAAAAGAGACAACAAGACTGTGGTTTGATTTATCTGCGATTTTAGACAGCTACCTGTCTGCAGCTACGATATGTTGAACTGGTGATATTTTTAATATATGTTTACAGTTTGTATACTTGGCATATAGTTTTGATATCTATCAGTCTTGTCATTTTCTTTTCTACTTTATCCATGTTTGTTATAATTCTCTAGAGAATTTTGCAAATATACATGTCTTGTACGATTATCGATTTTCAATGTTTTCGATCTTGCTGATATGTCATGTTGTTTAGTTAATGATCGATATCACTGTTTATATAATATGTAATGATTACTGTATGGTTTTGTTAATGTTTAAATTTCTTTAAATATTATCAAGTGTATTCATGCAGTATTCTTATCAGCATAAATCGATTATAGGTTAAATTATTCTTTTCACTTTTGATCACGATAAGATCGAGGATAGATTAATATGCTGTTTCTTTAAACTATTTTATGGAAAACAGCTAGTGAATCACATTCAGGATCAAACTTACAGCAACATAACACAATTTCTTTTCTTTTCATTATGTTATTAACAATTCATTAAATCAGAATTGAATATTTATACTACTGTAAGGTTAGTCTTTGATTTTTGTAATTAATGTATATTTGTTAATAATACAATTTTCTAACTCTTTTAACATGTTAATATTTGATTAACTCTGTGATTATTATATTATAAGTTAAGATTAATTGAATAGATTTAGTTCATAGATTAATTTAATTATATTAATAATTCATTAGTTATCAGATTAATTAGTTTAATTTGTACATTCGTTAACAAGTTTGTTGTGTATATTCATAGGTATTTGATAGATTTAGCAATAGCTTTGTTTTTGTTTGAGACTTTTCAAGCTAACAGAGCCTTTAAACCTGTCGGAAACAGCCATCCCAACAGCTTGGAACCTGCTTTAAGGATCTCGGTCTGGGTTGTCTTCCCCGTTACGTGCATAGTCACATATGCCCGTCAACAATGGCGCTAGAAGGAGGGCATGATCAGCAAAGAAGGCCATTTTGAGTTGTTCGATTTTTGATTTCATTATTTTTATTATGAAATGGCTGATATCATTATGATAAATCATGCTTTCAGTTTTTATACATCTGGTGAAAGTTTTTCTCCAGAGATGTCTAATTTATTGCAAAGACTGAGCTTCAATGGAAAAGTTAAGAAGTCTGCCTCTCATCATCTTTCAGATTTTAATTATTTTTGTGATTACATAGATCTATTTGATGAGGTTGAGAAATGCAGACTTTTTGCAGCTACTTTCACAGGAAGAATTTTGATTTGGTTTGCGTTCTTGCCACCGAAATCCATTCATTCATGGGAACATTTCACACAGTTATTTCTTGAAGATCATGAGGATTATAACTATAAGAAACTTGAAGTTGAGATAGGAAATCTTCGTAGACATAAAGATGAATCTCTTGATGATTTCTTTTCCAAATTTATGTTAATATGTTGCAGGTTTCGTGAAGAATACCAGCTTTCCGAAAAGGACAAAATGAATTGGTTTCTTTGGCTTATTTCTCTCTCTGATTTTCATGATTTGGAAAAGAATGAAAAATCTACAATAGATAGCATGCATGTTAGTTCATTCGTTCAAGTTAATATCGAATCTATTTTTCCTAATTCCATTGCTGAAAATGAAATTGTTGAAAATGGACAAATTATAGAATGTGATGACGTGCCATTTCAAGAACAAGAGAAAATGGATGATGATTTGACTTTTACATTAAGCGATAATTTCAAAACTCTTGTTGTTCATAAAACAATGGAAGATAAACTAAAAATTCGTAATTCTTCAACTGAATGTGTTAGTGATGATATCATTTCATCATATTCCTTTCATGATGAGTTAGTTCCTTTCATTTCTTCACAAAATTCATTAGATCAGAGTTTTGTTAATGATGCTTCTATTAAGGCAGTCAATGAAACAAATTATAGTAATAGAGAAGCATTTACCTTTCTATACTCTGACTCTTACTACTCTTTGTATCCTGATGTTTTTGCTAATCATAGACTACATTTACATGTTAATGATTTTCTAAGGAATACTTCATTGTGGTCAGATTTTGATAGGATACAAGGAAATACATTTTTTGAAGATGAAGGATATTTCGAGATCCATTCTGATTTATTTCAAATTTGTCATGAAGAAGATCATAATTTTTCTACTATCGTTACTCATCAGACTCATGCATGTTCATCCATTTTATCTTTTGTCAGTAAGGATTATGATTCAATTGAAAGAGATGCACAATTTATTCATGATGTATTGAAAATTAATTTTCCTCAGTGCAACATGATAATCGTATCTGAAGATAATGTCATCAATTTTAATCTTCTCGTTAAAAGACACAATGATGTATTTGATCTCCAAATAATACACAAATATCATTTTACTCTTTTTGAATTTAGTCATGATGATATTGCATTAAAAGATACATTTTTTATTGATTCTTTTCCACGAATTTTGCATCATACTTCTGATAAGCGTCTTTTGAGTCATAGTTCTCATGAGAAATCTATATCCTTCCGACTTGATTTTTATGATCCGATTTATACATGGTGGGAAGAATCATTTAATAAAAGGTTTCCATGTCATCTTTTATACTTTGTACATACAAAATTTGATTTAGTTTCTTTCCTTTATTTTGAATTATTCCCATTTCTAATGCTGATACATGATTTGTTTTCTTTGGTAGGTTTCAAGCTGCGCGAATGGCTTCATTGGAAATTTTCATTTAATTAGTTTATATATTTTTTATTTTATTAGTTTAGGCTAGGTTTATAATTTAGGATGATTTATGTTTGTTTACATTTGAATAAATGCAGATGCATGGAGTTGCGACAACATCATTTTAAAAATAAGATGACGACATCATTATCAGGGAAGTAGTTCTTTACTTTCTCTCGTTTTCTTTAATTGTCTCATTAAAAGAAAGCATCTTTCATCCTTTTATAGTTGCATACTCATTAGGATTTATTTTGTTATTTTTATTTTTGAATAAAACACGTTAGATTAACATCTCATCAATAATAATAAAACAACTTTGATTTAATTAAAAAAAAAAAAATTAAACAAAAATAGGGATAAAAAACTTTAAAACATATTAATCTATTTTAATCTCTCATTTTCTTTGCTGATAATAAGTCATAGGTTGTTAAACCCATTTTCCATTTGATGAGATCTTGATTTAACTCATGTGTTATGTGTGTGGAATTTATTTAAATTTTCATTTTCTTTACTAAGAGTTTTCTCGTAGACTTTGAAGTCCTTCGTTTTTGTAATTTGCTCAAATAAAACTCATGTGTATATTGGTTGTTTTCTTTTCAATTTTTTTTTTTTTAAATTTTTTTTTTGTGGTTATTTTGATTTTTCAAAACTAGGAGAAGTGATTCAGATCTTGCAATGTTTTTATGTCATAAAATTGGAATCTGATTATGTAAAATATGAAGAAAGCGAGACTTTTTAGAAATCTGTTCTTTTCTCAGGAATAAAAGAAAAAGAAATTGAACTGTTGCCAATAAAAAACTACTAGACGAAAACTTTCACTTTATTTCATTTCTTTTATCATTATCCTCAAATTATTGGATCTAATGGATATCGAAGTCATTATTAATAGGAATTCTACTACTTATTTAAAAATCAGTTCTGTGAAAACAGTTGCAATTTAATAATAAATCAGTTATCTATAGATTCTTTACGCTATCTTACTCATAAAGAGTTTCCTATTACGTTCCCCCATTATAAACATGCAAATATCTTGTGGATGAGCACTTAAACGCTGAATATGAAGTCTTCTTTAAACTTATTAGCTTGGGATATAAGCCGTTGGATAGAATGGGTTAAAAGACGTACCCTTTCGAGGCTATGGATGCCTGCAGGCAGGAGGGCTCCGTCTATGGCATACTTGGATTCCGAATCTTAAATTGTTATATATACAAAAATATATAAGAATCCAAGGTCATCCCACACTCGTGAAGAGGTTCCAATGCAGTTTACCCATTAATAAATTTAGAAGTTCTAAATATTCATGTTTTATCTTATCTTGGGACTAGAACGGTAGGATGCATGGTTAAAAGTCAACCCTTTCGAGGCTATGGACGCCTGTGGGTAGGAGGGTCATGACTGTAGTATTGGGATCATATCTTTAAAAAACTGGTCAAATGTCAAAATTGCATTGTATTTCCCAGGACTAATTTCTTTTGGAGTCTTATGTTTTCTGAAAAAACTTAAAATTCGTATTATTTTTTAAGGTAATCTCTGGATAATGATGAAAGAATTGAATCTGGTATTAGTTTGAAATCTAGTCTTATCACAAGGCACAGTTCTTTTATCTTCAGATGTTAATCTGAGTTAAAGAAAATTTTTCTTATCTTCCTACATACACAAGTTAGATTTCATGTTTTCACAGAGATAACTGTTTCGCCCAGTCAGTCGCCATCTGTTGTGCCCCTACCCAACAGCCTTTAAAAACCATTATTTCATCAAACAAAATTGTGTTTTGTTTTAATGAAATGTTTGAATTTCATATAGCAAAACTAAAGAATTAACAGCTACTGAAATGGTAACATTCCAGAAGCTACTGAAACATGAAATTCAATGTTTTTAAAGAAACCTTTGCGAACTATAGATTAGTTGACAAAATTACTATTTTGAAATTATTATTTTGAGTGGATAAGTGTTAATAATTTGTCATAACCTAGTAGTGATTTCTTATCCGAATACTTGTCATTCGATTATGTGATTTTGTTATCATAAATATTGATAAGGTTTTGAAATTGGGAGGCTGATTATGGTATTGATGATACCTTATAAATGGATAATTTTGATTCAATTATTCAACTTGGTAATTCTGATTCATTTAACGATGGATATTGGAAGATAAAACTATGCATTCAATTTAAGAGTTTGAAAGATATATTACTAAGCCTATCTTATTATTTTTGCTACATTATTAAGAAGTGTTGAATAATAAGTATCTTTTCAATTAATAGACTTTATTTATTTTTATTATCTATACAAAATAATTAAATCTTTTAATTATTTTGTATAAATATAATAAATAAAGTTATGTGATCTTTTAAATGTTTACCTAGAAAATTAGGTATAATTAACACTTTATTTTAATTTTATTATATTTGCAAAAATGCCAGGAATTAATGTGAATTTTATAAAGGCTTAGAAATGAGCATACTTTTCCTTTTATTGAAGATTCTTGTCTGATTTGTCCACCGGTTATTTGAATAACGTCACGTGGTTATTAATAAAGATTGAAGGGGCTATCAATTCAATGGAAAAATTTATGGATTTTTGTTTTATCCACAACAGAATCCTCACATTAAGTCAGCCGAATCTATGTATTATTATACTGCCACTGTCAATAAAACAAATATCCAATAGATTCTGAAATATTTCAATTGCACGTATTGAAACAAATCACAGAGTTTTGAAAACACCAAAACAGCTGGATTCGTGCCACCATGTTGAGATTATTTCTACCAGATCGCCAGCGTTAGGAGACAATCTTGCTAAACTGAATGATAAAAATGGTTATCAAGTTGTTTGATTGCAGTGATATCTTCAAAATTTTAATGAGAATCACCTCGTAATAATGCTATTAAACAAAATCACTAAGTTTGAGGAAGGAAGATGTTGCCATGTGTCGATATTTACTGCTGTAAAGTTTCATTTTTGTTAGTCAGCATTGAAGACATAAACCCTAAAATCCATCAATATCAACGCCATCGCATATGTGAAGGAGGTGCCAAAAAAATCGAAGGGATCACAGTGATCTTTTCAACCTGATCGCGCTGGTTTTAGGAGTTCAGCGATAAAAATATTTTTCTGTTTTAAAAAATGATAGAGGGAGATGATTTTATTTTTATTTTCTTATCCTATTCTTTTACCAGATTATTTTTATAAGTCTTTCCTCTCTTTATGTGAGCGATTGGATTATGTTTATGCAGGTTCATAAAATAAGGAGTGTACAGTTATGCTATCTCTTGAAGTTTGGGTTTGTTTAGAACTGTACGCATGATCTCATGCCAGATATTATACAATACTGATTCCTTGGTTTTGATCAGGTTTGCTGAGATGATAATCTCTAATAAAATAAGGAGCAGCAGTTCAATTTCCAGAGAAACTGTCGGGAGATGAACTTCATTTTCAGCCAGTTATTAAAAACACGTTCTCAACTAACATGCATTTTTTCGGGCCATGTTGTGAGCAAATGGAGGCATATCTAAAAAATCCGCCACATGGGTTTTCTCCAGAACGGACCCATTTATTTTTATTCAGGGAAATTTCGTCAGAAAGTAATGGATTTTAGGAGATTTCTGGGATCATTTGAACATGATTTTTGCAGTTGTGGCCGGCAAAAATTCGCCTGTGTAAATCTCAATTTGTTTTCCATTTATTTTGATCTTTGTTTATTTAAATAGATTGGGATTGGCTGGTAGAAGGAGGTGGACGTGGGGCTGCCAAAGCTGAAGGGATTTCTCTCTTGTAAGCTCAGAAAACACTACTGCTTGAGGTCGATAGTTGATGGAAAAGAGATTGTCTGACTGTGATTTGATTTATCTGCGATTTTAGACAACTACCTGTCTGCAGCTACGATGTGTTGAACTGGTGATATTTTTAATATATGTTTACAGTTTGTATACTTGGCATATAGTTTTGATATCTATCAGTCTTGTCATTTCCTTTTCTACTTTATCCATGTTTGTTATAATTCTCTAGAGAATTTTGTAAATATACATGTCTTGTACGATTATCGATTTTCAATGTTTTCGATCTTGCTGATATGTCATGTTGTTTAGTTAATGATCGATATCATTGTTTATATAATATGTAATGATTACTGTATGGTTTTGTTAATGTTTAAATTTATTTAAATATTATCAAGTGTATTCATGCAGTATTCTTATCAGCATAAATCGATTACAGGTTAAATTATTCTTTTCACTTTTGATCAGGATAAGATCGAGGATAGATTAATATGCTGTTTCTTTAAACTATTTTATGGAAAACGGCCAGTGAATCACATTCAGGATCAAACTTACAACAACATAACACAATTTCTTTTCTTTTCATTATGTAATTAACAATTCATTAAATCAGAATTGAATATTTATACTGCTGTAAGGTTAGTCTTTGATTTTTGTAATTAATGTATATTTGTTAATAATACAATTTTGTAACTCTTTTAGCATGTTAATATTTGATTAACTTTGTGATTATTATATTATAAGTTAAGATTAATTGAATAGATTTAGTTCATAGATTAATTTAATTATATTAATAATTCATTAGTTATCAGATTAATTAGTTTAATTTGTACATTCGTTAACAAGTTTGTTGTGTATATTCGTAGGTATTTGATAGATTTAGCAATAGCTTTGTTTTAGTTTTAGACTTTTCAGGCTAACAGAACCTTTAAACCTGTCGGAAACAACCATCCCAACAGCTTGGAACCTGCTTTAAGGATCTCGGTCTGGGTTGTCTTTCCCGTTACGTTCATAGTCACATATGCCCGTCAACAGGGTCCTAAGAAGTCGTTGTTTGAGTGCTCTCCAATAGTTGGTAGGGAGGAACAACCTCCCATTGCTATTGTCATCCAGCTTAAAACACAGGAGGGAAAACAACAAATCTCAAAACCGCACATAGCAGCGAGCTACGAAGAATCGAGCAGGAGAACTGATGAAATCACCAAACTACGTGGGCTTGGGACGAAGGTTTCCTTAGTAGTGAAACGAAGGTGGTGAGAAGAATAACCCTACATTCGACATAGAAAGAACCAGAATTTAAAACCACTCATTGGAGAACATAGGCGTCACAAAGTCGAGGTTTAAGGCGACGGTAACCAGGAGAACGATGGCGGCCATGGAGATGAGCCAAAGCAACCCTGGAGCAGCGTAAAATGTGGGACAATAATGCTTTAGGTTATGTTTCTAGAGTGTTTTATACTCTCCACATATGGACAGGATTCCTCCACGTAGCCATAAATTTATTCAAACATCAAGGGTCGTGATCCATAGTTCCTGCATGGAGACAATATATTATTTGTTTGATCTATGCAGCATGGGTTAAACTTTAACGACAACCCAATAATTTGAAACCAAACCTCTAATCATTTGCACCATGTAACATATTAACTTAATCACTAGATTATTATCACAAAGCAATTACGTTGACCAAGTTTTGTGTCACATATAAACCATATGTTAATTGGGTGGTATGACAATACTCTCAACATTATTTTAAGTAGAATGAAGTCATGAGTTATACATATATTTTGTTTATGAATTAGATTAAATTAGAAAAAGTCTTTAGTATAGTTATGAAAAGAGTATATGTTAACCAGGACATAATTATAGTGTCTCTAGTAGCAAAGATTTGAGTTGCTCCTTGCAAGCTTTGTACACGATGAAGGTTTGGTTATGAGTGCTTGGTAGGTTAACCATTGTTATACCACTCATTCTTACAGCTTGGGCATAGTAAACCCTTATGGCTTTAAGAATGTTCCTAGTCTAACACTTTTAGATAATATCTTATAATAATGCCAAAGAAGTTAAAAGCTAGAATTAAAAACGTTATAAAACAAACTTTTGGTAGAATTGATTGTTCATCGAATAAGTGATTTATACATAACTTTGAAATATAAATGAACTGATAACTCCCATAGCATCGAAACTAAGAAGTAGTACAAATCTAAAGATAAAAGTATTATCACAAAATTATGTCGTATAGTTTATGCGACATTACTTTGTTAATACTTGGGAGTATTTCCAACTTGGATTTATGTTCATACAAAGTGTCTAGTGAACAGTAATATAATTACAGAGATAAAATTGAAGATAGGAATAAGGATGATCCTATTACATTTTCAAAAGTATGTAGAACTCAGAGTTAAACTTGGGAACAAAGTATGGGTAGCCTTAAGCTCTTGTAGAAGAGTATAATGGTCATAGTTTCTACACTCAAAAGTTCTTACTGTTTATAAGATAATAGGTTATGAGTACCTTATAGAAATAATTTAAGGGACAACGATTACACAGGAAAGACAAGATATTATTACAAAAATATTGTCAAGAAAACAATGTTTATGAGTATTACTAACCACTTAGACTAAAGAAGAAATACACATATCTGAGATTCTAGTGATAAAGTCGCAATTATGTTGTATTGTCATTACACTTTTTCCAAGCTTGTTTATTTGAACAACTGATGAAAATCAAATGATTTTACCTTGCAGGAGCTGTCTAGTGTTTAGCAGCTTATTGTACTAAGCTTTTTAATTTGCAAACAAAATATTGCTGACACCAATAAATCTTTTAAAAATATATACTCGATCGATCATACCTATAAAAACCTGTAAGAAACAATATTCATCTGCGTTAGCACAAATGCTAAGTAAGCCCCGAATTTAAAAGTAGACTCCACCTAATGACATAAAAGAGCTAATCAGTAAACTGAAGCAACTAACACACAAAAACATTTTAATCTTGTTACAAAAAATAAACTGTTAAGTTATTGTAGAAACCAATTACTTAACTGATCTTTAGGCCAACTGTTAGCTGTTAGTAGAACCGCAAGTTATAACATTTATTGTTAACTTGAAAATTTTGAATTTTTGTGAAAATTTGGGGTTGTGACATGTGGTATCAGAGCACAAGGTTCAAACACTAGGCCTAGATGTAACCCGACTAGCTTTCATAAAACAGTACATTAAATTATTATGCTAACGTATTTTAATTTTTTTTTTCATGTTATTCAACAGAGAATTATCTTTTTCTGAAGTTTAATAGGAAGGTATGGAAAGGCTGGGAGAGTATGCACAAGAGGAGTCTCCAGCTACAGAAACAAGAAATTTACCCAGAGATCCTATACCAGGGGATGTAACTACAAATTCCTCAGAGCTGTTACAAACTGTAAAATATTTGAAAACTGAAATGGGGTCTGTAAAGAAAGAAAATGAAAGGATTATGAGGGCTCAAGAAGAGCTGAATCAGTTCCTAATGGAAAAGTTTCAAACCGAAGGAAGGGGCAGAAGGTCAGAATCTGAAGATGTTAGTCATCTAAGAAAATCTAAAAAGATGAAGCATACAAAGACTGAAAGTAGTTCATCGTTAGAAGTGTTTGGTGAACGACAAAGTTACCATACTACTAGTGATAGTAGTGATGATGATCTGTACGTTAAGAAAAGGAAATATAAACCTTATGAGGAAATCTCGGGGGAATTCAAAAAGATAAAACCACCAACCTTTAATGGAGAGACTAAGAAGAAGGAGGAAGCTAAGTCCTGGTTGTCCGGGATGAAGAAGTACTTCCAAATATATAATTATTCTAACCAATTAAAGGCTAGGATGGCTATATATAACCTCTCAGGAAAGGCTGATATTTGGTGGCAAGACTTGAAGAGAGTTAAGGGTATAAAGGAGAAGGAAGTTAACTGGAGTACCTTTAAATGGTATTTTAAAAAGAAATTTATGTCTAAGCAGTATTACGAGGAAAGGGCTAAGGAGTTTTATGAACTAAAGTTAGGTTCAATGACAATGAAGGATCTGAACAGTAAATTCTTAAGTCTACTTAGGTATGTACCCTACCTAGTGGATGAGAAACCAAAAGTACAACGATTCCTTAGCTGTTTACCATATCATATTAAAGATAGAATTGAATATGATAACCCAAAGACCCTGGAGGAAGCTATGAGGAAGGCTAATTTTTGTTTTGAGCAGAACCAGAACAAAGACAGCTTGGCCAACTAGAAGGCTAAGAAAAATAATAATCAGTCCGCATTCAAGAAGAAGAATTTTGTGCCTAACAGGAATTTTAAGAACAATAAGGCCAAAAACTATTTTAACAACAAGAGTTTCCAGGGAAATAGGAATAGTGCACCCAACAATTAGAACAATTTTAAGGGTACGAAAACTACAAATAATCATGGAAATTTTACCAAGAGTTTTGAGCGTAAAGAGCCTGTCAAGTGCTGGGAATGTAATGGCCCGGACTATGCTTCAGTTTGTCCAAACCAGAAGAAGACTGTTAGCAACATTCATACTGTATAGGAGGAGATGACTGTTGGGGAACTAGCAAGGAGCATGCCCAGAATTAACGCAGCCTTGGAGAACCAACAAGCTGAATATCAGACTTCCATGGTGGAAGTAGAAGGTATGATTAATCAGACCCCTGTAAACATTTTAATTGATCCAGGAGCTAGTCTTAGTTATATTGCACCTTAGATAGTGGAAAAATGTAAGTTATATGTCGGTAAGTTTGAAAATTCATGGTTAGTTCAGTTAGCCACTGGGGCTAAAAGAAAAGTAACTTGCTTTGTGAAAGAATGTGCTTTACTTATGGATAAACTTGATACTATTGTTAAACTTAATGTTTTGCCACTTGGCTCATATGATTTGCTGATTGGTATGGACTGGTTAGAACATCATAGAGTAATTTTAAACTGTTACGATAAAACTTTTATATGCTTAAACAATGATGAACAACTAGTAATTGTTAAGGGTATTCCTAGAAAAACTATGGTAAGGCAGATTTCTGCTTTACAACTTAAAAGAGCTGTTAGAAAAGGATGTAAGGTTTACGCTGTAACAATTATCGATGAAGAAAATAAAATTGAAACAAACAAGTTAAAAATAGAAGATATCCCTGTTTTAAAAGAATATGTTGATGTATTCCCAGAAGAAATTCTAGGATTACCTCCAAAAAGGGAATTGGATTTCACCATTGAGCTGGTACCGAGTGCAGTACCCAGCTCAAAGACCCCTTACCAAATGAACATATTGGAGCTTAATGAGTTAAAATCACAATTAAAAGAGTTAATAGATAAAAAATACATTCGGCCAAGTGTGTCTCCCTGGGGGGCACCTATCATTTTTGTTAAAAAGAAAGATGAAACTATGCGATTATGCATAGACTACTGTCAACTAAACAAGATGACTATTAAAAATCAATATCCGTTGCACCACATAGATGATTTATTTGATCAACTACATGGAGCCACGATGTTTTCGAAGATAGATTTAAGGTCAGGATTTCATCAAGTGAGGATTAAAGATCAAGACATCTTCAAGATAGCCTTTAGAACAAGATACAAACACTACGAATTTGTTGTAATGTCATTCGGGCTTACTAACGCCCTAGTTGTCTTTATGTGTTTAATGAACACTATAATGCATAACTATTTAAATAAGTTCATGTTCGTGTTCATCGACGACATCTTAATCTATTCAAAAACTAAGGAAGAACATAAAGAACACCTAAAAATTGTTTTGCAAGAGTTGCGAGAACACCAACTATTCGCAAAGTTTAGTAAGTGTGATTTATTTAAGGTTAAGATTTAGTATTTAGGTCACGTAGTGACCAAGGAAGGAATTTATGTAGATCCTGAAAAGATACGGGCAATCGAAGATTGGCCGGTTTCTAAAGATGTGACGGATGTTAGATCTTTCACGGGCATTACCAGTTACTACCGGAGGTTCATTGAAGGCTTCTCAAGGATAGCCAATCCGATAACTTCCTTGCAGAAGAAAGGAAAGAAGTTCGACTGGAACCAGAAATGTGAAGAAAGCTTTAAGAAGTTAAAATTTTTATTAACCAGTGCACCTATTTTAAGAATAACAGATCCTAATAAAGAGTTTGTAGTATGCACTGATGCTTGTAATGAAGGCTTAGGCGGTGTTTTGACTCAAGAAGGGCATGTTATTGCCTATGAGTCTAGAAAGTAAAAAATTCACGAAAAGAATTACGCAACATATGATTTGGAACTAATAGTTGTGATACACGCCTTAAAAATGTGGCGACGCCACTTAATTGGCAGAAAATTTGTTTTAATGACTGATAATAAATGACTGAAATATCTTTTAGATCAGTTGAATTTAAATTCTAGACAAGCTAGGTGGTTAGCTTTCTTAAGCGAGTATGATTTTGAAATCCAACATATAAAAGGTAAAGAAAATAAAGTCACTGATGCATTAAGTAGGAATGCAAGGATGAATTTTGCAACAACAATCAGCACTTACGTTTTAGACATAGATGAACAGCTTAAAGAAGGGGTAAAACAAGATGAAATTTATCATAAATTGCAAGCTAAAGCTAAGGAAAACTCCACAGAAAACTTAATAAAAGGTTACAGTTTAAATGAAAAAGAGTTTTTACTGTTTAAAGATAAACTGTATGTACCTAACGTACCTAAAATTAAGCTGTTAATTATGGATGAAATCCATAAAACACCATATTCAGGTCATCCAGGTTATCAAAAAACTATAACCATGCTAAGAAAAGAGTATTTTTGACCAAATATGAAAATTGAAGTAGCTGAATATATTGCAAGATGTTTAGAATGTCAACAGGTAAAAACCAAACACCAACACCCAGCTGGTTTGCTACAGCCTTTACCTATTCCTAGCTGGAAATGAGAAGTGATTAGTCTATACTTTATTACTAGACTACCTAGAAATCAGAATCAGAATGAATCTATTATGGTAGTGGTTGATAAGTTAAGTAAGGAAGCTCATTTTTTACCTGTTAAAACTACTTACAAAGCTGCCAATATAGCTGATATTTTTTTAAAGCATATTTTTCGACTACATGGTGTACCAAAATTCATAATCTCAGATAGAGATCCTAAGTTCACAGGAAACTTTTGGAAGTCCTTGTTTAAAGGATTAAATACAACATTGAATTTCAGTACTTCTTTCCATCCTCAAACAAATGGACAAACTGAAAGGGTAAACTAGGTACTGGAAGATTTATTGAGAATGTATGTGAAAGATCAGCCAGGTAAGTGGGAAGACTACTTACATCTATTAGAATTTGCATATAATAACAATTATCATGCATCAACTAGATTCGGTCCATTTGAAATTTTGTACGGACGAAAATGTAATACTCCTATCTCTTGGAGTAATCCAGTAGATAGATTGGTATTAGGTCTAGAATTGTTGAAAGAAATGGAGGAAATTGTGAAACAAGTGCAGGGAAATTTAAAAGTGGCACAGGATCGGTAGAAGAGTCAAGCAGACTTGAAAAGAAATCCAAAGGAGTTCCAGGTAGATGAACATGTGTTCATTAAGGTAAGGCCCAAGAAAAGCTCTCTAAGACTGGGGAGTTGTGCAAAATCGGCACCTCATTACTGTGGTCCATTCGAAATCTTATCTAGGATTGGTCAAGTAGCTTATCAATTAACATTACCACCTAATTTAAGAGTACATAACGTTTTTCATATTTTCGTTTTAAAGAAATATGTTCATGATGCTAATCATGTGGTTAATTGGAATGTTGTATAGGTGGAACCAGAAGGAGAATTCCTGGTGGAACCAGACTGTATCCTCCGGAGGAGGAAAATTACACTTCAAAACCACACCATTAGACAGGTGAAGGTGCAATGGAAGCACCTTAGTCCCGAGGAAGCCAGCTGGGAATTGGAAAGCATTAGAGAGAATTTGAGGTCAAAATGGGCCTCAAAAGGACCAAAATGTACTATAAAAATCAACCAATTACATTCTAGTAGATGACATCATCCCCCATGGTTGAGGTGGCATTGCATGAGTTAAGAATGTTTATTTGTCACATTTTCTATGGTGGATGAAAATCGATAGTTAACCAAGGTAGTGGTACAGGTAATTTTAAGTCATCAAGTGAAATACTCACAATAAAAGTCATTTCACACTTTCTCATAAAATAATATTATTGTTATTTTCAAGTAAAGTACTCACAATTCACTTTCTCATAAAATAATATTATTGTTATTTTCAAGTAAAGTACTCACAATTCACTTTCTCATAAAATAATATTATTGTCATTTTCAAGTAAAGTACTCATAATTCATAAAAATGTATTTTTACATTTTTTTATAAAATAATATATTGTCATTTTCATGTTTTTAAATTTTAAATTATATATTCACTCAATTGTATTTAATATCATAATGTCAAACTCATATATATATATATATATATATATATATATAATCTTGTACTTTTAAAATAAATTAAATTCATGAATGATATTTATATGAAAAAAATATGTTAGTTATGCATATAAATTAAATTAATTTTTGTTTAATTTTATTTACAAGTTCAAGACAAATAAATGTTAAAGGACAATAAATTTTTGGAAATTTACAATGAATCTTAGTCACATCATTCTAGAGTTATTTTATTAATTTTATTTATAGTCAATTTAGAAAAGTAACTCAACCATGGTTATTTATATTGTGCATAAAAAGTAGTGTAGGAGGTGAGTTGTCATATATACCTACCCCATAAAACCCCTAACTCATAATATTTTAATATATCTTATATTTTTGTAGTACATCTCTTAGGAGGCCCATTTTTGACCTCAAATTCTCTCTAATGTAAGATGCGAGATGCATATCCAATTCTGTTCCAGGGGACTTAGAAGGACGAGGAATAAATAGCATCGAGGATGATGTTATATTTTAAGGGGATGTGTATGTCACATGCTCTAATTTTGTAAAATAATGTTATCTTATTTTGATATTATTCCCAAACATTATGTTAAATTTAATGCTAATTGAAAACTGATGACTTAGCAGAGTCAAGGATGTGGAATGTAATTCTGAATATTTATTTTTTAATAAATAAAAGTGGAGACAACAGCCTAGGAGAGCTGTTAAAAAGAGTGTTACCGGTCAAGTGGTGGAAGGAAATAGGTGGAGAGCAAAAAGACAAGTGGCAGCATCCTCAAACACTTCCTATGTTGCAGGTGGAAACTTCCCTACATTTGGGGTCATGATCCCCCAAGAAAGTGGGATCAGAGCAGGTGGCTCAATTAATGACAACTAACCCAAAAAGACCTAGGCAATCTTATTAAAAGTGCCCAATGTAGAGAGCTGAGGCTGCTCATTTCAGGAGAAGAATCATTCTGGTGAATGCACTTCAAGGAATTCAATGGGAAAGGGAAATTTGAAGAAAGGTGTTTGAGGGGTAAACTGTAGGAAGTTGATCTAGTACAGCTTTGCCGCTGAAATATCTTATTGCAGTATGAAGGGTTGGTATTGAGTCTCAGGACTGGTACTTTGTTGTTTTCTCCACCTAGTTCCAGCCAAGCAGACCAGAACAGGCTCGGGGGTCCTGAGAAGTTGTTGTTTGAGCACTCTCCAGGAGTTAGTAGGGAGGAATAGCCTCCTATTGCTGTTGTTGTCCAGCTTAAAAGACAGGAGGGAAAACAACAACTCTCAAAACCGCACATAGCAGCAAGCTACAAAGAATCGAGCAGGAGAACTGATGAAATCACCAAACTACGCAGGCTTGGGACGAAGGTTTCCTTAGCAACAAAACGAAGGTGGTGAGAAGAATAACCCTGCATTCAACAGAGAAAGAAATAGCATTTAAAACCACTCATTGGAAAATATAGGCGTCACAGAGTCGAGGTTTAAGATGACAGTAACCAGGAGAACGATGGCGGCCATGGAGACAAGCCAAAGCAACCCTGGAGCAGCGTAAACTGCGGGACAATAATGCTTTAGGTTAGGTTTCCAGAGTGTTTTATACTCTCCACATATGGACAGGATTCCTCCACGTAGCCATAAATTTATTCAAACATCAAGGGTTGTGATCCATAGTTCCTACATGGAGACAATATATTATTTGTTTTATCTATGCAGCATGGGTTAAACTTTAACGACAGCCCAATAATTTGGAACCAAACCTCTAATCATTTGCACCGTGTAACATATTAACTTAATCACTAGATTATTATCACAAAGCAATTACGTTGACCAAGTTTCGTGTCACATATAAACCATATATTAAGTCCATTTTTGGTTTAAGTACAAACCATTGCTATCAATTACATAATGTTATCACAAAGTAAACATTATCATAATAATATAGTGTAGTCATATATCAACTTTACCATATGTTAATTGGGTGGTACGGCAATACTCTCAACATTATTTTGAGTAGAATGAAGTCATGAGTTATACATATATTTTGTTTCTGAATTAGATTAAATTAGAAAAAGTCTTTAGTATAGTTATGAAAAGAGTATATGTTAACCAGGACATAGCTATAGTGTCTCTAGTAGCAAAGCTTTGAGTTGCTCCTTGCAAGCTTTGTACACGATGAAGGTTTGGTTATGAGTGCTTGGTAAGTTAACCATTGTTATACCACTCATTCTTACAGCTTGGTTACCCTTTTTTCTTTAAGAATGTTCCTAGTCTAACACTTTTAGATAATAGCTTATAATAATGCCAAAGAAGTTAAAAGCTAGAATTAAAAACATTATAAAACAAACTTTTGGTAGAATTGATTGTTCATTGAATAAGTGATTTATACATAACTTTGAAATATAAATGAACTGATAACTCCCATAGCATCGAAACTATGAATTAGTACATATCTAAAGATAAAAGTATTATCACAAAATTATGTCGTATAGTTTATGCGACATTACTTTGTTAATACTTGGGAGTATTTCCAACTTGTCTTTATGTCCATACAAAGTGTCTAGTGAACAGTAAGATAATTACAGAGATAAAACTGAAGATAAGAATAAGGACGATCCTATTACATTTTCAAAAGTAAGTAGAACTCAGAGTTAAACTTGGGAACAAAGTATGGGTAGCCTTAAGCTCTTGTAGAAGAGTATAATGGTTATAGTTTCTACACTCAAAAGTTCTTACTGTTTATAAGATAATAGGTTATGAGTACCTTATAGAAATAATTTAAGGGACAACGATTACACATGCAAGACAAGATATTATTACAAAAATATTGTCAAGAAAACAATGTTTATGAGTATTACTAACCACTTAGACTAAAGAAGAAATACACATATCTGAGATTCTAGTGATAAAGTCGCAATTATGTTGTATTGTCATTACACTTTTTCCAAGCTTGTTTATTTGAACAACTGATGAAAATCAAATGATTTTACCTTGCAGGAGCTGTCTAGTGTTTAGCAGCTTATTGTACTAAGCTTTTTAATTTTCAAACAAAATACTACTGACACTAATAAATCTTTTAAAAATATATGCTCGTTCGATCATACCTGTAAAAACCTATAAGAAACAGTATTCCTCTGCATTAGCACGAATGCTAAGTAGGCCCGCCCCGGATTTAAAAGTAGATTCCACCTAATGACATAAAAGAGATAATTAGTAAACTGAAGCAAATAACATACAAAAAGATTTTAATCTTGCTACGAAAAATAAACTGTTAAGTTATTGTAGAAACCAATTAGTTAACTGATCTTTAGGCCAACTGTTAGCTGTTAGTAGAACCACAAGTTATAAAATTTATTGTTAACTCGAAAATTTTAAATTTTTGTGAAAATTTGGGGTTGTGACACATAAGTTGTATGCAAGGTTGAGAAAATGTGACTTCTATAAAGATATAATCCATTATTTGGGTCACAATATCTCAGATGAAGGAATATCTGTGGAACTTGAAAAATATCGAGGCCATTATGAGTTGGACTGCACCTAGAAAGATGACATATGTAAGATTTTTTTTGGGAATTGCAGGAAGTTCACTGAAGGACATTTTGCAGGTAAAGTGGATCGTATGCATAAGCTAAAGAGGCCTGCATGTGAACTTGTAGTTCCATGAGCAGATGACCCGCGTGGGTGTGTACAATCATATCAGGACTTCCTGGAGACTGCATGGAGCAACATGATTGTGCCCAATGAAACCTAGGGCAGGAAGCTTCCATGTGCAATGAGTAGAATCTCTTGACTGAAATCTAACCTCTGAACATGACAGATCTTTAAATTTCAGATTTCAAATTTTATTGTTGATTGCTATTGACTGTTTGGCTGATCTAAAGTGGTGTCAAGATGACACGTTGTATGTGGATGTTCAGGTTTTGGGACAACATTTGTAATTAGGGGATAAGTTCTCCCTCTTGCAAAAGACAAACAATATGAGGATGGCCTCATGGTTGCAAAAAAACTGATTTTCTGTAGGAAGTAGAATTGTGAGTTCGGATTTTTATTTGACTATCAATGTTATTGATCGTTTGATATTTGGGAAATCATGTATGCATGAAATAGATTTGAAAATCTATGTTTAAATTTTTATGATGACATCTCATGTGAACTCCATACTTGTATTTAATGCAGGTGAGATGATGAAAGTAAACCTTTGGAGTACATAGCTTCTCGGAAGGACGTGTTTGGGATACATAACTCCTCGGAAGGATGTACTGGGTGTACATGGCTCCTTGGAAGGATGTACTTGGATACATAGCTTCTCGAAGGGATGTGTTCAGAATAGGTTTGAAAATCTATGATTGAAATTTTTTATGATGACATCTCATATGAATTGCATGCTTGTATGTAATGCAGGTGAGATGATGAAAATATGTACTGGGTATACATGGCTCATCAGAAGGATGTACTTGGATTAATAGCTTCTCAGAGGGATGTGTTTGAAATAGGTTTGAAAACTTATGATTGAAATTTTTTATGATGACATCTCATATGAACTGCATGCTTGTATGTAACAGAGGTGAGATGGTGAAAATATGTATTGGGTCTACATGGATCCTGGGAAGGATGTACTTCGATACATAGCTTCTCAGAGGGATGTGTTTGAAATAGGTTTGAAAACCTATGACTGAATTTTTTATGATGACATGTCATATGAACTGCATGTTTTTATGTAACATAGGTGAGATGATGAAAATATGTACTTGGTGTACATGGCTCCTCAGAAGGATGTACTTGGATACATAGCTTCTTGGAGGAATGTGTTTGGAATAGGTTTGAAAACCTATTATTGAAATTTTATGATGACATATGATGTGAACTACATGCCTATGTGTAACGCAGGTGAGACGATGAAAATATGTACTTGGGGTACATGGCTCCTTTGGAAGGATGTACATGGTTACATAGCTTCACCCCCCTGCCAGCTAGGCACTAGTATGCATCACTGGGGACACCCAGGGTGTAATACATCTAGTTATACTTATTTTCACACCCATTCATGCCGTAAGGGGGCTGTCATGAGAGTGGGGGTTCTGTGAAGAGAATAACCCCTAGGTATTATGGTGTCTAAAAAGGAAGCGCCTGAGCATTGGTAAGAAGTTGGAGGAGGTGTTAGTCCCTTAAGCCAGATCTTCCATTAAGCACCCAAGGAGGTGTTAGGCTCTGAAGCGGGGCTACCATATCTTAGTTGAGAGATGCTACACAGATAAGTATTTGATTACTTGGAAAATACTGGTTGATTTTCTGTAATTATACATGTGCATAATGATTCATCTAAGATTGAAAATCTTGTTAAGAAATGAATCCTGCGAAAATGAATTTGACATGTGAATTAATATGTTATGGTACGTGGAAAGGAAGTGCCTGAGCGTTGGTGAGCATTGGAAGAGGTTCTAGGACCTTAAGCTAGAGCTACCATTGAGCACCCAAGGAGGTGTTAGGCTCTAAAGTGGGGCTGACCAGATCTACGTTGAGAGAAGATATACAGATAAGTATTTGGTTTACTTATAAAACTTTTATTGTTGTTGATTTTCTTGTAAATATACATGAGCATATGATGAAGCCATGGTTTTGAAAATCTTGTTCTAGATTGCATCCTATAGGAATGAATCTGACATGTGAGTTAATTCATTGTGGTGTACAGAAAGGAAGCACTTGAGCTTGGTGAGAACCTAGAGCAGGCGTTGGGCTCAAGACCAGAGTTTTCAGACCTCGGTTGAGAGGTATTTTTAGGTGATTCTAGGCTTGAAGAAACCGGGATACCTTTTAATGCACACCCAGGTGTGGGGTGGGGCGGGGTTGTGAGTGCCATGGTTGTATAAATCCCATTCAGACACCTTCAGAACCAAAAGAAGATACTTATGCAGATAAGTATTTGGTCCACGTGGAAATTTCTTGTTGATTTTATGTCGATATACATGTGCATGTGATTCATCTATGGTTTTGGAAAATATTGTGAATACTAACATGGGAATTGACTCATTGCTTGGGGCTTGAGAATAGGTATTGCTGGTTTCCAAAGAAATTGGAAATGTTCCAAGCTGAGGAGAAGGATTCTCCAAGACCCAGAAAAAGATCCTGTGGTTTGTACTAATGCATGCAATCAAGAACTTGGAGGAGTTCGTATGCAAGAAAACCACAAAGTGGAACCAAGTAGGAGTTCCGAATCGTACCATTGGACATGTAAAGGTGCAGAGGAAGCACCACGGTCCCAATACGGCTACATGGGAGCTGGAGGATGCCATGCAATTGGCACACCCAAATTTTGGTTCAATTTTGCAGAGCACTGAGGGCGGTTCCAGTGTAACATTTTGTTAAATTTTTTATAAAGCACTAAGGACATTGTTGTTGAAGGGGGAGGGGAATGTAACACCCCATTTTTGACCCCAAGGGGGGGGGGAATGTGTACCCCGGTTTCGACCCCATGGTATTGAATTTCACATGATGTAAATATTTTTATTTGATCATAGTGTGGAGCTCAAGGCAAAGGCCTCACCATTGATTTAGTGTCTTATGTATCGACGATTAAAATCGATGCCGATAGCTTATGTCCTAGCCAGGCACAATATGTTTTGAGACATCATGTAAAAATGCAAATTAATAAAAATACCATAACTATCTATGCGCTGTAATGTTAAAGAGATGGGGGCATGATTTCACAAGGCATAGGGAGGGAAAATATTCAAACCCTTGAGCCAATGGGGAAAAGCCAAATGTCTAATCAAAAATCCATAAAGCTGTAAACTACCCATTTTGTCTTTTTCCCCAATCATTTATTTTTGCCAGAAATTGGTTGAGGAAGTTATTTCCTTGGGATGGAAAAGGTATGGAGGTCAAATTCGAATTGGGAAGACCACCCATTTTGGAAAAAAATCTTTTGGCTTATTGGGCAAGTAAGAACCCATAAACTATTACCTCACTCATTCTCTCATTCATGTTTGGGTTCCCTCGTGCAGCATGAAGGTCGTTGAGCTCTCTCCTTCACGATTTTCCTGCCATTTTCTTCACTTCTCCATGCCCAGAATTCATTTCGGGTGTTGCTGGGCGAATGGGAAGAAGGGAACCATGATTTTTGGGTTTGAAGAGGTCGTTTTTTCCCCTATGAGAAAGCTAGGAGTCTTACTCATGTTATTCTATCATTTCCTCAATTTCTCCAAGCTGGGAAGTCGTTTTTGTGTTGCTGAGTGAGTGTGCAGCAAAGATTCTCGTTTTGGGTGTTTGTTGAGGCCGGATTCACTACCAAGGCGTTTCTAATTTTAGGATTCATGATTTGGGTGTGAATGATGGTTTTTTTTGCTCTCGTAATGTCCATGAGCATTTCTTGAACATGGATTTTCTCCCCTGGGTTTTTTTTCCCCATTTTCCATTTTTGTTTGTGGTTTCCAAACATTTCTCTACAACCTAGAACTTGTATTTTGCTGGGAAGGGCATCCTTGTGTTGGCTTGGCTGAGTAAGTCCAAGGAACCCATGTGCTATTGGCTTATTTCCTTAGTAGCCCATCAAACCCAATTGTTTATTGGTTGGGCTGGACAGTCTGTGAAACCCAACTGTGTGTTGGCTTGACTATGTGTGTATGGTCTTGCTATGTGGAAGCTTGTTGTTCTCTAGTTCCTTGTGGAAATCATGCCTAACTCAGGGGTGGCAGTGATGTTGAGATATTGATGAGCACACTGGCCTATGGTTGGGTGGAACGTTGTAGCAACATAGCTAGTTGTGGGGAAGTTTCTTTTCAAGATAAGTATTCTCTATTTATTTAATTTTTGCAACTGTATTTTCCTTTAAATTATCATGAACATGTTGAATGCTTGAATGTATTGAATGAGTTTTGCTTCCGCTGTATATTTAAATTATTATGCATCTGCATATGTATTTTATGTTCAATGCATTTTGGTTTATGTTCATGGGGCTAGATTTCCCGTTTGATAGTAGCAACAGCTTAGTCACGTCCTCTCTCGGTGGTTAGAGGGGAGGGGACGTGACACTAACCATTGTCACTCTGAGTCCCGTCACGCTTGCACATGTATTGCATGTGGACCAATGGTGAATCTAACGACTCGTCAGTACTTTTCTACTGCTTCTGTCACATGCCCCAATTTGCAAAACATTTTATGTTTTAAGAAAAAATTATGTTATATTTTATTATAAAGTTTGTAATTAATGACCAAGTGGGGTCAAGGATAATTGAATGTAAATGCTAAATATTTTATTAATAAATAAATGAAATATGAGACAACATCTTAAGGAAGCTGTTAAATGAGTGTTTTAATGGTCACTTGGTGGAATAGGTTGGTTTGAGAGTAGATTGACACTTGGCAGCATCCTCAAACTACTTCTAGCTGTTACATATNCATGTTCCCCAAGAAAGTGGAACAAGAGCAGGTGGCTCATTAAGTGAAAACTGACCCAAAAGACCTAGGCATGCTAATAAAACTTCCCATTGAAGACAGCTAAGGATGCTCATTTCTTGACTTGTGAACATTCTGAGTGAATGAAGTGCACAAGAAAATTCGATGGAAGGGACTAGCTGAAGTATGTTTTGAGTGGAAAGTGCTGAAGACCTGAACTAGTGCAGCTATTCTAAGCTGAGTTCATACTGCTGTATGAAGAACAGATTTACTGTTGAACACTCAATAGAGTTGTAGAGGATTACTATACTACATCTCTCACCCAATACTTCTACCAAGTGGACCAGGAGACAAGCTCGGGGGTCTTGAGATTTGCAGTCCAGCTTTTCTCCAGGAGTTAGTTGGGAGGAACAGGTTCCTTAAGTTGTTGTCACCTCTTCTACATTTCTAGGTTCTATTTGATTTGTCTAGTTTCCTAATTGTTTACTATCAACTAGAAAGACAAAGTTTAAGCAAAATATGTTATGTTTCTATTCTGTTGTTGTTAGGGTTAATTAAAAGAATTACTTTTACTGTGAAAAGATAGTTAAATACTAGATTAGATGGATTAGGGTAAATGATTAGAATAATTTCTAGTTTTACTGATAGATAGAAAAAATTACCTAACTGTATTTTTCCACACCTTTTTAAAGGTAGTACTCTAGTATAGTAGGTTAGATTAACTTCAAATAAAGAATCCAATGAAGTATGCATGAATGTGTTTTATTACCTTCTACAGGTTTCGTAAAAGTTATTCATATGTATGTTATTCCTTCTTATTTTAGATGTTTTTATTTAGACAGAGTAATTTGAATAACATAAACAGATCTGTTTTAGGAAAGATCTAAAAGTATATGTTTACTTAGTCTGTGTAATTGATTACACAGTAGATAGACTATTTACTATAAGTCTATTAATATAATAATTAATAGTCATTATAAAAACAGAAATTAAATAACCACGATTAACTTGAAGAAATAGTAAATAAGGCTAGGAATTTACTGTAATAATTTCTTCTAAGTAAAATGAAACTAGGATAACATTAAAAATCAAATACTAACTATGTATTTTATACTAAGAGAAATTAGGTTTTATAAATAAAACCTATTTGAAGGAAATGTAAAATACAAATAATATTATCACCTCTTCTAATAACAAAGGGGTTATTCATTTCACCTATAAAACAAATTAAAGCTTACAATATATAACCATAAGCATAAAATAGATGACTATGTAAAATTAACTACATTATTCACAAGGAACAATAATAAAACTGTTTGGGTAAATATAAACTAAAAAGGAAATAAAAACCTGTCAATATATTTCAACCCAGGAAGACAGTAAAGATTCAGGAGATATTATTCACTCCATGTTCTTTTATCTACTTATTGACAGTAATAATCAATTTATGTTCTAAAACCCACTGTCTGAACATTTAATTCTATTTTTAAACATAATCAAAATAAACATCAAAATACAATACTAAAAACTGTTTAAAATAATTTAAACAGATTCGAAGAAAAATAAGAACTGATAAGAATTTTTACAGCTGCTCTCATATTTTTAAACCACAATATATTTACATTATCAAAGTATAAGTACAAACAGTAAGCTTCGAGATTATGTGAAATTGAATTAGCATCTAAACCCTAATCATCACAGCCTCCTTAGAGGTTACAACGGAATGGCCTTTTACAAACTCAGTCATGGCTTAAAAGCCTATTTAAAATAACATTACAGTAATCAAACTACGACTAAAGGTCCTTTTTCTTGCTCAAGTCTCGGCTATGAAAGCCCCAAGTATCTACACGAAACAACCACTAGGGCTTTTAAAAAAATGTTTCTTTTTATACATCATAGTATCGGCCTCATGGCCTTTTCAAAAACAAACAAAGCATCATATAGCCATGGCCAAACAGTAACCAAACAACCACGTGGGGAGTATCATCATAAACACCATACAACCATTGCAGGAAAAAACCCCAGGCCAGACCGAGGCTTACCCAGAGGATCACGAAGCCTAAAAATTCCTTGCGTGGCATTTTATGGATTTGTATTTTTTCCAACTTGGAGTATCCTTTTAAAACCTACACAAATTTAAACAAAACATAGAGTGAGAAAATTATAAATAACAAAGTAAATAGCTTATGAAGAAGGGTATAATAATTATATTCTTTTACATACATTTTCCTCACCTGAAGAAACTGTCCTTGGCCTCAAACTGGGTATTGAGAATAGACCCACATCACTAGAGATTTAATGTTGAGCAATGAAGGAGGCATCATCGAGAACCCTAGCAAGAAATTCCAAATCAATGCTGAGGTAAACCCGACACTGAAATTACCATACCGAGTTTTGTCACACATCAGTGCCAAAAGATAGCTCACGCAGAAGCTAAATAACGACAACAAAGACCACTTTCACACAAAGAAATGGTTACGGTGACAGAGGGTTCTTCCACAGAATGAAGGACATGGCCAAATAAATCTCTTACATAGAAGAAGAACGACTTTGGCAATCTAGCTTACACACAATGTAGTGATAGTCAGGCCATGCATCCATGAGCATGCGAACCTTCCTTCCAAAGCAAGGTAAAAAGATAGGTAAATGTGAGTTTTTAGGGTTTAGAAGAATATATATGGTAAAAGTCCAAAGGTCAAAACCCTATCAAATGAACATCGACCATGTGTCTCCAAGATTATTTGCAAAGGATGGGTTTTGTGATATTGTTCGAAACCCCTTGGCATAGCCTACACACAATAGTGTATGAAAATTAAAACTATGTTATAATCCATGTCATAACTTTCATTATCTTTTGTTATGGTTTTTATGCTTTTTTATCCATAGTGAATAACGTGGGGATGTAGTAGTTAAACTAGGGTTTATAGTATAAGCTATAACCTTTGAAATGGTATAAGAAAACTTATGCAAGAAAACTATTCAATGATTTTTGCAAAATAAACAATACCTTGTAACAGTTTTAGGAAGATACAAAATGAGAAGGAAATCATTTATATGTAGATACTTGCAACTGTAGAAGATGCATAGCTAGAATATTAGCCTAGGTATTAAATTATTATCATTTTAAGATACTAGTGTTTGTTATCACTTTCCCCTTAGGAGATAAAGATTATACTAAGGTTAAAAGGGATAGTTTTGTTTTATAGAAAATAACCCTTTCATCCCTACATAAAAGCATTAATACTATAGTTTAAAAATATAGATTATTTCTTTTCTTGTTGGTAAATACCAGGTTAGTTAGTAAACTATCTATGCACTAGGTTTTATTTATAGGTGTAAATAACAACCATTTTACTTATTGACTATATAGATTTAGGTTGTCTAAGTTTACCTAGTTTGATCATTGATGAAATGAGTACCCTTGAATTACTACGATGTTAAGTAATACGGTAGTAAAATAACTTGCTATATTAATTTCCATTCACTAGAGTTATATACAAGAACTAAACCAAAAATAGATTGATGAAAGTTAAACGAACTAGTTTTAGTATAGCGAATTGGAAGAGTAACTGAACTAAGTTCAGTTTACTAAAAATACTTTTATTACTAGTAACTATGTAGAACATAAATAATCAGATCAATGATATCTCTTTTACTACTCAAAGCTATAAAATAAATAAATTTACTAGCATTCTATTTTATGTAAGTTGAGATAATAATCTCGATCTGGAAACTGGTAACAAACTTATTACCTGTAAAGGACCTATAAAAGAAGCATCACTTCACTGCATTAGCTATAAGATAAGTAAGCCTTGATCTCAACTGAAGTTCTTTCCTACTGTTATAAGACAGTAAAACAAACTTAGTACTAGAAATTAAACAGATGTTTCATTTCCTGTTATTCCAAATCATAACCTGCTAATTAAATTCTTAACAATGAATTATGAAAACAAACTAACAAGTATGCAGAACTAGATATTAACAAAAGATTAAGTTCTAGTTAATACATTTTAAAGTAACCGTTGGCAATTAATTTTTCCTAGGCAGTGACAACTACCAAACATTTTATGTTACATGAAAATTTTAAAATTTTTACGAATTTTTGGAGTATTATAACTTCTTTCGAGATCCACGGAATCTTCATGGCTGCAACCTGCAAGGCATCCCAATACAGCCAAAAATGTATTGAATATCCCTTCAAATTATCTTGTTCACTAATATGCTATAGGTTCTGATACCTCGCTCCCTTATAGAATTGGGCGACTGCAACATCCATACCTTGGTAGTTAGCAGGTTCCATCCACATGACTAACGCAATCAATACCAACAACTAATTGTATTTGAATGGCTACTTAGTGTCATAGTGGAACTATGACACTCTCCATAGTGGAACAATTAGTAGCCATGGCACTTTCAGGAAGGCGACTTTCAGGCACTCCCACTTGAAATATCATGTGGAACTATGACACTCTCCATAAATCCCAATTGCATAACAACACTCTTCAATCACTCATTGCACTCACTCCACTCTGCAACTTAATCTTACTCAACTCTAATCTTCAATCTCAGCTTTGCAACTCAATAATAACAATGGTGACTTCAAGCCGCACTCCGCAAATCCTTATAGCATGGGACCGATCGTGTGAAATATTTTTCAATCATTTCAACCAAATCCACCATTCATCACCCAAATCCACCGCTGATCCTCTTGATCTAACGATCGGATTCATCATTAATTCATGTTTTGTCCAACAGTGTTGTCGGATAACTGGTTTAACTGTTGTATTTATTACCCGATTTGACTCTATCGCATCCCTGCGTACATTGCCACATTGCTTCCTAACTATGACCTTGACATATCTGCTTGCACAACCACTTGCTTCTAGTGCCCCAGCCTCTTCATCGCTATCTCAACCAAAAACAATTATTATTATTATTATTATTATTTACTGCGCAATGCTTCAAGCATCGCGTTGCATTGGACCCTCTCTATAGGGATTCAACTGGCTACCGTTCACTAACTTAGTAAACATCGCACCATTAAGCTGTTGCAATTGTACCACACCTCCATCGGTAATGAAATTGATAACATAAGGACCCAACCAATGCATTTGCAACTTACCTAGATGTTTTGCAAATTTGTTGTGATACATCAACACTAAGTCGCCTTCCTGAAAGTGCTTGTTCTTGATTTGTCAATTGTGCCATGATTTCTATTGGTCCTTCTCAACACGCTGTTGAAATCCTGCGATGAAGCAATCTTCCTCTAGCTACATCAACTGAGCTAGGCATTCTTTCAATGCTCCTTCATCATGGAATCCCTGTCGCTGCTGCAATGCGCAAATTTGGAACAATGTATTCCATCGGCATGATTGCCTCCTTCCTGTACACCAACTTAAATGGTGTCTTCCCTGTCAACTTTTGCAGGTAGTGCCATAAGCCCATAATACTGCTGGAATATTCAAATCCCAATCATCGTAGTTTGCGTTGCAGACCTTTATGAGCGCATGCTCCAACACCTTATTGAATGCTTCAACTGTCCCATTAGCTTGCAGATGATAAGGGGTACTATTCTTATGTTGTATCTGGAATTTCTCTATCAACGCACTGATGGTGTGATTGATTAAGTGACTCCCTTGATCGCTCAGCAGGATCTTTGGACACCCAAAGTGAGTGACAACATTGTTAAATAGAAATCGTGCTGCTGTCGCCATGGTGCAATCTAAAACTGGTGCGACTTCCTCCCATATTGTCAGATAATCTGTTGTTGTAATGATAGATCACGCATTGGTTCTCTTTCTTGGTGGGTTGATTGGTCCCACAAAATCCATTTCCCATTTATCAAATGGATGCAGCGTTACCTGAGGTACTAACAACATCTCATCCCTTGGTGATGGCTTCCTGGTTCTTTGGCAAACATCACAAGTCCGCACATAGTCTGTTGCATCCCCATTGAGAGTTGGCCACCATAGTCCTACACAGAGTACCTTATTGGCAGTTGCACGATCCCTGTAGTGTCCACTTGCAACTCTCGCATGGGATTTTACCAAGATCCTTTCTAGCTCATGCGGTAGGACACATTGTAGGACACATTGCCATAAGATCTCATCAGGTCCCATATTATAGAGTTCTCCAGCAATCAACTGAAAATACATGGCCTGAACAACCAATTGCTTCTTCTGATTTGTAGTGAATCCTTCTGGTGTCGTTCCTTTCACCAAAACCTAAACTATTTTCTCATAGTAGTCGTCAACCATTCCAACCATGAATGGTTGTGCATCAGGTAACCCATCTTCAGTTTTCGTTGGTTCTTCACCTATCTCAATTCGTGAAAAATGGTAAGGTCTTGCATTCAAGTGACCTAGCTTCATAATGATCTTGAAATTAAACTCTTGGAAGAGGAGTAGCCCAACGACATATCTTCCTCCCCAACACAGGATTATTCACCAGGTATTTCAACATAGAGTGATTGGTGAACATCTTGAAATGACCTCCCAACAGATAGTGTCAAAACTTTTGTAATGCGTAGACCATTGCCAACCCTTCTCTCTTCATTGTGGTATAATTCTTCTCTGCAGATGACAGCTTCTGACTGGCAAAATAAATCAGGTGATCAATATCCCCTTCATTTGGTTGTGCCAACACTACTCCCAACGCGATTGATGACACATCAACATGAACATGGAATTCCTTCGTCCAATCTGGAAGAAATAATATTGGTGTTGTAGCCATCTTCATCTTTAATGTGTTAAAACTTCCCTGACACTCGTGACTCCATTCAAATTGCGCATCTTTTTTCAGCAACTTCTCCATAGGTGCTGTGATCGCGACATATCCTCCGATGAGATTGTGATAATATCGTGGATGGCCTAATGTCACTCTAAGTTGTTTCACATTTGTGGGTAGTGGTAAGTTAAGAATAAGTGCAATCTTAGCTGGATTGACTAGTAGGCCTTTTTTGCAGACAATGTGCCCTAGCAACATCCCTAAAGGCACACAAAATATCCACTTCTTCAAATTTAGTGCAATCTGATGTTGTCAACACTGCTCCAAATTTAGTCATAGATTTGCAAGATGTTTCTTTATCAACCCATACACAGTCCAATCATCCATGTATACCACCAAAAATTTATGTATAAAATCCTTGAACGCAGCAACTACGATCCTAGAGAATATCACAGGCGCATTCTTGAGTCCAAATGGAATCACCGTGTATTGAAAACATCCCCATTCAGTAACAAAAGTTGTCTTATGTTGATCCTCTTTCATGATATTGATCTGAAGATAGCCAGAAAATCCACCCGTGAACAAATAGATCTCTTGACTTCCCACTCCTTCCTGGACTTCGTCAGTAAACAACATCAAAAACAGATCATGAAGGAATGCGTCATTCAACTTCCTGAGATCAACACAGATCTGAACCTCACGTGTATTCTTATCTTGCACCACCATAAGACTGATCCACTCAGATTCTTCAACTGGTTCTATGATTCCAGCATCCAACATTATGTCGATTTCAACCTTTACTCTCTCCTTGTATCGTGGATCCAGGTGATATGACCTCTGCTTCATAGGATTCGCATCTGGCTTCAATGGGATTTTTTTTCTCCCAGATCTCTTAAGATCCCCTTCATTTTGAAAACTTTGTCAGAAACAAGTCATGAAATTCGTGCAATAGATCAGTGATCTTGGCCATGGTTTGTTCATCCCAATAGTCTCCAATATTTTTGAANTCCCAATATTGACCTTCTAAATCTTCAATAGCTGGTGAAATTTGAGTGTCGGCATCTCTGGTGCCATGATATCTTGACTTCCTTCAGATTCTGGAATATTGGCATTACTTGGGTCATCTTCATCTTCATGCCCTCCTATCACATTGTAGCACTCCATCATCGACTGCATCATTAATGCTTCATGCAGGTCCATAGTATATGCGACTGGAACTACAATGTCATGGATATTTTGCAGCGCACTATGAATCAAGGGATCAGTATCCACAAAACAGAAGGTGTGAATGAAACAGATTGACAACTTTTCCCATGTTGTAATCTCTCTTCTAAGCTCGACTGATACATACCACTGTTGCGACATTTATCCAATGTGTGCACAAAATCATGTACCCACTCATTCTTTGGTCGTGAAACCCACATGGTATGACATGCAATCAAATGATCATTAGGATCATTACACCCATCATACTTCTCAGCTTGGTAGTGTTCTGTTCTGCCAAAGAGAACTTCCATCAACCAGTGACATAACGACCACCCATTGATTGATTTCTTGTGTGTTTCCCACCACTATGCTGGAGTAGCCTTCAATGCTTCATCCAATGCCAATAACCTCTATGGTTATGACACCTTATCTTCAAAAACAACCAGAAATTTAGGTAAATGAGGTAGTCCCTCATAGGTTGGTAACTCAACAATCTCTATTGTGACTTGTCGTAGTGACTGACTAATTATTCCACACTTCCGAATTGATACCTCATGCATCTGATTCTCCCAAATCCTCGTTGACAGTAGGGTGGACACAGTCCTCTGAAATATTGTACGCATGAGCCCATCCCCCTACAACTTCTTCCTTAACTATTTAAACATACCTTCTTCCTTTGTTTAGATCCATCGAGGCTATGACTTTGATATCGCGGTCATCGAAAGCCATCATGCGCTTATTCAAGTTGATCACCGCCAAGCTATCGTTAGCCCATCCAATCCTTAGTAATGCAGGATATGAGCTTCCATCATCAACAATATCAATAACATCAAAGTTCACGTAAGTCCACATTCCTTCAACTTCCACTTCTAGACGTGGTACTTTCCCAATCAATGTCACTCTGGCTTGGTTAGCCAATAGTAGTTGTACAAGGGACCAAACCAGCTATGGTTTCCCCATCTTTTCCCATGTCTTTTTCATCAAAATGTTGACATCAGAGCCTAGATCCATAAAAACTGAACCCACCTCGTAATCCCTAATTTGGATATTCATTCTGATTTCTTTCCCAGTTTTCTTCTTGTGCAAGGAGTTCACAACATACTCCTTTCTCCCCTTCTCTGGTCGATGCAGCAAGCTCATGACATACAATATCTTCTTCCAGCAACATCAATATCTTCTTCCAGTGACATACAACTTTCAAAGAAATTCTGCAAGGTACCATGCTGTTGCGATGGTCCTGCTACCAAAGTTGAATAAAAAACAAGTGGCATTTCATAAAAAAGCAACTTACCTAGATCTCTTCTAATGACACCACGTGCTTCAAAGAACCTATCCCTCTCAGCGTCAACATTAAATTGCACCTTTTTCCATCTAGCCAATTGAACTTATGGAATTGGTCCATCATCCCATGTCGTCACACCTCCACGAGTAATAACAACAACATAAGTAGACTGAACTCTAGGTTTTGCTGAGATCTCCGCAACTGTTGGTCCTTGGTTCTAGTTTGGTGGTGGATTCACTAGCTGGTTCGCATTCTAATTTGTGTTTTGGTTCTAGTTTTGGGGTGGTGAAACATTATTTGCTTGCCACTTTGCAATCAGTTGTGGACAGACTTCAACAGTGTGATATGCAGCAATACAGTAGGTACATTGTGACTGCAAGTTTGGATAATCTCTCTGGTAGCACCCCAACACTCCGCAATTGTAACATATTGCATAGGTTTGCGACCTCATCCTCCTCCTCAACCAAAACCTTTAGCTCATCCTCCTCGAAATCCTCCGCAAAATCCTCCATGCTGTTGATACTATGGTTGATTGAACTATTGCTGCGGTGGGGGATTCGACTGTGGTTGTGCATACTACAATTGAATATACTACACTTGAGTATACTGTGGCTGCTGTAGAGCATACTACATCTGGTTGTACTGTGACTGTGTCAGAGAAAAATGTGGTTGTGGCTTCGTTTGTGGTACGAACTATGGCTGCGGCTGTGTAGGTACCACCTATGGTTGCTACTGTGGTTGTGGTATCTCTGCTAACTGGTGGTCTTCTCCCTTCATGTAATATGCATCCATCGTCCTCTCCTAGAGAAAATCATATGATTGACAGTCCTTGTCTTCATGCCCAATATATTGACAAAATGTGCAATACAAATTCATAGGCTTCGATACCATATTCTGCATAAACATACAATATTCGTTTCGATGTCCATGAACTTGACATATGCGAGACCATGACTTAGTGGATTCAGAGCTCCCGACAGCAGTTAATTTGGGAAATGTGGGCACTGATCTTTATGGTGTCCTTCTGCATGACATTGAGTATACCATATTTCCTCACGATGCTCACTTCCCTTCTTGATATCTTATAATTGGATCATTAGGTTTTCCAATTACAATTGAATCTGATTCATGCCAACTCCAATCTTGCCAATAGGTGAAGCTTCCATCTTCATCACGATCTCCAAAGCCTCGCTTTGTGTCACAATATTTTGCTGCATCAAAGGAATCCTCATATGCGGTACTAATGCCACAATGAACCACTCGTTGTGCTGTAAACCAGTCATTCCAAAACTGACTTTCACCATCAGTGTCTTAAATTGCTGATCAAAATCCCAAACGGATTTGTTTGGATATTGCTTGATATCTTTTAGCTCTGTTATATATTGTGCCTCGGACTTAGGATTTCTGAACTCTTCGATCAATCCAGTTCTGATCTATGCTAGAGTCTTCGCTGGATTCCCTATGGGAAAATGTACAAACTTCATGTACCAATCTAGTGCATGACCTCAAAAATTTGTTGCCAACTAACCTTTCTTAACATCATCATCCTCGACCTTCTTTACAGTCCAAACTACTTCGCACAAAAACCAGTATTTTTCAGGATCCTTGGTCCTGTTCCCATGAAACAATGGTAACTTTACATCATCTCCCACCATCTTGGGCTTTCTTCCTACATTCGTTGATCCGCTACTGTTAGAGTGTTGATGACATGTTCGACAATTTGGTGTTGAGCTATTATTTCTTCCCGAGTGCGGTGTAGTGCACGGAGGTGTGGGTATGTTGTTGCTCTGAGTTGGTCATTCCTCTGGATTGAGTGTAGCCTGTTCATGTCCTTTTTTGATGTAGGATTGCTTTGTCCCTTGTGATATTCTCTCGTAGCTCCTTGTTTCAGTTGCAGTAGGACTATCCTCAGTCCTCTGTCTCTTCTCTTGCCGAAACCTTGCTCCACTTCACAGAAGACCACATCCTTCCTTGTCTTGCCTCACAGTCTCATCGTAACTCCCATCCATTGACCCCGCATCATTCCATCCAACCCTTGTCTCTGCGATATCCCCAGCCTCCGCACACCAGGGCTCTACTCGTCAGAGTTCATCTTCAATATGCCATTTTCACAAATTTTCATCTTAATCGACAATTGCAAAGATAACAAAAACCTACCTCTTGGTCCCTTGAATAAATCCCTTTCTATGTCACTGTAAGACTTGAATGTGTCAACTGCGAACTCACTGATGTATCCTTCCAAGATGTTTTCAAGCCACACTTCTACAACCCTCAGATGCTTTGTTATCTACCTCTTATAGTTGCTGGATCAACTCCAGGGTCCAGCTAGTGGGTTTGCCTCCTTAAAAATTTGGCTTTTGATAGGTCAACTGTGCCAACCACTCATACAAGATGATCGAGGACTCGGAGAAGAACTACGTGTGGAGATCATAATAGAGATACCTTCCCAGCCACTCTTCTTTTGTTAATCCAGGGTTCTGCTTCGAATTCCCGAGCCTTCTGGTCAAACCAATCTTGATTATCTGTTCTTGTCGGATGCCACAACATGTCCTCCTTCTTCTCACACTAGGTTCCTAACAAATGAACCATTTGTTGACATAGATCCATCGACAGGGGTTCACTCTCTGTCGACACCCTTAACTCATTGATCTCCTTGAGCACCGGCCCAGACAAGTTTTACACTTTCTAGCAACACCTGCAGAGCAGATGAGGTCTCACCCGAGATGTTCAAGGGAGAACTATTGGAACCATGTTTTCGCAGTAAGAAAGAGGATTTATGCATCTACAGTCTATCTATCACATCATTATTTCAGAAATCCAAACAAGGATTCATTATCACATATCCATACCATCAATCATCAGATCTCATTAACACATTCAAATTGTAGCAAGATAATTACTTATAAACAGATCGAACACCATAACATGATTTAAAACATAAAAACATCACATCATTCAGAAAGAACCATCATATCGCGGTATCAATTCATTCACATCACATCACAGGGAAGACAAGAAAACATAAAGAGATAAAACACAATGTTTCCATCAAAAATCCATCATGTCATATTACTTCCGCATCAAAACAGGTTCTCAAACATCTCCACAGTTGCGGCAAAACAGACAACAGTCTCTGCATAGTACAATTCAACATAAAATTCAGATTCTCACAAGATAGATATAATCTAAGGTCCCTCAACATTACAATCCTATCTCTATTTATAGGCTTGCGCCTTTTACAAAATGGTCCACTTAGATCAACTTCCTAACTACTTGGACCAAAAACTACAAAATAATGACCAATTGTTACAAAATTATAACTAAGCTAACTCTTTGTCGACTTTCCTACCTTGCGCGCCATCTTTCACCTTGCACATCATCTTTGACCTTGCGCATCACCCTTGGTGCTATGCAACTAATCTCCATCAAAACCACCTACCAACATGAGGAGGCTCTTTACCCATGGTCGGTTGCGAAGGGCCATAGTTGCATGAACGGGTCGCAACATGTACACCTAACACCATATTAATACAACCATGGCCATCTTCATGGACTGGTAGGTTTTGACTCCCTCCAAAACCATTTTCAGCGATCAGGGTCCTTGAAGTCATATTTTGATTATGCAGCATGAGGTCCATCAGTACAACTAGGATCTATGCGATGAACTTCGAGGCTTTAACAATCCTAGGGAACAAGTGCATAAGATGGTCTCCTCCAAAAATTTTGCATGGGAATTTGACCTTACATTTAGGCTTCCTGTCCCCACCATCATTTTCATTATTCTTGTCATAATTCATGTTCTCCTTCTTATTCCCAGCCTTCTTATTATTCTTCCCCCTTTTCCTATTCCATCCAGGTTGTTGGTTACCCCTTAGGTTCGTCAATTGCACATAATGTACATACATCTATTGGGTGGGGGTGGATGAAGTTGTAACTTGTCCATACGTAGACTAGTTGATAAACAATTTTTTCATTTGATTCATAACCTGGTCCATATATTTTGCACTCGCAGAGCCAACAATGCCATCGACATGTGACCTAGGCTTAAAATTGGGGTAATGATTTGACCTCAATGCATCATGAATGATCTCATAAAGGATCCCAGACTGAGCATAAATCAAATCTAACTGTTGAAACATCCTTCTTGATATAGGGAAATAACAACTCAAGGAACTATTCCTATAGGAATTCAGGTAGAATGTTGGACTTAATCAATAATTTTCATTTGCACCACTCCTAAATATGGTATGAAATGTGAGTAGCCTTGTCTTTCCAAAAAGCCAACAAGAGTTCAATATCGACATCATAATGAACTAGTAATTGAAAGTCACTGAGAGAGACCATGGCCAAATCATTAAAAGTATGGTATATGCCCCTGGGAAGCTCTATGCACCATTTTATGGTTGCACCCATGAGAGTGCATTGAAACAGTCTTACTCGAATGGACTTGTGGTTTAAGGAATTCGAAGAGCACCATAGGTGGAAAGTAGTGACGTGATCACCAGGATCTTCGCCCTTATTACCTTCAAACTTTGGAATGTATGAAGGAAGTTTAGCGGCGATTGGGGGCCATGCTAGATCATGATGCACTAGGTCATTCATGAGTTTAGACAGGTCAAGAAAATTCAATGTAGTTAAAAATGGGAGCCTAGGTTGTGGAATCTAATTCCATGTCCCTTGGAAACATTAGGATTGAGGTGCAACACCTCCAAACATTATATTCGAGACCATGGGTAGTGGAGATCATTTCTAGTAAAGACCATGACCCTGAGCCATCAGATATTATCTCCCTCCAAATTGGTTCATGTATGGTAGGATAGGAATCTGCATCACATGTACTCCTTGGAAGTTTAAAACAATATTCGACAGGTTACCTAGTGGCTGATACATGTTTCCCCCCGATGAAGGTGGAGGTGCATAACCTATAGACATAGCTACCATAGAGGAGACAACCCCATATGTGGGAAGAATCATACCAACCGAGGCATTCACCCCCAAAGAGACACTTGAACTCGAACTCGAAGGAATACTTACCATTATAAAAGTATTCGTAGGAATCAATATACTACCCATAGAACGAAAATATGGGATATATGTAGTATGACCACTGCTTGAGGGTAAACCCCCACTCACAAAAGGAATACTACTAGAACTAGGGGTTGATGAAGATAAATTAAATTCCCCAATAAAAGGAGTAGAGGGAGGAATATGACCTCCCCCAAACTGATATGTTGTGTAAGGGACCATGATGCCCCCAAACCCTACACTTGTGGTACTGCTACAGAAGTGAGTCAAGGATGACGTGATTGAAGGAATATTGATCATTCCAACCTTGAAAGAGTCAGTGACAAAGGGAACAGATTGATTCTCAATATTTGACACTCCTGAAAAAAGGTTGGAGATACTCTCAGAGGCCCACAAAGCATCGAATTGATTCCTCTCATAAGGGATTTTGTCTTGACTGCTGGTAAACGTTGGAGTCGCAGGGACCAATGAGGCATTAGTGAAGGGGTGTCCATGGAATCCCCATTCAAATGCAAAATATGGGGTCAGAGGAGACTTTGACATTGCTGAAGTAATACTCGTAGTAAAAATCCTAAGGAGACCTCGATGGGAAAGATGATTCCTATAGTGTCTATCCCTCTTAAAAGGATGCTCTAAAGGGTGAAAATGCAGTAATACTGCTAACCGACGAGAACAATGAAGCACTGGAGCTTAATCCACGATGAATCCAAAGGAAGAGACTAAAAAACAAGGATCCCTAAGGCTTGTTAATTGTGTTTTTAAGGCCGTTTAATAATTGTTCAAGCTATTTTTATTAATTAGATTCCACTGTAAAGAGAATTTCCCAAAGGCTCTTGTTTGTTTTGTTTTATTTTTTTTCTAATTTTGTGCTTAGTTAATGCATAGCCATGCGTTCAAAGCCTGTTGTTTCAAGTTCTGTAGCATACACAATGAGCTACAACTTGGCATCTTAGCACATTTATTTGTGTTGGTTGTTGTTGTTCTAGTAGCACCAAAGTAGGTGTTACATTGGACAATACATTGCATTCCAAATGAACTCACAAACATTAGTTTTTTTGTTACTATGTTTTGAGATATTATGCTTGAAATGTTTTATTGTCACTAGGAACCATTTGGACTCTTTGAAAATGACCCCTAAGGGGAATTCCTAAGGGAAACGTGACAAGGATACATAATTTTGTTGTTTGTAACTGTAGGAGCAGTAATACATCCTTAGTGCATAGTTTTGACCTTAGGCTAATTTCATTTGAATATTTGCAATGATATCCTATAGTTTAGACTTAGGGAAGCTGTCTAGGAGGAAAACTGGTTATTTCCAGGCCTTTTCACACATGCACTAGCGCTATGGTTGGTCAATCCATCACACGTTCACCCTCATTCAATGCATTGGGGAGCTACATCCTTTATTTGGGTGATCTGGGTTTGACTAGGGGGCGCTAGTGGTGTATTTGGTCCATTTTGACTCTCCTAGGAGGATTTATTGCCACCTTGAGCCTCCCACTCACCTCTATCTTATCACCCACGAATGCCTTGGAGTCTTTAATGCCCCAACACATTTCACCAATGTTCACACCTTGGTTCGTGACTATTTGTGCTGAGTTGGAGCTCCATTGGTCCACCTAGGGGGGATTGAGGTCAATTCTCACCTTGACACATGTACAATTCCAATTGGCTTCCAGAGCCACTCAAATTTTTCCAATGTATTATAAATATGTATGATAATAATATGATAAGCATTTAGCACCTTTCAAATGTGCTATTCCAGCTATTTATGTCTCTTTGTTTTACTCTTGCATATTTTGTCAAACAATTTGATGGTGAAATTGCTCTAGCTCCTTGATCTAACTTGAGAATAAAATTCTCATAGTAACAAATACATAATAAAGATATTGGGAGGAGATGTCATGTGTCTCGGTATAAAGTGAAAAATATATCTCTTGAAATCTCTAAGAAATCGAAGAAAACAACCTAAGGGAACATGATTAAGGATCGTGTCTTAGTGTTGGACAATTGAATACAAGAGAGATCATAACTCTTGAGTACAAAAGGGCATGCCATTGTGAGACATATGAATGACAGTGGTTGAGAAAATTGATCAACTAAAGACCAGACAAAATTAGAGATATTTCCCTAAGGTAGGATGCACACATATGGTTTATTTATTTATTATTATTATAGTAATTTATGGATGAATCAAACCATGAATAAATACTGAAGATGGATTAGTGATTTATTTTGATCTTATGGATGAATATCAACAAATAATTTTGTTTTGAGTTTGTATGCCTTCATGTATAACAATATTTAGGGGTTGGGTGGCAACAACAATACCCATTTGAGGAAATTCCCTACTTTGCAATAGGTTATAAAGCTAGACAGTAGGCATGCTAGATGGTAAGCCCTAAATAGTATAAATGTCTACTCTAAGTGAGATGGTTGGAGCCTTGAGCTAGTGTTAGAGATTATAAATCTGTATTTGGTAGGGAAATGACTTGGAGGGTGTCTAGTAGCCTAGATGATGTCTAATCAATGATCATTTCCACTTGTAAGTAGGTGTTCAAATATTTTTCGTCATGTTGATTTGGATTTTTCCTACCATTGTAGAAATCTAGGGATCAAGAAAGTCTAGTTGAGGCTTGAAATCACTGCATAACAATTTTTTGATGTGTAGTGTAGTATATATTTATCTCTTAGATCTGTTTGTCTTTTGGTAATTTGTTTCTAATCCATTATTTTCTTTGTGATAACTATGATGGGGATTGCAAGTAGGAAATTTGGGAGGATCAAGGACAATGTGACTTGAAGAGGATTTTGATGGGGTGGAAAGACAAAATACTAAAATTGGATTCTACTCAAGGACATTTGTTCTTTGTCTTTTCACTTACACTAGAAAAGACATTTTTTTTATCAAGGTTTCTTCTTGCATAAAAGACAAATATTAATAGAGAAATACATTTCTTGAATAAAGAGGACACATTGCATCAAGAAGGAAAAAGTAAAAAAAAAAATTAAGAAACTTGTCATGTGTCTTTTTCATTTTCCCATGAGATGCAACTTCACCTAGGTTGTTACTTGGTATAAGAGGACATGGATTTCACTGTGGAAGACAAGAAACCACTTCATGAAAAACAAATAATTGGGTGAGATACAATGTAGGGTTTGTTTGTGTTGATGGGCATTGCCTTTAACCTACCCTAAAGTAGTGCAGGGACTTTGCAAGGGAATTGCCACTTGCTTGGCCTATGCAATGCCCCCCATAGGTCATTAAGAACATGATTTCATATTGGATAGTGTATAAAGGAATATATATTAAAGAGGAATTCTAACAAGGCATTAAATCATAAGACAATAACATTAGTTTGGATAGAGAAAAGAGTATTAAGATTTCATATTCTAGACTAGATAACATTAGTGCTCAATTCAAATTCATAGCAGTAGCATATGCAAAATCACTGATAGAAACACAATCACAATATAGACATATTATTTATCCTAGGAAACCCTCAAGGGGAATAAAACCCAACAAAAATTCCTTTGTATAAGATGTATAAAANAGGTATTCTTCTCCTTGTTGTTCTCTCTCTCTCTCTCTCTCTCTCTCTCTCTCTCTCTCTCTCTCTCTCTCTCTCTCTCTCTCCTATGCGCTACATAAGTGAGTGAGTCTATGTTCAAATAAGAAGCACAAATATTCTATTTATACACATTGAGCCAATTGACTCTCACCCTGAACAGGTTGACCCCACTAGACTGTCCGGGCTGACTTCACCTGGGAATACTCAAAATAGTATTTTATATTATTCATTAGGGTACTAATGACCTGAATTACAATGGAGGATTTACCTCATGACTCTATGATGACCAATTACAACAGTAACACCCCAACAGAGGAATAATAACATCTCCCTTGGGTTACATCAATAAAATACATTTAGAATATCCTTTGAAGTTACAATATTTCAATGATCCCCCTTAACGAGAAAGTTATTCTACTGACAACATCATCATAGACTATAGGAGAACGGAGAGACAATATCTTCAGTAGTATCAAGGTAATACATCTATATGTCATAGGAAGTTTTCACAATCAGTAATTGGAACAACTAATCTTCAATGTCTTCATCTTCTACATCACACAATCACTTGATCCTTTTGCATCAACGATTCGACCTTTCAATCCTTCGTAGCAGCACTTCGATCTTTTGATCCTTTGCAGCAGTACTTCAATCTTATCGATCCTTTGCAGCAGCACTTTGATCCTTTTGATCCTTCACAGCAGCACTTCGATCCCTTTGATCCTTTGCAACAACACTTTGATCTTCTCGATCCTTTGCAGCAACACTTCGATCCTTTCGATCGTTTGTAGTAGCACTTCTATCCTTCTTGATCCATTGTAGTTGCACTTCAATCTACTTGATCCTTTGTCTCCACGCTACCTGCAGTACACATGATCTCTTTTCAAGATGATCAATCCTTATCACTTTAGGACATAGGTCCAAGGATGATGCAATCCTCCATCATCCTAGTCCATAGTATCGACCAATGGAATCATCTACAACTGAATGTAGATCTCAACCGCACCTAGATGTCAGCCTTGTCATCCCTAAGGACTCATCATATATCATCCATGCCACTGAGGTTAGGACCACTCCTGAGTGAGTGTTATACTACGGTATCTACACTTTCGTGTAGGCATACTCTTCCATGCAAGAGTATTGTTTGGAGAGCAGATCTCAACCACATACAAAATGTCAACCCTCATCATAGAAAATACTTACCATTGAGGTTAGGACCACTCCCAAGTGAGTTTTATACTACGAATTCCATGAGGAATCATCATATAGAATCCATACCACTAAGGTTAGTACCACTCCTAAGCGAGTGTTATTCTATGGAATCTACATATGAATGTAGGTATAGTCTCCATACAAGAGTAATGTCTGCAAAGCAGATCTTGACCACATGTAAATGTTGACCCTATCGTTTGTGGGGACTCATCGTAGAGCATCCTTACCACTAAGGTTAGGACCACTCCTGAGCGAGTGTTATTCTACGGTATCCACAAATGAATGTGGGTACTCTCCATGTGAGAGTAACATTTGCAAGGGCATCCTTAGCTAGTAAGGACCACTCTCATGAATAGAGTGTTATACCTTCCATCCTCAAGAGAGGATACTATCGTCCACAAGTGAAATTCGGACCTTGTCATCATCTTTAGTCGCACTTGACCTCTTTCATGTTGGAGCATCACTATCATCCCATCATCGATGTCAGTCTCATCATCACTCCCCCTTTCCTGGGAGGATCCATATTATCAACCTGCTCCCCCTTTGTCCAAGAAGGGTTCATGTCTTCGACCCATTCTTCCTTTTTTAGGAGAGTCCCTGTCTTCGACTTGTTCCTCCTTTTCGAAGAAGCTCCATATCTTCATGATTTGTAGTACCATCACTGTTCCTCCTTGCGACGAAAGTATTTTCGAGTTAAACCAAGCTTGTCATGAAAATATTCAAACTTCACTCGAGATAGAGGCTTGGTTAGTACATCGGTAACTTGCTCATTGGTACTCACATACAAGAGATTTATAACTCCCTTTTGTACCATATCCCTTAAAAATATCAGATTTCTATGTTCTTTGATTTATCATGGAACACTGAATTCTCTGTCATCTTTATACAACTCTAGTTGTCACAAAGAATCACTGTGGTGTCCAACTCCATGTCAAATAGTCCTGACATCAGTTTCTGAAGCCATATCGCTTCACAACTAGCGGATCAAGATGCCATGTACTCTGCTTCAGTTGTACTGAGAGCAACACTAGACTATTTCTTACTAAGCCATGAGATCATGGGGGATCCTAGAAAATAACATCCACCCGATGTGCTCTTTCTGTTTGCAACACTTCCTGCCCAATATGAATCCGTGTATCCATATAATCTATAGTCATGATCTCTACCATAGTAAAGTCCCAAGTCTATTGTACATTTTAGGTACCTCATCACATGCTTTGTAGCTATCAGGTGAACCCATCTAGGTTTAACAAGATACTTAATCAAGGTGTTCACAACAAAGCATATAATTGGCCTTGTGTTCGTTAGATACAATAACGAACCAATAATCTATCTGTATTGAGTCATATCCACTAAATCTGATGTCTCATCAAACAACAACTTTAGCTTGGTGTCCATGGGTGTGACCATGGCTTTACAATCCAACATATCAAATATTTCAATATTTCTACTGCATACTTTCCCTGATTTAGAAATATTCCTTATGGGCTTTGTCACACTTCCAGCCTTAGGAAATAATGCATCAATCCAAGATATTTCATCTCAAATTCTTCAACTAGCTTCTTCTTGCAATATGTGATATGTTTCTCATTTCTAGTCAAAAATACATCATCCACATACAGTAATAGTATGATTGGTTCATCATCCATAATCTTCATATAAAGGTTAGGACCATATTTACTGTTGGTAAATCCTAGCTTGTGAAGAAGCTATATATTCTACCATACCAGGCTCCAGGAGCTTGCTTTAGTCCATACAAATCCTTTTTCAACTTACATACATGAGTCACTATGTCTTCGACTTCAAATCCTTGTGGTTGTTTGATGTAACCTCTTCCTCAATCACACCCATTAAGGAAGGATGTGTTTACATCCAGCTGGTGTAATTCCCATTTCATCATGGAAGCAAGTGCCATGATGGTTCTAATGGAACTGTACCTTGCTACTAATGTCTCGTCATAATCGATCCCCTCTTTCTAAGAGAATCCTCTAGCCACAAATATTGCCTTGTACTTTTCAATACTTCCATCAGCATCATGTTTTATCTTGTAGATCCATTTCGAATATACCACACTTTTGTTTTACAGTTTGGGTACTATATCCCAAACATCATTATTCATTATTGACTAGTATTCTTCTGTCATTGCTTCAACCCATTCCTTCTTCTGTGAAACTTCTTCACAGCTGGTGGGCTCTTGGTCTACAAGGTCACACATCAAAGCTACATAATTGGAATATGGATTTGATCTTTTGCTGGTTCTTGTGGAGCCTTTTGTAGCTCCATATCTCTCTTCTTCTTGTATGATTTTTCTTACCCAAGAAGGTTTTCTCTTTCAAGAGATATCCATAGTATGGGGTTCCTGAGGTTCTAGCATATGATGATCTTCAGATACTGCTATTTCAAGGCAGGGTTCCACTTCTACCATTCTGGGAGGTACATCCTCTTCATGTACTTCTTCAAGATGACACCTTCTATATTTGTTAAGAGCTATCTATTCATCAAATGTTACATCCCTACTAATATTGATATGATGGAATCCTGAAATGTATATCTTGAAGGATTTGGAGACTTCACAGTATCCAACAAATATTCCCTTCTTTCCAAAAGGATCCAACTTGGTTCTCTTCTCTTTCAGAATATGCACATATACTGGAAAACCAAATATCTTGATATTGCTCACTTCAAGTTTATTTCCTATATACATCTTTGCAGGAGTCTTGAATCCAAGAGCAATGTGAGATAATCTATTATGCACATATACGATTGTTCTTGCTTCTTCATCCCATAGGTGCATGGGGAGGTATTGTCATGAATCATGGTTTTCAATGCTTCCATAATAGTTCTATTCTTTATTTCCGCAACACCATTCTATTGGGGATTATAGGGAGTGGTTAGTTCTCTCTTGATTCCCGCCTCCTTACAGAATGCTTCAAATTCCTTTGAAGTGTATTCTCCAACATTATCTGATCTTAGTGTCTTGATTCTCTTTTCTAAATGGTTATCTATCAAGGCTTTGAATTCCTTGAATTTCCCGAACACTTCACTCATGTTCTGCAAGAAGTACATCTAATTCTTTCTCGACTAGCCATCAATAAATGTGACATAATATTCATATCCACTTAGCGATATGGAGGGCATAGGACCACATACATCATAATGAATTAGTTCTAATGTACCTTTAGTCTTTGTTTCACTTTTCAAAAAGGGATTCTTGATGTTCTTTCCTCTTACACATCCTTTGCAAATTCCCTCATGATCAATCTTCAGATATGGTAACCCTGTTACCACCTTGCTCACATATGGTAGTGCTTTGTAGTTGATGTAATGAAGCCTCCTATGCCACAGTTCACTGGAGCTGGTAGTCTCATGGACAAGGGTTGTCTCTGGATGTACTTTGAGTTTATACAGTCCTCCTTCTTCTTGTCTAATGACCACAACATCTTCAAGTGTCTTTCCTTTGGAACACATAGTTACTTGTCCATCTATAAAAAAAACTCTATATCCTTTCTTATCTAGACCTAAAATGGAAAGTAAGTTATTTTTCAAACCTGGTACATACAACACTTCCTTCATATTCATGGAAGTCCCAGAGTCAAGCTTGTAACTTGATTCAACAATACCTTTGATGGGATATTGATAGTCATCTCCCAATGATACCTTCTAGGGAGAGTTCTTTTCTTCAAGTCTTGACAAAGTTTGCTTCTTCCCTGTCATGTGCTTTGAAGCACCACTATCAATAAGCCATGTATATTCTCCAGGTGTTACAAACCCAGAGAGTGCAGAGAATAATACATATTCATCTACATCTTCTTCTTTTTTTAGTCTCTTTCGAGGTCTTTCTTCCTCATCCTCATCTTCAACTAGATGAGCATGACGTCTCTTGTTGTTGTTGTTCTTCTTCTTTGGTGATGGAGACTCTCTGGCTAAGTGTCATATTTGATGACAGTTGTAGCATTGATACTTTGAGTAATCCTTCTTCTTATTTTGAAAATTCTTCTTGGAAGGTTTATGATTACCCTTCTTGAAGTTTGATTGTTTCCTTTCTTTAGTATGGATGGTTAGAGCCTGATCATCTTCTCTGAGTAGAGATTCTCTGTTGGCTACTCTAGCTTCTTGAATGCAATCTTCCCATACTATGTCAAACTTCATACTTTCTTTTCTGGCACACAGAGTCTATATGAATGAGTCCCAAGGTCTACTGAGACCATTAAGAGTAGTCATAACTAGTTCATCTTCATCAAGGGTGTCTCCAATAGCACTTAGTTTTTCTCTGAACTGGGAGACTCTTGTGAAGTACTCTTGAATTGATTCTTCTTTCCTCATCTTGGTGCCCTTCAGTTGAGCTCTCAGATTGATATTTCTATTGATGTTCCTTCCTTCATACATTCTATAAATTGCATCATACATTTGCTTTGGTGTCTTCTTAAATGACACTTGAGGGATCAAGTGACCTTTAATAGAATCAACAATGATCCTCATTGCCTTGACTAGGTCTTGTTCATGCTTCTCCTTCGCTTCAACTTCTGTTGGTTCTGCAATTGCATACTTGATGTACTTATCAAGACCATTCTCTTTAAGAATGAGACCAATCCTATACTTCAATGCTAGGAAGTTTTCTATGCCTTCCAATTTGTCCTCAATCTTAGTGCTTGGGGCCATCCTGTCTAGTAGGTCACTAAAAATTGAAATTTCTCAAAATGAAAAGATGACCTTACAAGGAGATGTGCTTGACTGAGGCAAGTTGGTTGGTCCAACTGATTTCTAGAGATCCCAAATCGTCACCCTTAAAATCCTACTTGCCAGGTTGTATCTTTGCAAAATTTCTGATTCTGGTTTTCTATAGTTTTTTGGTTCAGGGCCAAACTAGGGTTTGGCTTTCCTGGAGATTTAAGCACCCAAACAATTTGATCTAGGGCTCAATAGATGTGCTCCAGGGAGGCACAACTTTCTATGCAAGCAGATCTTCCAAACTCCAAATTTTGCAGAAACCCTAATTTAACCTGGAGAAGGAGGAGAGGGAGTTTCACCTTGTGAAAGTTGTCCTATTCAGGCTAGCTCTGATACCATGTTAAGATTTCATATGCTAGATTAGATAACATTAGTTTTCAATTTTAATTCACAGTAGTAGCATATGCAAAATCAATGATAGAAACATAATCACAAGATAGACACAATATTTATCCTGGGCAACCCTCAAGGGGAATAAAACCTAGCAAAAACTTCATTTGTATAAGATGTATAAGATATAACCCCAAAACATGTATTCTCCTCCTTGTTGTTCTCTCTCTCTCTCTCTCCCTCTCTCTCTCTCTCCTATGCGCTACACAAGTGTCCTATGCGCTACACAAGTGAGTGAGTATGTGTTCAAATAAGAAGCACATCTCTTCTATTTATACACATTGAGCCAACTGACTTTTACCCTAAACAAGTCTGCCCCACTAGACTGTTTGGCCGACTTCACCTAGGAAGACTCAAAACAATATTTTATGTTATTCATTAGGGTACTAATGACTCGACTTACAATGGAGGCTTTAACTCATGACTGTATAATGACCAATTACAATAGTAACACCCCAACGAAGGAATAATAACATCTCCCTTGGGTTACATCAGTAAAATACATTTAGAATATCCTTTGAAGTTACAATATTTTAACAAGGAGAAGGTAGAAATAGGAAAAGAGGATGCATATAAACAAAGGACAAAATAAAATAAGTATTATTGTGGACAATTATGAGTTGGCTAAGGAAACCAAAATCAAAGAATTTTTAGTTGTGACAATGACAAGATAACAACATGAAGAGGTTGTAGAGCACTTAGGGGTTTAATAAGTGTTTTATGAGGTTTTAACCATTCATCAAATTTTACTTTGTTTTATGAGTTTTGTGTTATGTATAGTGATCAAAATTGATATTGTCATTAGTCAAATGTCTTCCAGGGTGAAATGCCGGATATGCACATGAAAATTATAGTAAACCTAAATGAACAACTCATGATTTCAATACTATTCCAACCTAGATTGACTTTTGTTATTGTATGGAAATACAACATCCAAATAGAAATTGCATTCATATTTGTATAAGGATGAGTTAAATGCCTTGACAATGGTTGTATTGTCTCAATGCAATATCCTAAAATGCCCATGGCATATATAGGAGAATAATGAGTTAGCATAATTGACTACATAGGGTAGTGGATATGGACAAGACATTATACTTTTGGTTTTAGAAAGATTTGAAGTTGTGTTTTATGTGTGATAATTTATTGTTTTTGTTGTTATTTGTGGCTAGATAAACTAAAAATTGAAAAAGTGACTTGATAAACTTAAAGTTCAAAAAACATAATATTATTATGATTACTTATTTAATAAGATAAAATATGTTATAAACAATACATTTCAAAACTTATCAAATAAGAAGATTTGTTATGAACAATACATTTCAAATACTTGATATAAGATGTGTTATAAACGATGCATTTCAAATCTAACCCTCCATATTAACACAGCCAAGAAATAATGTTTCTTTTCCAAAAGGTAAATTAGTGGGAATTTTGATCAAGCATAGACGGCTCAGGGCCAACTCCATTCGTTGTTGTTTATCAAAAACCCATGAAATTTTTTCACAAGAAAAGACTGATCTCAGCGCCAACCCCTATTATATTTAGTTGGTGCTTATAAAAAACCATTAGAAAAAAGCTTAAAAGTTTTTTATTCGAGTGGAAATAAGAGAATTGCAAAAAATGGAAATAACGCTCATGAAGAAATACTGCATTTTATTAGAGTGTGTGGAAATCAGATTTGTAAAAAATGGAAATAACGCTCTGGCAGAAATGCTGCTTGGGGAATTTGTTTGTACCTTTATTTGCAGTATGAGTATACACAGTTGTGGGCAGTGGCAGTGATTATTGACAGGTCAGCAGTCAGAATAATGATTGCTTCAGCAGGTTTATTGCACATTATTAATGATTGCTACTCATTTCTTGATTATTAATCTTCAATACCTTGAATCCAACAACTAACAATGAACTTATAACAACAATCATGACTCTGCTGCAAGTTGATTAATTTTGGCCATGGCCCATTACAACCGCTGCATCTCCCAAATGTACCAAATGAGCCTGGGGTAAACTAAACACATACGTACCACAGGTCTACAAACAATCCTTACACCAATGAAAACCATTCTACACAATGCATGAACACAGCCGTATACACCAAATCCTTGACTGTAGTATGAAAATCACGTTTGGAGCGAAAACTTTGTTTCCAAATTCCAATCATGCGCGGAGAGACACTGCAGGCCGTCCAAAACAGAGTTTATCCTTTCTTGTCACGCTTTTGCGATAAATTTAGAAAAAAAAAGCGATACCGTACACCCGCTTTTTGACATATGTTTCCAATGAACAGTATAGGTAACAACAGTTTCGATCTTATGAACAGCACAACAATAATTTCAATGACGATTCAGGTACTTTGATACTCTGCAGATATGAATGCATCGGGATTCCAGTTCATTCGTCTTGACTTAAGTACTCCTTTCTTTAGGCGTGTACATCACTCTTTCTTTATGCCTCTTCAATCCAGGAGCAACAGTAATTGATATTTAAGGAAACTCATAATCCCTTATTTCTCCAGAGAAATCTTAGCGACTATTCGACTTATTCAATTCCAAGGAAGAAAGGAAGAAATCATGATGGAATCGTATTACCTTGTGAGGAAAGAGGATAAAACTAATTCAAATCTATTTGGATTTGTGGTGGTGTTGGTGGTTGCGATGCTGTTCGCTTTTATCTGCCTGGGTCCGCAACCTCGTCGTGTGAGAGCAGTCAGGGTAAGGCGCCTAGACTGAAAAAAACAGCAGGTAAAAGCTATATTCACTTGATCTCTTGCTATGAAATTCCTTATTATTGATTTGGTTTTGGGTTTTATTATTGCATCAAGATAGCCTAACTGTATTCTACAGCGTGTATGGGAATGGTCCATCCATTTTTGGTGAATTCATTGGATCTGGAAAAGTACATTGAGTGAATTTAAATGGGTTTGGGATTGCAAATAATTGCACGGAGTGAATTTAGATGGGTTTGGGTTAGTAAATAATTGCATCAAGTGAAGCTTGTTACGTTCTACAGCGTGTGGGTGCTGATGATTCATCAGCTTTTGGCATATGTATTGAATCGAATCCGGGAAAAAGCAGAATGAATTTAGATTGGGGGTTGGGAATTACTCTATGCCCAATTGGTAAATTCTTTATTGTTGCGAGCAGAGATACAAGGATCAAGGTTCAAATCTCTCTCACTAGGTTTTATACCTCTTTCATAACATGTAGATTGCAGTGGCAAAGAATTGTTCAAATCTCTCCACTGAGGAGCTTGCCTTGAGGAAGAATTAATAGGTTTTTACCATTCACCTGAATTGATAGTTTTGCTTCTCCATAGTTTATGCTATATGATAGGTATGCATTTCATCATGTGGAGCTTGCAGACTATCCCATGGAGTTTACAGAGCGAAAAAATTAGTGGGTTTGTACAGTTCACCCAGTTTGGAGAGTACCATAGGCTACCTGGAGCACTAAGATATGAATTGAACAATGACCTTTACCAACTCAAATCCAGAAATCAAACTGAAATATATGGTGCCTGCATTTTATTTGTAATCTGAATCATATGCTTGTTGTCACGTTTCTTTTTATTGTTGAATAGTAAGGAATTGAGGGTTTATCAGGTTTATCTGTGGCAGTGTAATTTGTTGTGATGGACTGCACGTACTGTATTAAATTTTTGTTGTGATGGACTGCACTTTCAAGAATCTGGTGGATGTAAAAGTGTTGTTTTTCTAAGTCATGCATGCTTTTTGAATGTGAGTTTTACTGGCACTGGAAAGCATACAAATATAATTAGGACTATTAAACAACGTTTGTCATTCTCTGTGAAAGGCAAACCATGACGACAATGTTTATTATCACCCTCAAATATTTGTTTAGCCTCCACCTTTGAACTTTTAAAAACTCGACACTATCCCCAAAGGCAACCTTGGTCCTTTGGAGGCAGGGAATTGTCTCGGCAGTTGTTCCCTTCCTTTTTTATTAAGTGAGGGATTATGATAAATTTTCAAGTTTAGCTGTCAGCTCTAATTTAAAAGTTGAATATCATGTGGATGGTTAAGAACATGTGTTTTTTTAGGACGTCACAAGTTCAAATTCAGAGAGGATAGGGTATGTATACTTTAGTAGACTTTAACAATTAAACCCTATCAGAGAGGATAGGTTATGTATACTTTAGTAGACTTTAACAATTAAATCCTATGTAGAAGGGTCTCTTGTCCTAACACCAATTTGATGTCTGGCATAGCCATAATCTTGAAATTAGATGATTATTATTATTATTATTACCATAGATTTTAATCTCTATGCTCTATGCCCAGCATATAAGAAAAGAGGCCAAGCATATAAGAAAAGAGTGAGGGGATGAGGATGACTTTTACAGAGAAGCAGGGATCTTTGAGATCTCTATCTGTCTATGGTGGTATGAACAAGAGGAGTGTGCTTAAGTAAACCTATGGTCAAGGTCAAATGACCAGGGTTACCTTTGAGGCACCTTCAAGTTTCATGGCTGCGGTAGAGTTAGGTGCTCTTGGCTAACAAGAATCCTCCTGCCAACAGGATTCAGGCAGGATTCAAGTCAGGTGTTGCAACTGTCAAGAAGATCCTTGTTTTTACAGTGTTGTTGGTGTATGTTGGCAATTTATGGCTGAGGTAAAGCAAGGTGTTGTATGATGTATCTACTGTTGGTAAGGTTAAAAGAGATTGAAGGCAAGTCCTACGCTTTGCTAGGAATGACATACAACAACATGGATTTAATGCAGTTCGAAGATAAGATTCCTGATACATCTGAGGGAATTCATCCTTTTTGTTTGATGTGTTAAACACTAAACCTAAAATAAAAAATAAAAGTATAAAATGCTTCCAATTGAAAATTAAACCTTCTGACCCGGGTGCATATTTGTTGTCTGTTATACTTATTTTTTTGGGCAATTAAATGCCTATCTCAAGGTGCTTATGACGTTATTTTCAGGTGGGCAGGATCAGCCTCACATTTTTGCTAATTGTGGAGCTACTAACATGAAATGTTAGGCCAGGTGGAATCTATTAATTTTTATGGGCAATTAAATGCCTATCTCAAGGTGCTTATGACGTTATTTTCAGGTGGGCAGGATCAGCCTCACATTTTTGCTAATTGTGGAGCTACTAACATGAAATGTTAGGCCAGGTGGAATCTATTAATTTTTATTCAATGTGGCAACTATTGCTGCTGATCATGTGATATTGTTAACAAGTTTATTAAATCCTGGTTGTGTGTTAGAAATGGGCCATTTTTCATTTCTGTTATATCCAGAAAAGTTATCTGTCAAAAGCTCATTGTTGGTTGTTAAGATGAAGTGTATTAAAACTTGATAATATAATCTTTTTGTTTGGAAGTAATTCTTAAGAAGTTAAAACACATCGGACATAATTGCGTTATAATGAGACGACAAGTATTCTCGGCTTGATACCCTACACATGGAGTTTGAATTTGGATCTCGATAGTTTTTGATTCTTGAATATGGGTCTCATGGAATTGAGCCTTTTTGTTTGATGTTAAAAACTAAACCTAAAATAAAAAAATAAAAATAAACAATGTCTACAGTTGAAATTTAATGAACTTTCTGAAATGGGTGCATATTTGTTGTTTGTTTTACTTATTTTTTTGAGTAATTAAATGCCTATCTCAAGGTGCTTATAACGTTGTTTGCAGGTGGGCAGGATAACAGTCAAGACAGACATTTTTGCTAATTGTGGAGCTATTAGTACAAAATGTTAGCATTCAAGCCAGGTGGAATCTGTTAATTTTCATTCAATGGGCGTTGTGCAACCATTGCTGCTGATTATGTAATATTGTTTACAAGTTTATTAAATCCTGGCTCTGTGTTAGAAATGGGCCATTTTTCATTTCCGTTTATATCCAGATAAGTTTTGTTTCAAAATCTCATTGTTGCTTGCAAGTGTGCTGAAACTTAATGTAATCTTTCTGTTTGGAAGTATTCTTAAAAATATATCAATTTTTGTTTCGAAGTCATTTTTAAAAACACATCAAACATATCAAATATATTGAATATAATAGTATTTTGGGATAAATTTTCTTTCCAATAACTCATAAATAGTAAAAAGAGGTAAACTGTCGATCCCTCTTTACAGAGTCTCTTTACAGAGTCTCTTTCCAATAGGATGAAGATAAGACCCCAAAAACCTTCCCAACTTTGGGCAGATAGATCTCAAGTCGAGTTCATGACTATTTAAAGTTTAAACTAACCACAGACTATTAGAATTATCGTGCTAACAATAACTTAGGAGAAAGTGGAAACCTCCAATGGAATTCTGGTCTATGGGGTATCAATATTATACCATTCTCAAAATATAATATTTCTTAAATAATGTTTTGGGAAATTGGACTTCTTTTCTACAGTTCTGTTAAATTGAAACCGTGCGCAGCGCTGAGATTATGACAGTTAAATAGCTGAATATAAAACAGAGCCACACGGATATTATGGTCTGTACATCATACTTGTTAGAAAAAGAGTTCATTTCAATATTATGTTATTAACGATTATAAAAAAAAACATTTAAGTGTGTTAAAAAATTTAATAAACATTTTTATGTTTATTCTGAATACCCATTTAATCAAAATGTCATAAAGTTATAAGAGTGGAAAACAACAACTTTCATGTTTAGCAAAGATAGTTTGGTTTTTCATATTGGGTTTGTCAACTTGAGTACATGGATATGGTTGGTTGCTTTTATTATTGTTGTTGGTTGCTTCTACTTAATTATGGGATGACATTTTTATTTATCACTAAATATTGATGTTAATTGGTATTTATCAATATTATATGTTTAATTTACTTCATAATATATGATAGAATAATTTGTATAATGTTTTTTGAACTTTTATTGAATGTGATATTATAATTATTTATTTTTAAAAGAATTTAATAATTTTCTTCATTGCTACCCAATGTTATGATTCAAGATTTGAGAACAAGTTGAAGGTTCACATATAATTATCAAGCTTTTAATACACCCATATATACATTAAGCTTGCTTTGATATGGCATCAAGTTAATGCTAATTTCTTTTGGTTTCTTGGGAGATTTTCCTTCAACAATTTAAAAAGCAATTTCAGTTGGAGTAGCCACTTACTTGCATTTAGTCATTTTAAATATTCTTGGAAGACATTTTCACTGTAGTTCTCTTCGTTGAGAAGTATTTGCTTTCTTCCCCTATCCTTAGGGACTTGGATACTAGGTAATGATGTTCACCATGTTCAGATGCATCTCAAATTCCAACCAGTAATCAAACCCTTAGACTAACCTTGAGAGTCCATTGCAATTAAATTACAAAGCTTAAATTTTTTCTTCAATTCTAGGATTAGTGTCTCCCCCCCTCCCATAGTCTGTTGCATAAAGATAACATCAAGTCATTCCTTCTTAACCAACCTACACTAGGCCATCCTCTTAGCTTGTCTACCCACCCCTCGGATGTTTAGAGAGAGAAATAACATCAAGGAACTCTTATCTACCCACCCCTCGAATGTTTAGAGAGAGAATTAGCATCAACAAACTCCAAATACCCACCCCTCGAATGTTTAGAGAGAGAACTAGCATCAAGGAACTTTGTTTAGGGGGTGTATCTCTCTAAGAACCCTTGTCATTTGTGCTTGTTTAGCTTGTAAAACTTCAACCACATCTTTCTCTTAGGCTAACTGGATACAAGAATTCTTGTCGATAGTCCTAGGAGCTAACTCGTTAGGCTTCTCTTCCCTAAACCTCCAAATAATTGTTGGTCTAAAAGCTATTTCCTAGGTTTAGATCTCAACCCATAATTGCCTCCATCTCTATGTCCTACTAAAGTGGGAGGGGCAATAGACCTTTGTCCTTCGACCCCCCCTTCATGCCCACTAGATGAGGTAGATTCGAATTTTGAAGTAACGACGTGATCTCTCACATCACAAGAAGGCATAGAAGAAAAAATAAGATTATTTTTTCCTCCTCTATCCCTTTTCTTTTGTGTAACAACCTCTATGGGAGTGGGTTAAGTGGAATTAGCCCCCAAAAGATAAAAATGGGAAATATTATGATCGTGACACCTAACAGCATTTTTGGCATATATTCCTTCTAGCCTATCATCATGAAAATATTAAAAGTTCCCTCAGGAATTGTGTTAATATTCCCTCCAACTTCCATGTTGATAGTCATGGAAGGATCTAAACCTCTCTTTGGTGGTTCCTTTACTAGAGGTTCTTTGTCCTAGCTCGTGTCCCTTAAAATTGTAGTCCCGTGAGCTAGAGAATAGACACCCCCAAGGGTGAGATGAATGTTCTCAAGAGGACTTGCAATTTCATTGAACCAAACATGATGAATATTCCCTATTCAAATTATTATGAGGGGTCTCTTTCCTCTTCCAAAATTGTTTGATAAAAGGATGGGTGTAGTCCACAAAATTATTTCCATGAATATGACATCTTGAAAAAATAAAGGGAATGTTGTAGTCAATTCATGAACATGCAATAGGCCCATTGACTCAATTTCCATATACTCCCATAAACCTTCCTAATCATTAATGTCAACCAACTCCCTTGCTACAGATCTATTCCTCGTCATTTTGTAAGAGTTGTCCCTTCGATATTCTTCCTTAGAATTTTTTTGAGATCAAACATGAAAGTTTCAAACCAAAATTCTAGATGTAGGTCCGAAATTTTTATTGAGATAGGGATCCTAAGATCCTTTTCCAAATGAGGGTCAAACATAAGGTGATAGGGTTTCAAGGAGTGGTAAGTTGAGTCCCAAACCCAAATACCCACCAATATGGTATTTGCATCTCTCGCATAAAGGAAAGAACAACTTTTCCACTCTTTTGAAAGTAGGTTAAAAGTGGATTGTACACAACAATCAGACTCCAAACGCACTATACCCACTCATTCATATGAGTTACCAAAATCCTTTGAGAGAAGAATAAGCTTACTAGTGTTTTCCCCTAAAACTCCATGATTTGAGAAACCCTAACGTGTTCCCCCACACACATCCTTACTAGATCAAAATGTTTCTTTGAAACCTTATGAGCATGCCTCTTCTTAGTAGGACTAGAACCAGATACCCCACCTCCTTCAACAACTCTAGACCCAATAATACATGAAAGATCAAGATTCTTACAAACAAAACCCGCTCCTCTATCCCTTGAAACAAGTATACCAGTAGTCTTTGAATCTTGACCCTTTAAACAATTATGTTCGAATCTGACATGAAACACTAAATAATAAGAAGGGGTATCACCAACCAATGTAAATTTTTCATTTAGTCAAGCATTAAATTTGCTATAGGGAACCTCATCCAATGTGGACTCAAATGGGAAGTACCCATCATAACTTGCATTCAAATTTCTTGAAACAACCCTAAGGTTATCATAAACCTTAATGTGATATTTTGTGAGGCCTAACTTGACAAAAATATTCCCTAAACCCAAGGGATTTCTAAATTCACAACCCCCACCTTGCATGAAATTACTAGGATTTCTAAGTCCATCCACCACCTATCGAAAAGTATACTAAAAAACATTGAGACCTTTGATAGGGTCTGTAAAATAGTCTACAAGTTTCTCCTCAACAAAATCACCCTCTAGGGTTTGTACAAGATTCTTCGCCATCCCATTCTCACTACTCTTATCAGTTTGCATATATGTGTGTGTGTGTGATCCTATTGTTTGATCTATTAATCAATCAACCCATTAATACTTAATCCATATGTTGAGTTATGGTTAGTTGTCCTTTAATTATGTAATGATGTTTCTCAACACCACTTTTCTCTCTTGGAATTCATAATTATTCACTTTTTCAATTACATGGTTTTCCAACATGGTATTAGAGCTAATGGTTTGAGATCTAGCTTGCATTTCTACAAGTCAATTTGGATTGTTAATGGTATATGAACTCCTATTTGATTTAGATATTTGAAGTAAATTAACTTAGATTTGGCCTTGAAAAATGGATTTAGGGATTCCAAAGGATTGTGGTTTCTAAGCAAGATCCAATTGTTTTAAATGGCCATACCTATGGCATGTGGGAACGAGATATGGAAATTATATTTAAGAGTAAAGTGCTTTGGTAGTGTACAAATATTGTCATTCTATAGCTTAAGGATGAACACAACAAGTTCATTATTGATGGTGTTGGCGTTTTCTCCCTTCAACCCAGGTTCAAACCTTCTTTTGCGTGCAACAAAGCCCAAGATATCCGCCCGATAGATAAAGGCTTAGTCGGCAACACTTGCAACGTAGATGCAGTCTCACCCAAGATGTCTCTTATGGGTAACTGCCAGAACTAGGTTTCTGCAGTTTTTTTTTCTCCCTTGGCACCTTACCAACTAGCTCAACTGGAGTTGGTGGGTGTATTACTTATTCCCAATGTACGTAGATAAGACACTAATTAACTTATATGCCGACAGAGATTATAACAACAATATAAGCTTTAACACATAGGTTACCTATCAACAATGTGACTCGTGCATAAAGAACTAATTCATAAGCAAATGCATAAACACTTATTCACAATATACATTCCTACAACTTAAGCACATTCATCATATATATTCATGCGATATAAACACATTCATTATCTACACAATGACACAATATTTAGCGTGGAAACCCATCGGGGAAAAACCACAAAGGTGCTCTTCATTTGGCATGAGAAATATATGGCACATTTTTTTCTGTGCACTAAGCTGCAAACTCTGTTCTAGATCTTCTTATCTAATGTATACAAACTCCTCTCTCCTCTCATGCTCTTTATTCTTTCGTTGTTCAATCTTCTCCTACTTTATTCTATTGTCGATCCACACAGCCTGGATCAACTACTCCTCTCTTCAAATCTACTGTCGATCCATACACATCTTGGATCGACTACTCTTCTTTTCGACTCTATCATCTATCTAGGAATTAAGCAACTAAATAATAAGTAACAAGGAATCAGGAAGTCGGGAATTCCAGGTAAGTAACCCACATACAACTTGGGTTCTTCCTTTTATAGGCTCTTTACAAGTCGCATTCAACCAACTTCATTTCGTTAGCCAATAGACTATCATTCCTATTCTAGTTACACTTGTCAGTGAGCACTATTGGCTCAAAATACAGATATGCTTTTATTCCTTACAACACGTGTGACTCTAGCCGACTTCATACCCAAGATAACCCTGAGTTGTCCCTTTCCATTCGTTGCACTACTGCATGCTTTCTCTATTGTGGTTTCTTCCGTTGCGCCTGATCTTGTCATGTCTTTTCATTCTGTCACGACTTCTATTTTGTCCCAAACTCTTCTCCTATCGCGAGCTCTTCTCCTGTTGTGAACTCTTCTCCTGTTATGAACTCTTCTCCTGCCGCATCTTCCTTTGCAACTGCTTCTTCTGCCTTAGCTCTTTCTTCCTTATATTCTTATGTCTTCTTCCGTCACAGCTTCCTTTGTAGTGGCTTATTCTATATTGTTCTTCCTTCCACAATTGCTTCCGTCATAGCTTCTCCTCTTCCTTCATCTGCTTCTATCGCAACTTCTTCTTCCTACGACCGAACTCTTTATCTTCCAAGTAGAATTCTAACTGAATTCTGCCTATATTTCCCAAGGACCAACAGGCCCCCAACACTCACCTGTGGCTCATGCCAAGCTATTCTATGTTATTCCCCAATTTATGCATTTGTGATGACTTTACCTTACAAATCTTGAAACATTGTCACTATCTCCTATGTCTTGCATCACAAATCCTCTTCTGCTTTCAGCAAGTTTTCCACAAGGTTGGAACTGATGTGCTATGGTGTTACAAGTCCCGCGTCCTCTACAGCTAGTCGTGTTAATATTTCATATGCTAGACTAGATATCATTAGTGTTTAACCCAAATTCACAACAATAGCATATGCATAATCATTGAAAGAAACATAATCACAAGATAGACATAGTATTTATCCCGGGAAACCCTCAAGGGAAAGAAAACCCAACAAAACTTCCTCTGTAGAAGATGTATAAGATAAAACCCCAAAACATGTATTCTCCTCCTTGTTGATATGTCTCTCTCTCTCTCCTATGCGGTACACAAGTGAGTGACTCTATGTTCTAATGAGGAACACAACTCCTCTATTTATACACATTATGTCAATTTAATTTTACCCTAATCAAGTCGGCCCCACTAAGCTGTCTGGGCCGACTTCACCTAGGAAGACTCAAAACAATATTTTATATTATTCATTCGAGTAGTATTGACCCGACTTACAAAGGAGGCTTTCGCTCATGACTCTATGATTATCAAGTACAATAGTAACATCCTGACGAAGGAATAATAACATCTCCCTTGGGATACATCAGTAAAATACATTTAGAATATCCTTTGAAGTTACAATAATTCAACACTACCCCTTAACGAGAAGGCTATTATACTGATAACAACATCATCAAATTTAGGAATCGAGTTAATACATCTATACGTCATAGGAAGTTTTCAACAATTAGCAACTAGAATCGTTGATCTTCAATGTCTTCAGTACTGGAATATCATCTTCTACAGTACTGAGTCTTCATCTTCTACAATAGACAGTCACTTGATCCTTTTGCAGCAACACTTCGATCTTGCTGATCCTTTGTAGCAGCACTTCTATCTTTTTGATCCTTTTCTGCCGTACTTCGATCTTCCTGATCCTTTTCTGCCGCACTACCTACAATACACATGATCTCTTTGTGGGATGATCAATCCCTATCAGTTTAGGACATAGTTCCAAGGATGATGCAATCCTCATCAGCATGCTCCCCCTTAACGAGGAGGGTCCATCATATCGACCAATAGATTCACCCGCAAATGAATGCTGGACCATATTGTTTGCAAGGACTCATCATAGACCATCCTCAGTCTGTTAGAGCTAGGACCACTCCAAGTGAGTGTTATACTATGACATCTACACGCACATGTAGGCATACTCTCCATGCAAGAGTATCGTCTGCAGTTGCAGATCTCGATCGCACCTAAATGAAGGCCCTATTATTTGTAAGGACTTGTCGTAGAGAATCCTCAACTTCAAATATAGGACCACTCCTAAGTGAGTGTTATTCTATGACATCTACATATGAATGTAGGTACACTCTCCATGCGAGAGTAACATCTGCAACTACAGATCTCGACCGCACCTAAATGCAGGTCCTTGATCATAGAGCTTCCCTAGCTTCAAATCTAGGACCACTCCTAAGTGAGTTTTATTCTATGGAATCCAAAAATGAATGTGGGTATACTCTCCATGCGAGAGTAACGTCTACAAGGCCATCCTCAGCTATTACCTTAGTTTCTCCAAATGTTGGTTTCCCCTTTGGGTGAACCTTGAGAAAACATGGAAACTACGACATTCTTCCAATTACCGATCTTCTTTCCCTTTTTAGTTGAGGAGGGAAATTTCCATGACAACAATGGTAGGTTGTTGATATGTGTCCTCCTCCATTAACTTGGAACCCACATAATGAAATTTTTAGAACCGTGAATCCTAATATAGGCCCATAATAATGTTGAAATGCATTTCTATGTCACTTAGAAACTTATTAATTTTATTCCCCTACTCCTTAACTTTGATCTCAATGTCCTCTTGCCTAGTGTCCTACTATGCAATGTGACTGTTAATGCCATTAATTGACTACCTCAATCCATCCATCAAGGAATTAAAATGTAACATCATCCTCTTAATCTCATGGATACTATTCAAACCTTTTTCCCCCAATGCTCCACAAATTGAGGGGTTGGTCATTCCAAATAACTAGAAAACTCCTAGAAAAGTAATGGTTATCTTCCTAGGGATGAATTTCCCATCAAACACAAAAAATAAGCCACAACAAATGGGACCCAACAAATAAATCACATAAATCAACCCACAATATACACCAAATGTAAATGGCTTGCTCCTATCCTGCTTAAACTAAAAGTAGAAGAGGTAAGTTACCTTACCTTTTTTCTCTAGTCAATAAGGAAAGGTTGAGTCAAAATATTCAAAACCTGAGTCATCATTCCTTCTCTGCAGTCCAAACCTTACCATTCCTCTAGTATTGCACACCAAAGTGATATCACCATTACATTAGAAAAACCACAAAAGGGCCATATAGGAAATAACATACTAGAGAAGAAATATAGGAAGGAGGGAGCCAAGAAAATAAGGAAGTTCTATGGATCCCTCACTTTCCATAACATTCATGATATTGCTCACATGGGGAAGGAACCACCAGTTGTAAGTCATGACATGGGTGACATTGATCATTGAATTTAGACTTGAAATGAAATATCTAACACAGGCTTCATAAATTAAATTCTTGGGGAGACATCTACGAACAGATTGGCCCCCATTTTGAATAAAGACCACCTAATCCATATTAGTCCCTTCATTGGATAATTGATAGATAATAGTGTTATTATATAGTTGAACATGCAAGATAATTGCTTCTTTTCCCCGGTTAAGATGGCAATTGATCCTTTCAAAATTTCTTGATAGATTATTTCAGTCTATAACAATTTTCTTCCTTATTGCTTAGTAACCAAAAGAGAATCACCCATAATGAATATCTTTTGGATATTAAGACTATGAATAATCTCCACAATGCATATATTTCAAATTGATTTTTAGTCACCCTACCAATGCCCCAAGAGAAGGTAATTATTGTTTTTCAATTGGAGTACAAGAGGATTTCCCCAGTGTTTGTCACCCCAAGATTTTTTGTTCATTGATCAGTGAGAGAAGAACATATTGCACCTTTGCAAATTCAGCTAGTCTTGGGGTGCGTCCATGGAGGTGGGTTATAATTTTTGGCAAGGCGATTTTGGCAAAAACAAAAAAAAGTACCTTGATCGAGCTTTTATTAAACCCTCGATTGAGGTCTTAACACCTTGATTGAGGGTTTATAACATGCTTGATCGAGGTCATGCTAAACCCTCGATCGAGATTTTGATAAACCCTCGATCGATGGTTCAAGACCTCGATCGAGCTTTTGATAAACCCACAATCGATGGTTCAAGACCTCGGTTAAGGGATAAAAAAGGCTCGATCGAGGGTTAAAGAAGACCTCGATCGAGCATTTCTAATCTTCTATAAATAGGCAACAAACCCATCATTTAATTCACTTCGTTTGTTGGATAGAAAATGGTCATTTATATTCATTTGTCGATATGGGTCTCATAGTACTTGGGTTATAGATGTGATTGATCACATCTATAACTACAATCAATCACATCTATGACTACAATTACTCTAGGACTAATATCTATTCATAAAATCTAGAGGAAGTGGCAGTAGTAATGCTTTTACTTGTTTTTTCTTCAAGGTATGTACTATTACCCACAAGTATCATTATTCTAGTCGAAATTATGTTTTATTAAATTTTATTATCATATAATTCTATGCTTGATTATAATTGAATTTGAAGACCTTGTTCCCATGAACAATACGGGATTTTAAAAACTTTGATTAAATAAATTTTTGGGTGTCCATATTCGTGTGCACACACGACTATGGGAACTTGAATATGTTTTTAGTTAAAGTTTTGAATAGCTCGATTAAGTTGCCAGATCGATCGAGATTTTCTCTAACCGCACATAAACATTCAATAGAGGTATGTAAAAACACGTGTAAAAGCTTGATTGATGGTTTTAGAGACCTTGATCGAACTCATAGCTTGATCTTGACATTGTATTTCCATATGCATCATGTAAAGCTTCATTTAATGGAGTCTTCTAAAAGATGCTTGGACACCTTGTATTTTGAATCCCCATTTGAATTCATGTCATTGAACATTTTCAATTCTTGTCAAAATGAGAATTAGTATCATGTTTAGTTTCCATACTTTTTGTTTTTTGGATCCCATAGTGGCCATAACACCTTTTCTTTTATTTATTTTCCTCCACTCTTAGCATTATGAAACACCAAAACAATTAGTCACGTGTTATTGATGTAAATTCTAATGTCATTCAATAATTTACTAGCAAGATTAACTGCAAATGTGTGGCACAATAACAATTTTGAAGAGTAAACAATGGACATTGATATAACCCAAGGAAATGAGGTCATATTTTTTTTTCATGCTCACATTTTCATCTCTCTAAAGGTACTAAAAATACTTTTCTCCTTCGTATATAATTTTTAATTTTAAAAAACTACAATTATGTGATATGACTTTGAATTTAACACTAATTTTTATCTTAATCGTTCTGTTTTGTTTCGCCCTGGGCTCTTGGCTTTAAATATCTGTCTCAAATATCTATATCGTAGGTAGATCATAGTCCTGAGAATCTAGGTCAAGTGGACACAACTCGCCTAAGTTCAACTCATCAACTGAATTGCATGCATCATTGCTCTCCTTGGTTCAATGCAAAAAGAATACTATGGCAATGATGCATGCAATTCAGTTGATGAGATGAACTTAGGCGAGTTGTGTCCACTCGACCTGGATTCTTAGGACTACGATCTACGTATGATATAGATCCTTGGGCCAAATAATTAAAGCTCAAAGCCCAGGGCAGAATAGAACATGACGATTAAGATAAGAATTAGTGTTTTCAAAGTTATATCGCATAATTGTAGTTTTTTAAAATTAAAAATTATATACGAAGGAGCAAAGACTTTTTAGTATTTAAAACCTTTCACTAGATTTCTGTACTACATTGTATACACATTGGATATATTTCTGATAGGAATAAAACGATGTTGAAATTCCTTACCTACCATTGATGACATAAACAAGATAGATGTTGAATTCTAATGAAAACACACCATGATACTACTTGAATATAAGCATAAAAAAAATTAAATGCATGTAGTTCACGGACTCTAAAATTATTGTTAAATCCCCAAAATGAATCCCTGGCTTCACCATCAAGGTTTCACAACTATTGTTTAACGTTTTGAGTTATCATGCTAGGATGCATTGAAGGGTTTATTGTATCTACGTCATGGTCATTTTGCTACAAACAATAGTTTTTCCACTTGGTCACTGCACACAATATTCATAATCAATGTCATCTATAGTGTTGTTTGAAGCCATGTCTCTTTTCAACATAGAGTTCAATGTTTTTGTTAATATCTTTGGTCAAGAAAAAATTTAAACTTCATTAAATTTAGTTATAAGGAGGGTTGCAAGGTCGCACATATGGGGTGCAACATATTATTATCACTATGAGAAAACTTCTTTTAATGAGTGGAGCGAGTTGTCATGTCATGTTTCTTTCATGAGTCTTATCCATTTGATACATTCTTAATGTACTCGTGTCTAGAGGAAACAGATTGGTAATAGGTTATAATTGTCAATTATGTTTATGTACACATTTATCTATACAATGAGAGAGTTCTAATTATTTGTTAGGTGAACTATGTAAAGAGTTTTCTTGTTCCCTAAACTTTGATGCGGCTTTAATAGTTTCAAAAAACTAAATCTAAAAAGCAAAGGACACCTTCTCTTGTTACTAGTATATTTCACTATGGTTATGAGTATTATATTATTGCTCATTCAATTCTTCTTCTTATGCATTTATATTCTTATCATTTATTTGGATATGAAAAAAAAAGTTCTTTATATTTATTACAATGTTGAGAATAAGTATCATTCTTTTTATTTATTTTTATTTTATATTTCATTATTTTTTTATTCTTTTACTTATGTTTTTTTTTTAAATTTTACATTCACTATCTTGAAAAAATTATAATTTTTCATTTCCCCTTTATTCTTGTGTAATTTTTCTTTTTACTTTTTATTCAAAATGTGTGAAAACAATTACTTAATGAACACTTATGCTTATTACTAATTTTTTTTCCTAATGAGGTAGTCTTTATTCCTGTCTAATTTTTCTTTTAATTTCTCTTAGTTGGGTCCTTGAATCCCATTTCTAAAATGTCCTACATGGGCATAATCTTCTAGAAGGGATAATAGTAGTTAGTGTCCACAAGATGTTGAAAACCAGGAGGCTAAGATTTACCTCCTCAATTTTTTGTACTAAATTTAAATGTGATGAGCGTGCATATAAAACCTTGGTAGTCATGTACAAAGATTTTTATTTTTTCGACTGTTTAATAGTATCTTGATCGAGGGTTTATTGGACCCTCGATCGAGGGTTTAATAAACCCTCGATCGAGTTTCTGTTAAAACCTCGATCAAGCTCCAGACCTCGATCGAGGGCCTGAAAAACAGAGATTTAGCCCTCTTACAAGAAAATCAATGTTTCTCTGTGTCTTCCAGGGGTGTAAACCCTGCCATTCATGGCACACAACTGAGCGGAGTTCATACCGATAGATTCATCACCGAATCCTCTATCCATTGAGGTATCATGCATGCGTTTTGGCATTCATATGGGTTTTTTTAAATTATTTCTAAAACTTTCACTTAGAAAACCTGACAACAACTTCTAAGTAGCTCAAAGAAAAATTCGCAAGGTAAAAAATACACATTCAAAAATTTCTTAAAAATGCACATCCCACACATCGACGCATCCTCTTCAAAAGGGTATCTTTGGTTTTGCAATTTTTGAAAACTGTGAAAAAAAAGATGGGATGGACACACATGTGTATAAAATGATGTTGAAATCACATGTGGTCACTTTCGAAAAATAATAAATAATTGTATATTGTGAAATAAATTAACAAAAAAATATGCAGATCACAGTGCATTTTGTGTAGATCATGCTTATATATATATATTTTTAATTATTAATGTAAGATTGAATTATTGGGGTTGGACACGAGCCACTTTTAACAGCTTCTTCAAAATTTTAAGGTCACATAGTTAATTAAATGCAAAATTTCACACATTAAATGAAATCAGAATATTTAAAAAAAAATATCATTGCGAAGCCAACATAATATTCTACAGTTTATTTTTTTACTACAAGTCGAAATTCAAATGGCATATATGCGTTTTGAGGGCTTCTATTTAGCACATGAGTAAAAAATCAGGTTTTCATCGCCAAATTTGGCCAAAAAGTGTTACCCACCTTCATGGAATCACCCCTTGAAATTTTAAAATGTTGAATTCCAAATGCTATCTGGGAAGGATAGCTGACTTGAACTATAAGGGGTGCTCCCAATAAAAAAATCACCATTCCATTTTCTTTCTTGGATTATTTGTTAGGATTATTAATAATCCTCTCGCGTCTACATATAGTCTATATATCATATTGTATAACTTAGGAGTCATTTATTATGTTTGGTGCCATTGGTTCCGCCAGTGGCATTTGGTCCACCAGTGTCTTTGGTTCCACTGGTACCATCCACTAGAGTATGAGGGACACATAGAGAAGTTAACCGACACTTACTACATGTTCATCACAACCAGATTTGAACCCAAAATCTGACGACAAAATTCAATGACATCCAACGGAAACTACTTTTTTGTCAGATTTCACTTTCAAATTATACGAATTTTGTTTAATTTTTTTTAAATGATAGAATAAGTTGTTGATTTTTCGACACAAAACGTCGTCGAATTTTCGACACTCCACTTCATTGGATTTTCGACACCAAACTTTGACTTCGTAGGATTTTCGACACCAATCTACACATATAATACTTGTTAAACAACACTAGGTAATTGGTTTGATACATCCCCATGAGTTGTGTTTTATATTATACTTGATCCATTATATTATGAATAGATGTTGTGTATACATGTGTAACAAGCATTGCTATCGTAAGCATATTTGTTTGATTAAGTGGCTATCAATCCAACTAGAATGAATTCCTATTACAGTAAACATTTTTTTCAAATACTTCTTTGCTTTCAATCCCAAAACACTCTCTTGTAGTATTAGTATACTTGTATTATTTTTCAATACATATCTTCTAAGGGATCATTTATTTGAGGCCATCCTAATACCTATCGTGTTATATGATATGAGAATCATTGAGATGCTCATTTAGGGTTTTTTCTACTAAGGGCCTTGGGTGTAGTGAGTTGACATTTAGATAATACATCGTATCATGCATATAGATTAGCATGTGAGAGATGAGTTCGTCCACCTCATAGGGGTATGTGTAGCCATAATCTTTATTTTACCTTATTATTGATTTTCATATATACCATGATATTAATTAATTCATAATTGTTTAGTACAATATCTATTAATAAATTAATTTATAATTTTTTAGTATATTATATGTAAATAAATTTTTATAATTATTTATAATATTGCATATTGATGAATATAAAATATAAATTAAAAAAAACCAAAACAAATCACATTTTCTACCAAACCACACCAAGAGATTTGGAATGTTTGTGCCAGTGCAAGAGGAGGAAGCGACATTGAGATTAGGGTTTCAGCATCAATGCTAAGTGAAGGAGAGAAATATTTGGAATGTTTGCACCAATGTGAGAGGAGGAAGTGACTTAGATATTAGGGTTTCAACATCAATGCTAAGTGGAGGAGAGGATTTTGATTCTACTTTAATCCACACCAATCCACAATTTCACCTGCAAGCATTTCGAGTCCCTTTTGTGCATGTTCGCAAGGACCAAAAAATATAGTCACAATTTGTTCTTATCATTCTTGAAATGGTGACCTGGGGGTTTGTATAGTTTCTTTTTCCTCTGGGTTGTTTGCATAAGTAGCATAAATTCCAAAAAGTTGAGATTGCCTCAAGCGAGACCTCCTTAATCCAGGTATGTTTATATAGAAATTGCAGGTAGTTTTGATATGTTAGTTAGTAGGGAATGAGGGAAAAGCGATCCATCTTAAATAAGAAATGACCATTTTGATTGGATGTCAACCTGCTGATCCACCCAATCTTCAAACCCAACCCCCAATAGTGAAATTATGTCTTTGACTGTATTGTAAGAACATGTAAATTGGATCATTTTGCTCATTCCCTTTTGACATTGACAGGGTTGAATTTTCTCGGGGGTGATCGAAAAAAAGTGTTCAGTAGGTATTGTGAGTTCAACAACTTCAGGTGGAGTGCATAAAGATAGCTTATATAATAGTCTCAGAGAAATCCTCCCTTGAGATAATGAATAATCGTCATCACTCTCCTTGAGGGATTACAAGCTCAAGCACAACATTAGCCTGCCTCCCTACGTTCAACTTGACCGATGCCAGTCTCTACCTTTGAGATGTTCTCCTCCTTACAAAGGGTCCCACAGGGATGATGTCTATGACAGTCGTCATGGAATCCTGAAGGTTGGATTTAATGCCGACAAAAGAAGGTATTTATTTGATCATAATCCTTAGGGTTTTGAAATCTTCATGGTATAATGTTCTAACTTTTTGTACAGTGCTTCGGTTATTTTGAATTGGAGAATAAATGGTGTAGTAGGATTTCAACATGTATGGTAGTTTAGATCTGAGAAAGGTGCTTGTTTTCTTTGATGATCATCAGAATGAACTCAAAATGTGAGCCCTTTCTTTAATGGAACTATTTAGATAATAATGTGGTCCACTTGTCTCGATACAATATATGCACTTGTTTGAATATCAATATTTTTTGTTGTTTTGCACCACTAGTTTAATTGGGTATAGTTACTTCCAAAAAAATGGCTGCTAGTCATGTTGCATTCTCTCAAGTGCTCAATTTGGCCCGTGGCAGGTAAGTGGCCTCTATTCTTTTGAAATGATTATGTGCCATTTAATGTAAATTCATATTGAATCAATCTATGAAGGTATGATTTAGGCCTAGTTCTATCCCCATGAACAATAGCACGCCGGCGGCCTTTGGGATCCCCAACAAATGCAATGATCTTGTCATTCTTGTTCTCTAATTCCAGGACCTCTATGGGGATATCTCTTCCCTTTATTTGGAAAATTTTAAAACATGTGTATGTACTTTTCTGTCTTGGTATATCAAAAAAATTTGACTGCCAAGTAGTCTCCATTGCTTTTCCAGTACATTTTGCAATCACTTACACAGAACATACTTTTCGACCTAAGTTCTTTCCTTCGATGGATTTTTACAAGACTCACCTAAAACACATCAGTCATTGAAGTCAAATTTGTACCCTAGGAATAGGTGAATTTCTATTTTTATTAAAAGAAAAATTGATAACACAATATTGGTAAAAATTTATAGGGATCCATATATCGCAAATGTAAAATATGATACTGAATTTTGCAGGTTGGTTATGACCACCTGCCTCAAAAAGGATAGTATTGGATTTCTTGTCTAGGAGACTCATACTATTTGTTTCTTAAACACAAGTATTTTTTTTCAATGCAGGAAAAGTATTTTTCAACTCTGCAACTAGCCCATATGCTCCCAAATATGATGGATAAATAGTCAAATGATGTCTTGTTTTAGAATTGGTCCTTACATTATAAATCTCAAAGTTAAGCGAAATTGAAACGGTCCATTACATCGACGTAAGCTAAGTGAAATGGAAAATATCAAAGGTGTTACCTAAGTTCACATTAAGTAATAAAGAGGTGTATGGCATAAATATTCCCCTTGTCACTCCATTCTCCACTTCTTGTTCCACATTTTCTTCTTCCTCCATCATTCTTGGTGATGGACCAAGCAAAGACAACATCTACCATGAAATGAGTAAATGTTTTAATCTTCATAATAGTAGGGATAAACATAAACATGAGAACATAGGCATGTGAATTGTCATCAACATCCTCAAACCCTTGCCAAGAATAACAAGTCTTTCCACAAGCTCTATCTATCCAAGATTGGATAAGGCTTATCAAAACCTAAGATAAAAATAACTTGCTTCCCCAAGTCATTTCCAACACCTAAACAAGAGTGATTAGATGAAAAACTCCATGCAAATTCCAGACTTTTAGATGTAGAGGGTGGAAAATTATGACCTTTAACTATTATTGGAATGCATCATTTCTAGCCCCTAAAGCATACTGATTTGTTGGTTTCTTGCCCATTAATTCATCATTTTTAAATTGATTTGGTGGATGTAAATTCTATGCATAAAATCCATGACTAAACAGCCCCAAGAAATTATGCAAATTAGCATGAACAAAAGCATTACGTTGCTGGAAATATATCTGCAAGAATTGCTCAAAATACACCCTAGGAGAGGGAGTACAATGCTCTGCCCAAAACCTATAATAATAACACCCTTTTGCTTCCCTAAATCAGGATAACAACCAGCATTGATTATTGAAGGATATGGCTGGAAATTCCTATCAAAACTTGCATAAACAATACCTTCTTGCTGCCCCAAATCATCATCAAGATCAACATCACTCTCTGGAAAACATGGCTAGGAATTATGCCCCTCATTTTCCTAGAAGAGGGCGAACAAAGATAGCCCAAACTTGCCCTTGAAGAAAGAAAACACTGTTATTCCAAACTTGCAAATAAGACATCATCTTTCTGCTCCAAATATGCAATAATATCTAAAGAAGATGGCTGGAAATGATCGATGAAGTCTGCCCTAAAAGAGGGCACAGAAGGCTTCCCCAAATCTACATCAAAAATCCTCTCATGCTACTCCAAATATGCAGTACTAGCATGTTGATATGAAAATATTCATCACTTTCAACACTAGAGGTATCATAAATAGGATCTCCAAACTATCTCCAAGAATCTTCATTACAAACATGCTTTACTTCTAGGAAAATATCATCCATAATATAAAAATTATCATCTATCGTATGGTCATATAAGGGTTTGACCCGATCATTTATTCTCTCGAAACAAGCAATCCCTACATTGTTTCTTTATGATAAATTTGATCCTAAAATGAAACCGGGATTACTTCAAAAGTTTGTTTGAGGTAAAAATAGGCATAGAATCATTCATCAACATAAGTGGACAATTTTATTTTTTTTTAATTATGGATCATGGATAGGCTTATTTGCTACTAAGGTATGCCTAGGATTGAGGTTTAAGTCGCTTTTAACCCACATTATAGCCCATAACTTACCAAAATTGTTTATTGACTGTTACATGAATCATATTTTATGTTCTTCTTCCAGGTTTGACCATATAAGATGGCTACAAATACATAGAATGTGAGGAAATAACCTTATACCATTTTCCCAGAACTAGATATGGTTGCATGCCCCTATAAGAAGCCTCAAATACACCCAAAATGTTACTCTAATTATGCTTTAAAAAGGGGATTATGCCTAGGGACAAAGGATTGATGTTGTTCTAGTCTTCAAACTTATCACAAAATTCTCAAAACTACTTAAAGTGTGCCCAGATTTGGGAGAGATGGCTTATTTGCCTGCTTACTATTGTTTAAAGACTCAAAACATATTTTATCATCTTAAGTTAAATACTAGTAAATTAGTAATTGTTGATCATCTTTACTGTTAAAAGTAAAAAATATTTACTGTTAATAGTAATTATTATAAAAAGAATCAAAAGATAGTTTATCCTCTACTTGTCATATTTTTACTCAATTCTTGTTTCAAGTGAATTTTTTTGGAATTACTTGAGATTCTACCTATTTTGTCAACTAATTTGTAGAATAATGATATATCTACACCTCCCTTTTATATGTATATGTTTGAATGTACCAACAAAGTCCACCTTTCATTGCTTGAACAATGCTTGGGGAAAAGTTCGAAGTAAGTTGCCTTGTGGGTGTCACTTATCAATCCAGTTGTGTTGCTGCTTTATCTTTCTTCTCCTGCAACTCACGAGTCTTCCTTTGTTAAAGTCTTTCAGTTAGTTAGATTCATATCATTTGGCATGTGTGGCATTGTAGACATCCTCTGCAGTCTTTTTCCTCTAACTTCCAGTAAGAAGCCAACATTGTGTATCAGATGTATAACTATCTTGCTACAACAATTCAAATTAAATTCATTCTCTTCTTAGATGTATGAAAGTGAAATCACTATTTTTTATGATCAAAGCTGCATCAATTAACTGTCCTATTTCCAAGAGTGGTTTTTCTCATTAGTGGGTATGATTAAGTAATACATGCTCTGTTGAAATTTGAAGGGCAAGTTTTGACTAGTAATATAGAATACAACTTATTCTACCTTTTTGTCTTCACAATCAGTATATGTGTCTGCTTTTGATTTGCAAACCATTCTTGTGAATGCTGCAAAAGGACATTGTGGTTCTCTCTCTCTATATATATGTTTTTTTGGAAATATCTCAGTTTCTGTCAGAGAGAGCTCATGTGCTATGTAATATACAGTGCCTTTTGTTTCATATGTACACAGATATATTTTAGTTGGCTGGACTTATATTTTAGTTTGCAATGTGGCATTGATTTTAAGAATCTAGAGTAGTAAATTCTCATATCCTTAAAAGTAACTGACCAGGTCAAATGATATGTTGATCTTGGTCAAACTTGATTAAAGTCTAGTGTTAATAGAATGAATGCTAGAAGTCAATGCAAAGAAGAATTAAAAATCAGGAAATATTTTGTAAGATCCCCAACCCCAAAATGAGTGGAAGTGCCTTCAAATAACTAGATAGATGACTATTTTTTCCCTTCTTTATTATGATTTGTATTATGTTGTAGCTTTCAATGTAAGTTTCAATGTTTTGGTGTTCACTATTTGGGAATATTTAAGCTTACATTTTGTTAAACACTTCACAGTATTCTTCATGTAGGTGTTTCAATTGCTAAAGGTCTGATTTTATGTTTACTATTGCTGTATATATATGCTTCAAACCTTCTATTTTTTCATAATAATTCAAATGATGCATATATGGGTTTCACAAGCACTAACACCAAGAAGGTTCACTATATAACTATAGATATGGATGACCTACCCTCTCGAATTGACTAGGACGGATAAGTTTCACCACCGAAATCAATGATGGCCAAGGTAATTCGTCGTTAACCCTGATTAGCTCATTGAGCTTTCAAAACTTGTTTTCAAAAAGATGAATAATAACATAGATACCTTTTTGGTTCAACTAACCTTCTTATATATATTTTAGGGTTTGCATGTCACTTTTAGGGTTTGTATGCATGCCACTTTTAGGGTTTGCATGCATGCCACTTTTAGGGTTTGAATGTCACTTTTAGGGTTTGCATGTCACTTTTAGGGTTTGCATGCGTGTCATTTTTAGGGTTTGCAAGCATGTCACTTTTAGGAACTTTACATATTTGATCAACTCAAAACTTATCAGTATGTTTCAAGTTGAAGAACTCTATTGATTGGGATTGCAGGTTGATGTTGGGGACTTCCTTTGTTTCAAATCTTGTGTTTTATTCACACAACTAGATGATCCAAAGCGATCACTCCTAAATATTGAAGTTGTTGCACATGTTACGAGACCTAAACTAAGAAGTTGTGAGGTAAGTTCAGGTTGATGTTGAGAAATGTGTTGTGTTCCATGGGAGAAAGTGGTGGTTTGTTTCACAGCCAGAGTCTAATCTAATGTATCAGTTTTAAAGTTTCTGATTATAAATTCTCCTTCATAGATGCATGAAGTTAATGAGTCGATATGGTTTGCGATAGGTATAACTCCCGATTCAATTCTATTCATGGCTAAAACATTTATTTATACATTACAATGACTCTTGGGATTACACATCCGAGAGTCTTTTCATCTTCCTATTATTTACAATAACGTATAATCCTGACGGATTATATTCCAACAATCCCCCCCTTAATCCGAAGGGGTGTTAGTAAGTCCGAGCATGTTTCTGAATCTTTCAAACTTTTCTCGTCCAAGCTCTTTGGTGAAGATGTCTACAACTTGATCATTTGTGGAACAATGTCGAAGATGGACTGTCTTGGCCTCTACATGATGTCGAATCAAATGATACTTTGTGTTGATGTGTTTGGTTTGATCATGGAATCTGGGATTCTTAGCCAACTTGATTGTAGAAGTATTGTCGATCAGTAATGGATTGTAGTTCTCTTGTTTTTCTTGCAAATTTTCAAGTATCTTCCTGAGCCATATTGTTTCTTT